>CM053593.1:319748819-319780048 GCA_028646575.1 Pseudocheirus occidentalis | reverse complement strand
TCTCCCTCTCTCTCTGTCTGTCTGTCTCTCTCTCTCTCTCTCTCCATCTATCCATCTATCTATATCTGCACGTATGTATAACAAATAGCAATTGCTGTTGTAATTCTGTGTATGCAAGAAGTTGGAATTTTGGTTGCTGACTCTGTTGATGTTTACTTCCCTATTAAATAGTTAAATGAAGATTTATAACCACTTTATATTTAATCTTTTGACAGCATCCATTTAGTCCTGCCAAATAAACAGAATGAAAAACATTTAGTTTTAGAATCCTGACACTGTACAGATAATTATCAAGCCATGTGTCACTCTAATAGGCCTGTGGCTGAACATTCCTCATTATATTGTCATAGAGATTTTTCATAATTTTAGGATAAATTTGTTGATTTTTAATTGTCTACAAGCCACAAAACAGTTTCTGGTACTTCAGAGTTAAGTTTTTCCAGCATAGGATATGAACTTGTAATGGTTATGGTAATTTGAAGATCTTCCCTGCCCCTTAAACCTAAGTTGAATTTGAAGACTTTTCCTGATTTGAAAGTATACTCTGCCCCCTAATTGGCTGTAGGTGCTCACATGGAGCCTGTGGTGGGAGGCTTGTTTTTCAGGAAGGCACAACTTTTGTTACTTTGTATTCAAGTGGGTCACCCAGGCTTGTGATGTTCTCTGACCCTAGGGAAGGTTATATATACCTCTGAGGGGAGGTTTTGCTTTTGGCCTGGCTCACTTTGGGAAGAGTTGTGTGATTTGGCCAAGTGAGACTTGGGGCAGCCATTGAGCCCACGTCTTTGAAAACCCAGATGCTGGTACTTCCCTTTCTGGTGACTAACTAGGTATGGATGTTATGGTCAGACAACTAGAAGCCTTGTCTACTGAATTGTGTTATTTTTCCTTGTAATTTCTGTTTGTTTTCTCTGAAATTGAGGGTGCTCACTTTTTCCCCTGAACAAGGTCAATGATATATGTTTGATGGATTAAAATAAGATTGTTAACCCTTTTTGTGTTGCTTTCTTTTAGAAAAGCAGATCAAAGAACCTGTGCTAGTAGCATCAAGGGTATGCTAGGGTGCTTGCTGCTATAGAACTCAAAGGCCATCCTGTCCTAACTTTATGTGAATGAGAAATGCCCCTACAACAGATTTGAAAAGTGATTATTCAGCCCTTGCTTGAAGAACTCCAGATGTTCTACTTTTGGACAGCCCTAATTATTGGGAAATTTTTCCTGGCATTATTTCTAAATCTATTTCTTTACTGTTCTCTCCTATACTTTACTATTTACACCAAACTGATAACCAAATGGTATAATACTTTTTCCCACCTGAAAGCCCTATAAGATTCCTGAAGAGAGCTATCATGCTCTTGATACCTTCTTTTTGGCATGGTAAACATCTTCAGTTTCATTCATTGATCCTCACATGGCATAATCCTTGGTCATTTGCTACCCTAGTTGTCCTGCTCAGGACATACTACAGCTTAACAAATCCTTCATAAAATATGGTTTCTTGAGATGAATCTAATACTCTAGATATGGGCAGCATACAGATGTAGTATCAACTCCCTAATCCTAAAACTCTGTCTCTTTTTAATCTTTTGTTAAAGCTTTCCTTATCTTTTTCAGTGTATTTCACTATCACATTATTTTCAAATCATTATAAATCATAACACTAATCATTTATCTTTTGCATCTGGATTTTCTTCTCCTTAGAGTGATTGAGAAGAGTCTTAGAATAAGCACTGTATCAGAAATATATCCAAATGGGGTCTGAAAGAGCTTTTCTTCATACACTTAGCCCTTTTTGAAACATTGAGCCTTTGTCATGTGTATGGTATCAAATGCTGCTCTAAAGATACCATGCTCCCAGGGAGGGGCCACACGAATTCTTGCCTAGACCCTTTCCTGAACATTAGCCCAATGAGGAAGGTGCTCAAATCTATGTCTGTTTCAAAAAATGACAGTTAATAGATGCAATGTCAACCTTTCCGTACCAATAAAATTCATCTGATTCTTTTTCTTGCTCATTGGAGAATACAAGACCAATTAAATATGCCTTTCTTGTAATAGCCTTCCTCTCATCAAATATATTTTAGTAATGTTTTCCCCTGTTCACCACCTACTCCCATGACAGTGTGGTCCATCTCAGCCCTACCTGCCACTAATTGGTATGGAAGCAGCCCAGTACTTTTACTTTTGCACTGAATAGTTGTCTATGGTACTGATTATGATAAATGGTCATTATATCTTGGTAATTTCCGGGCTGCATAGCAAGATAACCAGTTCTAATATCAAACACTGACTTGTAGTCAGACAGTAAAAATGAAAGTGAAATAGGCATAAATTCCCAAAACACCAACTCAGTAGGTTTCAGGGCCTTCCAGAGTCTTTCAGAAGGAGATTCATAATACTGGGTCAACAAGAGGGTCTGTGTGTATGTGTGTGAAAGAAGTGCCTTTTGTAGTGTTCAGATTTACATATCTAAAAAATGCAAAATCCATGAAAGTAGTAGCCTGAGGGCTTTCTTATGGTATGTCAGTTATAAGCTGTGAGAGTTAACTTCATTAATAAGATTATTTAAACAAATAAAAAAGCATTTATTAAACACTTGCTATATGTCAGACACACTTCTAAGTGCTAGAACCACAAGTTGAAAAAGTGAGACAGTTGCTGCCCTTAAGGATCTTGGGAGACAACACAAATAGGGGAATGGTGACCCCCTACATATATGGGAGTATCAGTTTCCAGATTAGATATTTTATATAGGGATATCCCCTGTACTATACAGAAATAAATGATGATCCTGAAGCTAATGCTTGTCAAGATGATGACGTGAAGAAGTTCATGTTACCATGGCATTATAAGGGTTACTTATTCAGTTAACAGGGTGTTGTGCTAGGAGAGTCTCAAATTTACATTGCTGAATTTCAAGATGAGGGCATGATACATAGTAGCAAATAATGAGCTAGAATAATGCTTGTAAAATAGTTATGATGTGACTTCCAGAAACAAACAGAAGAACTTTTTGAACAGCATAGGACTTTAAACTCAACTGGGATTGTTTGACATCAAATACAACCTCAAGGTTCATAGGTGTTCTGGTCCAGTAGTAGCCAGAATGTCTCTACCTTGTATAGGTTTCTAGTTGCCATGATACTGTCAGGGTGAACTTGATAGTGAAAGATCATGGGTTCATAGATGTAGAGCAAGGAGAGATTTCAGAGGCCTTCCAGTCCAATTGACTCTGTGAATAACAAAACTGAAGACAATGGAGGTTAAGGAACTTGCCCAAGGTCAATCAGATCATAAGCATCAGAAATGAAATTTGAGGGGCGGCTAGGTGGCGCAGTGAATAGAGCACCGGCCCTGGAGTCAGGAGTACCTGAGTTCAAATCTGGCCTCAGACGTTTAACACAAAAAAACTAGCCGTGTGACCTTGGGCAACTCACTTAACCCCAACTGCCCTCCAAAAAGTAAAAAAAAAAGAAATTTGAATCCAAGGTCCCCCGATCAGATTTTATTTTTCATATTTATTTAATCATTTGTGCAAAAATACACATAGTTTATATTCATAAATACTCATTTATATATGTGTAACACATATATGTGTTCGTTTACAGATATAGATTGTGTGGATATATATATATATATATTCCCACGTGTAATGGTTGACTGTCATCTAAATGCATGTACCACATAGTTGGCCCACTGGTAGTACAGGTGACAAGGTCAGGAATTTTGCTAAGGGCCAGTTTTGGAGCAGGCAGAGGGGAAAGGTAGCCAGCATGGATAATGGTAAAGAGATCGTGTAAGAGATCCAGGGTATCCACAACCTTGTTTTTGATTTAACTATGTTCTAAAAATTATAAAAGCTAAAGGGGTAAAGAAGGATTTTGGTGCTCTTGTTCAAATCCTGTATGAGACATGAATCTCTGCATAACAAGGCTTTTTGTGTTCTGAGTGAAACTTGTCATTGGTCAATGATTTTTTAGTCATGTCTGACTCTCTGTGAGTCCCATTTGGCAGATACTGAAGTGGTTTGCCGTTTCCTTTTCCAGCTCATTTTAAAGGTGGGGAAACTGAGGCAAATAGAGTTAAATGACTTGTCCAGGGTCACACAGCTAGTAAGTTTCTTAGGCCATATTTGAACTCAGAAAGCAGAGTTTTTATTAGTTGTAACCTCTATGGCTAAGCAAAGTAAGTCCCTTTTTCCCCATCAAGGGCCAAAGCTATTCTCACAGTGTGGGCAGAATTGTACCTATAGGCAGTAACAAAAAGCCAGGGACACTAGAATTACAGTAATAAAAAGACAAGGCAAATAAGAGAATATATGCCAATAAAAATGTAATCTAAATAAAATGGAAGAATATTTACAAAAAATTACAAACTTCCCAGATTTACAGAAGAAGAAGCAGAATACTTAAATATTAAATAACCCTGTCTTAGAAAAAGAAATTGCATAACCCATCAGTGTGCTTCCTGGGAGGTGGGGGGGGGGGAAACAAACCCAGGACTAGATGGATTTGTAAGCAAAATCTGCCAAATATTTAAAAAATAATTAATTCTAGTACTATATGTACTTTTTGAAAAAATAGGTAAGGGAGTCCTATCAAATGCTTCAGTGACATAAATATAATTTTGGTACCTAAACCAGGGAGAGTAACAAGAGGGAAAGAAAACGATAGACAAATTTCCCTAATGAATATTGATGCAAAGATTTTAAATAAAATACTAGCCAGAAGATTATGGAAACATATCACAAAGTTCATATATTGTAACCAGTTGGGATTTATATCAGGAATGCTTGGCTGATTCAATATAAGGAAAACTGTAAGCATAGTTTTGAACATATCAGTAACAAAAATCGCATGATTTTATGAATAGATGCAGTAAAGCTTTTGGCAAAATACAACTCTCATTCCTATTAAAAACACTGAAAAGCACAGGAATAAATGAAGCTTTTCTTAAAGTGCTAAGTAGTATGTATTTGAAATCAAGAGTAAGCATTATCCATAATGGGACTGAATTGGAAGCCTTTCCATTAAGATTGAGTAAAGCAAGGATGTCTATTATCACCAATTCTTAAGAATTTTTTTTTACTAGAAATGCTAGCTATAGTATTAAAATGAGAAAAAAAGTGAAAGCATAAGAGTAGGCAATGAGGAAACAAATCCATCACTCTTTGCAGATGATATGATTTATACTTAGAGAACCCTAGAGAATCAACTGGAAAACTACAACTTTAACAAAGTTGGAGGATATAAAATAAACCCACATGAAGTATCAACTTTTATATATATTACCAACACAGTTCAACAGGAAGAGATAGAGAAATTCCATGTAAAATAACAGCACACAGTATAAAATATTTGGGAGTCTATCTGCCAAGACACCCACAGGGTCTATATGAACAAAATTTCAAAACGCTTCACACAAATAAAAATAGATCTAAAAATAGGAGTAATATAATTACTCCTGGGTAGGCTGGGCCACTATAATAAAAATTTAGTACTAAGAAATTTAGTACTAAATTTGTTTACTTATTCAGTGCCATACCAATCAGACTACCAAATGATTATTTCATAGAGATTGAAAAATATAAAACCAAAATTCATCTGAAGGAAAAAAAGTTCAAGATTATTAAGGGAATCAATGAAAAAAAGTAAAAGAAGGCAGGCAACAGTA
Organism: Pseudocheirus occidentalis; assembly: GCA_028646575.1. Taxonomy (NCBI): domain Eukaryota; kingdom Metazoa; phylum Chordata; class Mammalia; order Diprotodontia; family Pseudocheiridae; genus Pseudocheirus; species Pseudocheirus occidentalis. The sequence continues at coordinate 319,774,375 of CM053593.1, read as the reverse complement.
GCAGTGAAAGTCTTCTTAGGAGACTTATGAAAGATTTGCGCTAAGCCTCAAAAGAAGATAGAGGTCTCTAGAAACAGATGAAAGAAACAGGCAGAGAACCAGATTTCAAAAGCAAGGAGGTGCTAAATGGAATGTTGTATATGGTGAACAGCAAATAGGTTTGTTAAGCTAGAGTATTGAGTGCTAGAGTATAGAGTGGGTGAGGAAAAATGATATTAAAAGCCAAAAATGGAAAGGTTTTAAATGACAAAATGATGTTTGTTTTCATCCTAGAAGCAATCCTTGAGCAAGGGCTAACAGGGTTTCACTTTAAGAATATCATTTTGGCAAGTGGTGTGAAGGATAGAGTCAGGAAGATTATTCCACTAGCCCAGATGAGAGATTATTAGGATTCTGACTGATGCTGATTGTGATAGAAGTATAAGAGATAGGTTGTGAGAGGTACTGAGGAGGTGAAGACAATGAGGTTTGACAACTGATAGGCTATGTCCCATATGGGGGGGGGTTGAATGAGAATGAAGAGTAGGCATTGACTCTTTTTTTGCAAACTTGGTTGACTGGAAGTGTAGTGATGCCTTCAAAGTTGGGAAAGTTAGGTGAACAGGTAGGCTTAGTGAGAAAGACTGAGTTCTATTTTAGCACAGTTAAGTTTGAAATTCTTAAGGGGAGTTTGGTAAAGAGAGTCCAACAGGCAGTTGCAGTAGAAGCTTACAAGACACTAGGACTAAATATATAAATCCGAGAATTATCTGTTTAGATATAATTGGACCACATAGACACTGATAAGAAATCATTGAGAGTGAGTAATTGACAAAAGAAGAGGGGCCAGGCCACATCCTATGGGGTACAACCACAGTGATGGGGCAGGACATGAATGATGATGACAAAAGAAAACTCAAGAGGCACATACTAGATACACTTCAGTGTTAAAAGCACTAGGGAAAGTACCAGCATAATGCTTTCCTAATACTTCTCTTAAGTTCCTACTCTTCATTTTCATTCCTCTCAGGACAAAAGGAAGTAAACTTGTATTCCTTGTCTAAATGTAGCTGAGCAAGTAAGTTATTGGGTATCTAGGAACTTCCTGGTACATAGCAGTTAAACATGAAGTCACTTCTGTCATGTGTGACCCAGCAATGGGTACACAAATACATAGAAAACCACAGGTTAAACTAATAGACTGATGGGGAATACTGAAAAAAACCCTGTACTTCCAACCTGTGAACCATGATCAAAAAGAAATACACGTGCTTTTGCCAACTATGGGAGTTTATGATGTCTTTACCTAGTGTTTTTCTGTCTCTGCCAGGATGCTAGTGGAAATCACCAATCTCTCTTTTTCCTTCTTATGTTATTTCTTCTGGTCCCTAAAATGTGAGGTTTTCTTATCTCAAGAGACAAGTAAAAACTCCAAATCCCAGTAATCTATTTGGTTCTAGAATATTCCTCTTCTGTCTAGAGCAGAGGTTCTCCACCTTCCTAATGCCGCGACCCTTTAATACAGTTCCTCATGTTGTGGTGACCTCCCAACCATAAAATTATTTTCGTTGCTACTTCATAACTGTAATTTTGCTACTGTTATGAATCTGTCTGATATGCAGGATATATTTTCATTGTTACAAATTGAACATAACTCACAGATTGAGAACCGCTGGCCTAGAGGATGCATTAAACATAAATATAATGGACAATTACTATTTTAACAATGATAAACATGATTAATAAAGAGAAGCTTGGAGAGATATATGAATTGATTCAAAGTGAAGTAACAAAGAAAACAATATGCCCTGTGACTACAATCATGTAAATAGGAAGAAGAGCAACAGCAATTTAACAAAAAAGGAATATTGCAAAATTATAATAACTAAGTGAGATCTAAAATGACGGATGTGAAAAGACACCTCCTCTGCTTCTTTGGCAGAGGTTGGGGCCCATGGGTGTGGAAAGCTGGTATAACATCATGACTTTTGCAGTGTTGATTGGTTTTGCTGATTTTTCTTTTCCTTCCTCTTTTAAAAATTTATTCATCATAAGGCTGTTTCTTTGGGAGGGAAACGAAATGCAGAGGAAAATGTAAATGATGTGAAGTAAGTTTATCAATAAAAATCTATTTTTAAAAGGAATGAAAATTAAAGAGAAAGAGGGGGAAATCCAACGACCCTGCTGCAGGAGTAGATGGGAGAGGATAGAATCTAGGGCACAAGGAGAGGGCCGTCACATCCTTAGAGACTAGAACAAAAGAGAAAAGGAATGATACTCAGACAATTTGATGTGTGCATTTGGAAAGAATGAGGAATTTATGATGGATACATTCACTTTTTTCAGTGAAGAAGAGAAGAGGATTAGAAACATTTTGCATCCTATTACATATGTGTAACTAATCATTGTGGTACTAATTAAAAATCATTGCCCAATTTTTACAAATGCAGTAAAATTTTTACATCTCTCAATATGTGTCTCAGATGCCTTTCAAAATTGACACTGAGCAAGATCAGGTTTATTAACATAATGAATTGTCCTATCATCTGTTACAGGCCATATGACCCACTTAAAATGCTAAGATCTGAAATAGGATTAGACATATCAGTGATGATTATGATGATGACCAAGAAATATTGCATTAAAATAAGCTATTAAATCATCAATTTAAAGCTAATTATCTTATTCATTATGAATTGTACAAACTAAGGAATGATGTTTTATAGGGAAGAGGTATGGATATATTTCAATCTATTGTATAATTAATTTTCTTCCTATTAAGTGTTCATTAATGTTTATAATATTTTTAAAATAACTTCATTTTTATTTTGTAAAAAGTAAGAAGAATATAAATTTGTTTAAAAATGAAAAAGTTAATAAGGTCAAGAAGTGTGTTGCTTTTTCTGGGTGAAATATACTCTTTTGGTGTAAGGACTATGTCTTAAAAATGGGATTTAATTTTTATAATTGGTAGTTGCTGTACCTGCACATTCTTGCTGAATGCCAGTACTATAAAATATTAATGGAAAACTTCATGAAAACCTTTAGAGCATGATTGAATGAGAGAAGCCAAGGTTGTAAGGTTGATGCTGCAGCAATTTAAGTGATTGCTGGCACATGGCCATAATTGCAATACTTTATTAATAATGTCACTTTCTAACTGGCATAGGCTACCCTACCCTTTCTTTTAAAGAGTATTTACAGTGCTTCTATCTGAGTCAAGGTTGTTTATTACTAGGCATATGACATGTTTGAAAGGTAGAGCTGCCTTTGTGGTCAATTACTGTAATTCACATGCCACACTTACTATCTTTGCTTTGTTTTTCACTTATTTTCTTCCTTCCCTCCTGCACTTCCTTCTGTCCCTTCCTTCTTTCCCTGTCTTCCTTTTCCCTTTCCTCCCATTGCTTCTCATACTTGCTTCCTTCCCTCTTCTTTCCCTCTCACATTCCTTCCTTCTCTTAATGCTTCTTTACTTTCTTCTTTCTTTCATTGCCTCATTCCCTTCTTCCTTTTTTATTCTTTCATTGTTCTTTCCCTTCTTCCTTCATCATTTTGTTCCTTTGTGTCTCTTTTTTCCTTGCTTTCTTTTTTCTGTCCTTCTTTCCTCCCTCTCTCCTTCTTTCCTGTGCAAAACATTGTATGAGGTGCTAGGAATATTCAAAGGCTAAATAAGACATAGGCCCTATATTCATGGGCTTCATAAATTTAGTACAGGGATGATACATGTGTCCCTTCACAATTTAATACAAGGTATAACGTAAATTCAGTTAAAAAAAACAGTGTGAGGTTATGTTAGTTTAGAGAGGGGGAAAATCAGTTCCTGATAGTTCTCCTTCTGATGCTTAGAATTTTGATTTTTAGTTTTAGAGGTGGAAGGGAACTCATCAGTGATAAACAGTTCAAGAGATCTCATTTCATAAATAGGAAGCTATGTGAACATTTGGTACTTTCCTTTCTTGGCATGTTAGTCAATTTGACAGGTGTAAGATGGTTTAATTTATTATTTTAATTTATATTTTTCTAATCAGTAGGTATTTAGAGCATTTTTTTCATATGAAAATTGATGACTTTGAATTCTTCTTCTGAAGACTGCCAGTTCATATCCTTTGACCATGTATCAACTAGGAAATTATTCTTTTATTTATAAATTTGGCTCCAATTCCCTATCTATCTGAGAAAGGAGACCTTTTTCACCCCTAATTTCTGTTTTCTAATTTTGAATGCATTAATTTTGTTTGTGCAAAAGCTTTTGAATTTCATTTTATCTAAATTAACCCTCTTACTTCAGCATAAATTCTTCCTTATCAATACGTCTGACAGTTAGAGTTTTGCCTGCTACTCTATTTAATTATATCACACTTATCGTCTAAATCATTCATCCATTTTGACTGTATCTTGGTGTAAGGTGTGATATATTGGACCACGTCTCATTTCTTCCAAACTGCTTTCCAGCTTTTCCAGCAATTTTTCCCCAATGATGGTCTAATGGTGAGCTTTAATCTTTGAGTTTATCCAACATTAAATTACTATGGGCATTTGCTATCGCGTATTGTTTATCCAATCTATTCTACTGATCCACCACTTTTTTCTTTATCCAGTACCAAATTATTTTGATGGTTACCTCTTCATGATATAGTTAGACCACCTTCACTCCCATTTTTTTCATGATTCCCTTAAGATTCTGGACATATTGTTCTTTCAGATGAATTTTGTTATTTTTTTCTAGCTCTATAAAATAGTTCTTTGCTAATTTTATTGCTAAGGCACTAAATAAGTAAACTACCTTAAAGAGAATTGCCCTTCTTATTATATTGGCAAGGTCTCATCATGAGGAGTTAATATTTCTCCAGTTGTTTAAATCTGTCTTTATTTGTGTGAAAAGTATTTTGTAATTGTTTTTATATAATCCCTGATGTCTTGGCAGGCAATCCCCCAAGTATTTTATATTTTCTGTACTTATTTTAAATGGAATTTCTTTTTCTGTCTTTTGCTGCTGGGTTTTGTTGGTATTATCTAGAAATGTTGATGATTTACGTGGATTTATTTTATATCTTGAAACTTTGCTGAAGTTAAATGTTTCAGCTTGTTTTTAGTTGATTCTCTAGTGTTCTCTAAATATATTGCCATATCATCTGCAGAGTGTGATGGCTTTCCTTCTTCGTTGCCTATTTTTGTTCCTTCAATTTCTTTTTCTTGTCTTATTAGTATAGCTAGCATTTTAGTACAATATTGATAATAGTGGTTATAATGGAAATCCTTCCTTCACCTCTAATCTTACTGAGAAGGCTTCATGTTTATCCTTATTACAGATGATGCTTGGTTTTGGTTTTAAATAGATACTACTTATTTTTAGAAAGGCACTACTGATTCCTATGCTTTCTAGTGTTTGAATTATTTAAATTTTAACAACTGGCTTAGATTTAAACAACTAGAGAAATACTAATTCCTCCCGAGTAGACTTTTCCAACATAATAACGAATGGATTTTATTTTGTCAAAAGCTTTTTCTGCATCTGTTGATAATGACATGGTTTTTGTTATTGATATGATCAATTACAATGATAATTTTCCTAATACTGAGCCAGTCTTACCTTATTGGTATACATCTCAGCTGGTTGTAGTATGTGATCATTGTAATATACATTGCTATAATGTCCTTGCTAGTATTTAATTTAAAAATTTTGCCTTGATATTCTTTAAGAAATTGGCCTATATTCTTTTTTAAAAAATAGTTCTTCCTTTGCTTTTTTTTTAACTTTACCTAATTTTTCTGTTACCATTCTTTTTTTGTTCTTAATTTATGGAATAAAAGAAGCAATTCCATAATGTAATATAATAGAAAAAAAAAGATGATTACACAGCAAACTGCCCATCTGTTATGTACAGCCTGCTTTTCCTTTTAAGTATATAATAATGTTATCATGTAAATTTCTTTCTTGCTACTACTTTTAATAGATTTTTTTTCTGTTTTCTTATTTTTTATTTTTTTATATTTTTATTATTTTTTTTAATTTTATTGACTTGTTTGTTTACTTTTAGGTTACAAGATTCAGTTCCAGAGTCACTTGAGTTTCAGATTTTTCTCCCCTTCTTCCCCTCCCCCCACCCTTAATAGATTTTTAAAATCTCCTTTGGGCTGCTCCAGGAATTCTTTTTGAGCTTGTGTCCAAATGACATTTTTCCTTTTGAAGTTTTGTCTGTAGCTGTTTTGACTGCATTATCTTCTTCTGAGTTTTGAGCCTTGATCTTCCCTGTCATCATCATAGCTTTTTATGATCAGTTTCCTTTTTGTTGTTGTTTGCTCATTTTTCCAACCTATTTCTTGATTTTGAACTTTATATTAAAGTTTGATTCTGTTCTGGGTATGGGGTAGCATGGGGTGAGGAGGGGAACTATGTCAAGCTTCAGGTATTTTTGTGTTCCTGTTTTCAGAGAAGGTTGTGGAGAATTGTGAGTTTTCAGTGCTTCCAAGTTGTGATATGAGGAGAGGTATAGTCACTGCTTTCCTGGCCTACACTCAAGTCCTTAATGTATAAGGGCACCTGACCCCTTGATGTTGCAATTGATGCTTCTCCTCAGGGTCCCTGATGACTCTTGATCAAAAGTGATACTTCCCCTAAGGGCTCCTGCTCCCTTTTGATTGAAAGCTCAACCTTTGAACTATGACCCGAAAGACAATGGAGTTTCCAAACAGCTTCCCATCCTGTGTCCATTGCTAGCACAGTGTTCCCCTGTAGTCTCTTTCTAACCAATTGTCAGGTCCCTTTACCGTCTCTTACTTAAAAACTCTGGAAGCTGTTGTTGCTTCTGTCACCTTCACCTGGTTCCTTCCCTGGTATTTCATCCACATGACCTTCAGGTCACCACGTTGTTATGGATCTCTTTTGCCTGCCTTCTGTGTTGTCTTAGGCTAGAAGAATGTCTCATCTGACCCAAAGATCCAAACTTTGGGCTAAGAACTTGTCATTTAACAAAAATTACTGGGATGACTAGAAAGTGATCTGAAAGAAATGAGGTCAAGAAAATGTAAGAAATAAAGGTGATATCAAAAGTAAATTAAAGGAACATATAAAAATGTAGCTGTCAGATCTATGGATAAGGGAAAAGTTTATGATCAAGCAAAAAATAGAGATGATCACAAGATATAAAATAGGTGATTTTGATTATGAAATTAAAAAAACTTTTGCATAAACAAAACTAATGAAACCAAAATTAGATGAAAAACAGAAAATAGGAAAAATGATAAGAATTTTCTCTGATAAAGATCTCATCTTTCAAATATATAGGAAATTGGGCCAGATTTATAAAGAGAAGAGTCATTTCCTACTTGATACGTGGTCAGAGGATATATGAACAGGCAATTTTCAGAAGAAGAATTCAAAGTTATCAATAGTAATAAAAAATGCTCTGAATCCCAACTGATTAGAGAAATAGAAATTAAAACAATTCTGAGTTACCAACTCAATACCTGTCAGATTGGCTAACATGTCAAAAAATGAAGTGACAAATGCTGGAGAGGATGTGGAAAAATTGGGACACTAATGAACTGTTGGTTGAGTTGGGAACTAGGCTAGTCATTCTGGAGAATGTTTTGGAACTATGCCCAAAGGGCTATAAAACTATACATACCCTTTGACCCAGCAATACCATTATTAAGTCTATAACCCAAAGAGATCAAAGAAATGCAAAAGGATTTATTTGTACCAAAATATTTGTTGTTATTCTGTCATTTCCATAATGTCTGTGTCTTCATGACCCCATTTGGGGTTTTCTTGTCAATAATACTGAAATGATTTGCCATTTCCTTCTCCAACTAATTTTACAAATGAGAAAACTGAGGCAAACAGGGTTAAGTGATTTCCCCAGGGTCACAGAGTCAGTAAGTGTCTTGTGGCCAGATTAGAATTCAGGAGGGTGAGGCTTCCCGAGGTTTTTTTTTTTTAATTTTTAAAATTTTTCCTTTTTGAAGAGGGGTAGGTAAGGCTATTAGGTAAGGTATAATTGCTTTGTACCTTATACCTTATAACCTTATACCTTCCTAATTATACCTTAACCTTATACCTTCCTAATTATACCTTAATTATAAGGTATATTATTATATACCTTAATATATAATTATAAATATATAATTATAATATATACACCTTATAATTAAGGTATAATTAGGAAGGTAAGGTTAAATGACCTGCCCAAGGTCACACAGCTAGTTTTGTGTTGAGTATCTGAGACCAGATTTGAACTCAGGTCCTCCTGACTCCAGGGCTGATGCTCTTTTCTCTGCACCACCTAACTGCCCCTTGGGTGAGGCTTCCTGACTCCAGGCCTGGGACTCTTTCCACTCTGCCACCAAGCTGCCCAAAGTATTTATAGCAGCTCTTTTTGTGTTGGCAAAGAATTGGAACTTGATAGGATACCCAGTAATTGAAGAATGGTTTAGCAAGTTGTGGTATATGATTGTAATAGAATACTATTGTGTTGTAAGAAATGAGAAACCACATGGTTTAAAAAAAACAACTAGAACCTGGGAAGACTTTTGTAAATGGATGCAAAATGAAGTGAATGGAACAAGAACACCATGCACAGAAACAGCAGTATTTTAATGATGATAAAATGTGAAAGACTTAGGTACTTTGATCAAGACAGTTCCAAATTACCCATAATTAAAGATGTTATCCTCTTCCAGAGAGAGAATCGAGGAACTCTGAGTTCAGATTGACTCATACTTAAAAAAAAACAAAAAAACCTTCCTTCATTTTCTTTATTTTCTTTCTCGTGTGTTTTCTTTTGCAACATGGCAAATATAGAAATATGTTTTGTATGACTTCACATGTATAATTGATATCAGTTCACTTTTTTTCAAGGAGTAGGAAAGGGTAGGAGGAAGGGAGAGAATTTGGAACTTAGAATTTAATAAATGATTATTAAAAATTTTTACATGTAATTGGGAAATACTTAATGAAATAAAAAAGTAAAAGGAACTTACAGACATCTTATTTCTTCATGTTGAAAATTGAAAAGGAGGTATATTGCAGTACCTTAATGGGGTTGAAGTTTGGGATTGGAGAGTAGTAAAATTATGGGCCAACTACCATTGGAAACCAGTTAGTTGATTCTGCCAAGAATGAACTAAGAAGCTTATTTCTTCAGCAAGCTTTTATAAACCTGGAGCATGAATGAAGAGATTGTACTACTGAGTTAAACAGGGGTGAGGATTAGTAACAAAATAGAGTAGTGGGTAAAGGGTGCATATGATGTAGGATGCTATCAGGAATATTATTGAAAGGGCCAACTGTGGATACTACATCAAGTGAACCAGTGATTTGGACCCATCATTGCCTTACCCTTTAGAGGTAATTTTATTACAAGTAAATATGCTTCTATGCTGACCTGTTAAGCAGAATACTTTTATGTAGAAAAAGAAAACAGGACAGAAAGTAAAAGTTTGAAAGTGGGATTAGGGATTTGAAGACTAGAGAAGTTTGGAAGAATTGGGAACTCCTACTGATGACACAATAGGAGAGAGGTAATGGACTTTGAACAATAGCGAAAGAAAGGAAATTGTACTCAGGGAGATGAGGAGCAGTTCCAACTCATGATTGTGATGCTACTTATGGATGGCAAAAAGTACATGAAGGACTTGGGGAAAGGATGAAAAATGAAGTTGAATATTCCACAAGGCACAGTCCAAGTAATTGAGAGTAGGTGTTAAGTTACAGTTGAGGATGATGATGTTGAAGGTATAGAAAATGAAGGTGAGAAATAATTGGCCAAGTAAGTTGAAATATCGTATTAGAAAATTTTAAAAGAATAAAACAACCTTAAAGTTCCAAATGAAATTATAACAGGGCAGGATCACTGGGTAACACCTGATTACTAAAACAGGAGCAAGAGCATTTTTTTTCTTTGTGACTATTTTTCTTGGAGATGCTCTATAGTCACCTGAAATTTATACAAGATGAAATTGCTGCATAAAAAAATGGCAGTCATTTTTACAAAAAGAATCATGCCCAAGCTTATGTATCTAAACGAATGGTGTCCCCTTGAAAATAGTCATTTGGAATATTATATACATACTGTAATGATGCTACCGTTGATCAAAACATGTTCAAAATACATTTTGAATTGCCTTGAGTGTCAGCTTATAAGTCATGCAAGATAATTAATTTTGTTTCATTTCAATACAGCTATGCTTTAAAAAAATACAAGAAATATTATTACGCTGCTTGGACACCCATCTTATTGACCTGAAGTGATTCCAAATTATTAGGTCAGCTTCAGAAAATTAAATCTGTCCTCCAAGGACAAAGATTGGTTATCATTGAGGAGTGTGTGAATGACAATATCATCAGACTAAGTGAATAGCCAGCCATGATGACTCATCTGAAACTCTCATTTGGATGTATGAGTTCTGGTGTGTTTGCTTAGAAAAGCAAATTAGTTATATTCTTTCATAGTCACACATCACACCTGTTTGTGAAAGTTAGTATAGGATACCAAGTACAAAAGTCTGCATTTAATGAATGACTAATAGTCTGCCAAAGTCCTTCTACTAATTCAGATCAGCACTATGTTTTCAACTTAAAGTTTTAGAAGTTGTCTAGAGTACCAAATGTTTAGTGGTTTTACCCAGGGTTTGGGGCAGCTAGGTAGTACAGTGAATAGGGGGCTGGTCCTACAGTCAGGAAGTCTCATCTAGCTGAATTTAAATCTGGCCTCAGACACTTACTAGCTTTATGACCTTGGGCAAGTCACTTAACCATTTGCCTTGATTTCCTAATCTGAATAATTTTTCCCATTCTTCTTTGTATTAACTTGACATATTATCTCCATATTATTTATCACATCTGCTCAGAGAAGATTTGAGCCCTCATTTGTATCAGTGGAAATTTCTCTTTTTCACTCATCCTTTCTCCTTTTCTGTCTAATCTTCTTCCTTACTCCCTATACACATGCTCAACTCCTCAAATTGTCATCTAATCTCTCTCTTTTCTTTTACTGTCAAAATCCTGGGAAAATTGAATATATTTATTGCCTCCCCTTCTCATAACACTTTATACTCATTTCTCAAACTCTTACTTCATACTCCTCTAGTTTACTTAAAGTTCGCTTTCCAAATAATATTGATATTCTCTTAAAAATAAAGCTCAACATCTTCTCTGACTAGATCACTTTTTCCTTATTCTCAATTAAAAATTAGGACCACTTAAAATGAACTTTATGGTGAAAAAAGCTATAAAAACTGACCTTATATTATCTCCATATTTTCATTATTTTTCTTAGATTCCACTTTATTCTAACTGTAATAATTATGCTACTTTAGTTAGAGTAGGTGTGCTTTTCACAGATATTTACTCCTTAATAATTTGAGTTTATTCCAAATCTACCAAGCAATCACTGTCTCTATGTATCTGCATAGATATGTATGTATATTTGTCTCGTTATCAATAAAAATTTGATAAAAGGAATTTCAGCCTTGAAAAACTGATCAGGTATTGCCTATTATGTCTTTAACTGTTTCATTGAGATCAGTGAGAAAGCAATATTTGACTTTCCTGGAATGTCTATCCATTAAAACGAGGCTCACCTGTTTCTTAATATTGTTAAATGTGTATAATGGAAGTCACTTTGGCTTTGTAAATTTCTTCCCTCAATTATCATATACCTAATGTCATAGGTATGATAGGTGTGATAATTAATCAATGAAAATTAGAGATGAAGTAATTTATTGATATACATTTAAAAATATTATGAAACAAGAGGCCTTCCGTAAATCCTTTGTCAGTTGGAGCTATTTAAAAATGTACATTTAAGTCAAACTAATTCCTCACTAAGTAATTAATGGCACTGTTATCTAAGGAGATGGTAACTTATAATATTTTCTTGATAAGCATTGAAGTCCAAACATTCTAATAAAATAGCAAGTTAATTTCCTAGTTCCATCCTTTGATTTTGACAATGAAGAAGACATCCTTCCCTAAAGTATGACTTATTTTCATCCAATCACTTAATAAGCATGTATTGAGTGCTGTTATATATCAGCAATATGACAATTCCCACTTAGAGTGGAAAATAGTCCAATTAAGTGATGTGAAATATCAAACTGAAAGATTCTTTGCAGGAGCCTCCAGGCAGACCCAATTTTAAATTTTCCCAGAAGTGAAAATATACACTACTTCATAAATTCTTCTACCTTCTTCAATGTACCATTCTAGTCTTTAACAGTCTTTACTGAGACAGGTCTTTTTTTGTTTGTTTGTTTTTTTCTATCACCAGCTGGTTCCTTCTTCCTACAATTCACACCTGTTTCTTCTTGTTTGACCTTCCTAGGGGAAGAAGTGCTCATCAGTAGCTTAATATAATCCATTATATGCTTAAATTCTGTTTCAGGTTTGTTTGGTTTTTTTTTTACCATTTTTTGGTTCTAGGCCTGGATTTGTTTAACTTTTTTTGTTTATATTCTTTGGTAGGCAGATGAACCATATGAGTCTCTTCTCCAAATCAAGTTTTTAAAGGTATTGAATAAAATGCTTATTATTACAAAGAAAACCAATTATATTAAAATACAATATCAAAGTATATTTTTTAAAATGGTTCACATGGGGATGGAGCCACAATGTCAGAGTAAAAACAGGACTCCACGTGGTTCCAGCTCCCACCACCTTCAATACATGTAAAAAATGACTCTAAACAAATTTTAGAGCTACAGAACCCACAAAGAGACAGAGAGAAACAAATCTACCTCTGAAGGCAGCCTCGCAGGCTGACAGGAAGGGTCCATCACACTGAACTGGGAGCTGAGCCCAGCCCTATGTGAGCTGTTCCAAACCAGGGGTGGCTGTGACCAGTGGCAACCAGAGCAGATTTCTGGAGAGTGAATCATCAGCTATGGCAGTTTCCAGATTTCTCAAACCATAAACGCCAAAAAGAAAGTAAAAGGTTAGTTGGGAACTCTGTTGGAAGGGTAAAAGAAGAGCATGGTCTGGCCCCTTCTCCTGGGGTGAGAAGTGGCAGAGGCGCAGTTGTAGCTCCTGTTGCATGGCAGCCTCTAGAGCTCCTGGCCTGCAGATTGTAGGGGGACCAAACAACCATTCAGAAGGTAGTTGCTTCTGCTTTAACCTGCTTGGATCTGGATATTGATCTTGGGTTGTGGTCCTAGGATGTGTGGCCAGTAACCAGAGCTTGTGGGGGTTACAGGGAAGCTGCCTTCCTAATAGCTCTGGAAGCTGCGGAAATCCCATTTGGGACATAGCTCTCTGTGATCTGGAAGCAGAGTTCTACTGTGGCAAAGAGCTCAAAAGTCAAGTAATTGAGTGCCAATATGAGAAAGCAGAGGAAGCACAAACAGACCATAGAATCCTTTTTTGGGGACAAAAAGGATCAAAGCATGGAATGGAAGAAAGACAGTGAAGTCAGAACTCCTGCATCAAAAACCTCCAAGAAAAATATGAATTGCTTACAGCCATGGAGAAGCTCAAGAAGGATTTTGAAAATCAAGTAAGAGAAGTGGAGTAAAAATTAGGAAGAGAAATGAGAATGATGCAAGAAAATCATGAAAAGTGAGTCAACAGCCTGGTAAAGGAGACCCAATACAACACTGAAGAAAATAACACTTTAAAAAATAGACTAATCCAAATGGCAAAGGAGGCCCAAAAAGCCAAGGAGGAGAAGAATGCCTTAAAAAGTCAAATTTGACAAATGGAAAAAGAATTTTAAAAACTCACTGAAGAGAATAATTCCTTCAAAATTAGATTGGAGCAAATGGAAGATAATGACTTTAGGAGAACTCAAGATATTATAAAACGTATCCAAGCAAATGAAAAACTAGAAGGCATTGTGAAATATCCCATTGGAAAAACCACTGACCTGGAGAATAGATCCAGGAGAGATAATTTAAAAAATATTGGACTACCTGAAAGCCATGATCAAAAAAAAGAGGCTAGACACCATTTTTCAAGAAATTCTCAAGGAAAGTTGTCTTTATATTCTAGAACCAGAGAGCAAAATAGGAATTGAAAGAAGTCACCGATCACCTCTTGAAAAAGATCCCCAAAAGAAAACTCCTAGGAATATTGTAGCCAAATTCCACAGTTCTCAGGTCAAGGAGAAAATGTTGCAAGCAGTCAGGAAGAAACAATTTGAGTATTGTGGAAACACAATCAGGATAACACAAGACTTTACAGCTTCTATGTTAAGGGATTGCAGGGCTTGGATTATAATATTCCGGAGGTTAGAGGAGCTACCATTAAAGCAAGAATCAACTTCCCAGCAAAATTGAGTATAATGCCTCAGGGGAAAATATGGTCATTCAACGAAATAGAGGATTCCCAAGAATTCTTGATGAAAAAACCAGAACTGAACAGAAAATTTTACTTTCAAATACAAGGACCAAGCGAAGCATGAGAAGATAAAAAGGAAGCAGAAATCAAGGAACTTATTAAAGTTGAACTATTTACATTCCTACATGGAAAAATGATCACTGTAACTCATAAGATTTCTCAATATGAGGATAGTTGAAGGGAATATATATGTGTGTATGTATGTGTGTATGTATATATCTATATACATACACACAAACATATGTATAGGAGGGTATATGTGTGTATAAATATATATGTGAGTGTGTGCATATATATGTACATGTATACATTGACAGGGGGCAGAGGATGAGTTAAATATGAAGGGATGATACCTAAAAAATAAAATTTAGAGGTGAGAGAGGATTATAATGGGAGAAGGAGAAAGGGAGAAAGGCATTAGGGTGAATTATCTCATATAAAAGAGGCAAGAGAAAACTGTTACAATGGAGGGGAAGAGCAGGAGAGTGAAAGGGAGTGGGATCACCTTATTCTCATTGAATTTGGCTTAAGGAGGAAATAACATACACACTCAACTGGTATCTTACCCTACAGGAAAATAAGGGGGAAAGGGATAGTAGGAGGGCTGATAGAAGGGAGGGCAGATCGGGGGAGAGGGTAGTTAGAAGCAAACACTTTTGAAAAGGGATAGATTCAAAGGAGAAAATAGAATAAGTGGGGGATGGGATTGGATGGAGGAAATTATAGTTAGCCTTTCACAATATAACTACTATGGAAATGTTTTGCATAACTACACATGTACAACCTATAGTGAATTCCTTATCTTTCCATAGAGGGTGGGTGAGGAGGGAAGAAGGGGGAAAAAAATCTGGAAATCAAAGTTTTTTTTCTTTTTAAGTTTAAAATAATTGCTTTTTACTTGCAACTGGGAAATAAGATATACAGGCACTGGGGTATAGAAATCAATCTTGCCCTACTAGAAAGTTGGGGGGGGTGCAGTATGAGGGAGGATATAAGAGAGAACAGATTGGAAGAAGGGGTATTCAGTAGGCTTGCTATTTTGGGGTGGGGGATAGGGGAAAGATGGGGAGAAAAATTTGTAACTCAAAATCTTGTGGAAATAAATGTTTAAAACTAAAAATAAATCAAATTAAAAACAATTTCATATCATTTGAAAAAAAATAGTTCACAAACTCAAGGTAAAAATCCCCTGTTGTAGTAGTTAGCACAATGTTTTGCAAAGTAAAAAGTTATGTTCAATACCTTTATTTTTATTCCTTTTTTCTTTCTAATAATCAGAAAATCCTTTAATATTTATCCTTTGGAGTTTTTAGACACATACATACACAATATACATGTATACAAGCAAACATACACATATATTATGTATAATATAAAAATTAATGCTGGTTTTTTAATATTTTGAGTTCTAAATTCTCTCTCCTTCCTCCTTTCTCCCGCCCATTGAGAAGGCAAGCAATGTGATATTGATTATACAGTGCCTTATACAGAATTTTTATCTCAACTGCTTCCAAAAGAATTTGAGGTAATTGACAGATTAAAATATTATAATGACCAAAGTGATCATAAAAGTGGGAAAAGGACCCATATGCACAAAAATATTTATAGCAGCTCTCCTTGTGGTGGCCAAGAATTGGAAGTCAAGGGGTTGCCCGTTAATTGTGGAATAGCTAAACAAATTGTGATATATGAATATAATGGAATACTATTGTTCTGTAAGAAATGATGAACAGGTGGACTTCAGGGAAAACTGGAAAGACTTATACGAACTGATGCTGAATGAGAGGAGCAGAACCAGGAAAACATTGTACATAATAATAGCCATAGTGTGCCATGACTGACTTTGATAGACTTAACCCTTTTGAGCAATGCAAGGACCTAAAACAGTTCCAGATCACATGATGGAAAATGCAATCACATCTAGAGAAAGAAATATGGAGTTGGAATGCAGAAGCAAGTAGATTATTTTCTTTTTTTGTTTTCAATTTTTTTCTTTTGCATGGTTTTTCCCATTCATTATAATTCTTCCATGCAACATGACAAATGTGAATATGTGTTTAATAGGATTGTATGTGTAGAGCCCATATCAGATTTCAAGCCATCTTAGGAAGGGAGTGGGAGAAAATTTAAAACTTAGGGAAGTGAATGTTGAAAACTAAAAGTAAATAATTTAATTAACAAAATATTATAGTGGTCTCTATGTAAAAATAAAAATAAATGTAAAGACATATGAGGGAAGAATTTTTTTCAATTCTATTCAGTTCAAGAATTTTTCTTTGAGTAACTATTATGTACAAAACAATATGTTAAATAGTTGGCATACAGATACAAAATGGAAAATACTCCCTGCGCTTAATAAGCTTACATTTAATTTAGTGAAAGGAAGGTGCTAGAACATGTTCACTTATGAAAGAAATATAATTTATTTAAGGGACCTCTACAAATAGTGGGCATCAGGAAGGATTTCCATAGGAGTTGGCACTTGAGATGAATTGTGAAGGACATTTGAGGAAGCCAAGGACTTCAAGTACAGTAGTAGATATGCAGTTGAGTTGAATAGATTATATAACACTTGAGGTAACAACCTTAGTTCAATGATTTCTTGTAGTTAAGATTTAAAAAAAAACAACTCATCTCCTTTGTTTTCGTTGTAGAACAGTATGGCACATGTGAGTTAGAAAACCCGAGTTCTAAATCTTCCCCCATCATTTTTTAGTTTTATAACCTTGAATATATTGATTTCCTCATTTTAGGTAGCATTTAAATTAAATTAAATTTTAAAATTCCCACTGATTTATCATTGTGAGTACTTTCTCCACTGATTCAGATAGAATCTCCTCCATCTTTGTAGATGATTTGCGATGAGTTGCTATAACCAAAGAATAATACGTAAATCATGGTGGGCAGCCTTTCAGAGTTAAGATAGACCCTTTGGGATTTGTCGATGTAAAATATGTATTTGGTAAAGTCAGCGTCTTCATCTTAAAAAAAAAGCATACCAGATTACTAAAGTGTAATTTATATATACTAGAAAGTTTTGTATAATTGCAAAATTGTGAATAAAATGTACAGATTGCATAAATTTTGGTCTAATATTGTATACATAGACTATATTGTGAATATTCTAACAGTAGTAGCAATTGTAACATTCTTCCACAGAAGTGCCTGTTTAGTTCTAGGAGCTGATTATATGTTCTTGAAGACTGTGCTTGAGTGCTCTTTCTCTTAGGTTGTACCAAGCTTGAAAGCTTGGACATTGGAACAGATTATTTTCCTGTTTTCTGAGGCTTATCATTGACAAATCCAAAAGGGTCTATCTTAACTTTGAAAGGCTGTCCTCCATGATTTACTTATTATTTTTTGATTATAGAAACTCATTGCAAATCATCTACAAAGGTGGAGGAGGTTCTGTCTGAGTTGGTGGAGAGAGTACTCACAATGATAAATCAGTGGGAATTTTCTTTTGTTTTTATTTTCTAAAAATAAATAGTAGCATCTGCCATTACAAAATTAGTTTATCATGGGGTTTCTTAACCTCCTGACACTTATGACTTTTTTCAGTTCATCAAAAAGATTACCTAGTTGACTTACTTGACTATCCATAGCTTTCTACTAGAAAAAGAAAAGTCTGAATTCATGAATTTTGGCTGCATGCCTAGTAATTTATTTCTAACTTGCTGTTTTAGATCCTCCAAACTCTCTAGGTTTTTCTTGCCAGAGGAGGAGGTTTTGCTAATGCTTTCAAAATAAGTAACAGAAAAAAAACCCAACTTAAATAGCAACAGCAATGAAAAATCAACAGTTTTACTGCTTGATAAAACATAATTGTGTAGAAATACCATAAAAATTGGTAACTCCTTTCCAAAACTGAGAATGAAATCATGTTCGTAGAAGGTAAGATCACTGCATAGTTTGCTAATGGCTTAACGGAGGTTGTAGTCATAGCAGACAATCCTTTGCACACCACTCGCTGTGTGGCAAGGTCTCAGTCATTCCATGGGAAATTAAGTATTGGCTACTTTTTACCTTGTTGGAGACATGAATAGCTAAACTCCTCAAGATGTGGTAGTCCAGTGGACATAGGCTGCTGTGAAACTTTTAACTGTATTTCTGTAGACTATTTTTACTTGTTGGAAAATTGTCAGGATCAGTCTTAAGGACTGTGCTTTAGAGTTTTTCTTTTCCCATAGTTTTCTTTTGCATACCGATACTGTTTTCAACAGTTTCCATCTCTCACTCATGTTTTCCTCTCTTTTGAGAAAGACATCTTCATGATGCTCATGAATATATAGAAATTTTAAATTAATACATCAAAATGTGGTTCTTCTGTACTTTTCAGGGACATTTTCATTAAGTGTGTTTATGAGTGATCATTTCAATATGTTGTGGAGCAAGCTTTAAACAATAATTTGAATCACCTAGCCTACCAGGGTATCTTATTCATTTGTTAGGGCAACTAGATTAAGAGATAACTTGAATATCTTACATCTGGTCTCTTTGTAGTTCATTAATATAATAATGAAGTGCTAATACTGAGTATTGATAAATAGAGAAATAGAAGAGCACTAAAGAAAAGTACAGTTATCCCTTCTATATTGTGGGGGATAGGGGTGCAGAACCCATGGTCTGGAAAATCGCTGTAAAACTTTTTGACCCTCCCTTTACAGCAGAGAAGCCTGAATAATTATAGAATTAAAATATGTAATATGCTACTCTTATGCAATACTATACATATATTTTACGCATTTCTGATTTCCTAAACTTTTTTCTTTTTGCGTGTGTCATCTGCTGGCCTTCATGTGCCATCTGCGGTTTCCAAAACTAAAAAACATTCCTATTTAATTTCTTATGCCGACCTGTGATATATTGAAACCATGCATGATGGGGTAAGTTGCAATGTGGAAGGGATAACTATTTAAAATACTGACAAGATTCACATAGTGTGCTGAACTGGGCACTTAGCTCCTTCATGTTACGTTTGGCATTTCCTTACATAGCCCCTGAGAGATAGGTATAAATAACCTCAGAGAACTCTAGGATCATAAGAAGTTTGATAACCACTGTACTGTCTCCTAGCAGATGCGAGTATCCTAACATATATATGTCTATTCTTTTTCATTCATGTCTTCAACCAGCAATGAAAAGGTATAGTACTGAAAATGAGAGACTAGGGGCAGCTAGGTGGTTCAGTGAATAGAGCACTGGCCCTGGAGTCAGGAGGACCCGAGTTCAAATTCAGACTCAGACACTTAACACTTATTAGCTATGCGACCTTGGGCAAGTCACTTAACCCCAATTGCCCTCCAAAAAGCAAAGAAAAGAAAAGGAGAGACTCAGAAGGATCCCTCAATGCATCTTTGCATAGCTCCTTCCTTTCATGATCACATTCATGTGACTAGCTATTTCAAGCTAACAGTTTGAAATTTGCAGTAGCCAGTAATGACCTGACCTTGATCTTCCTCAGACTGACTATTAATCTCCAACTTGGCACTCACTCTGGAAAGCAATCTATAATAGATTGTATGTCATCTTGTACGTTTCCAGGGCACATACATTGGCACTTGGTAATTCCTGAATACCTTTCTCAAGGACTTTGGTAGGAGGTTATAATCTATTGAAATGAAGAATTTCCCAGCCTTTCACATCTTGCCTAGGTGTATCATTACTGGAAACAATATTACAGACATTGCTACATCCCTCTGGCAGAGCAAAGTGCCATTTGGGTCTCTGCAATTTCAGAGAGGCTTCTTTTAATACTGTAAAATGCTCTAAGAAGGTTCTTTCAATAATGTTAGTGTCTTGGAGCAAGTCAGTCTTCTTTTGAAATTATTTCCTTTCTTTTCTTTTTCCTGCTTATCCTCTGCAGAAGGTTTTAAAAATAGTAAAATTTGCCTTATCTGTTGGTGCTTTAATGGACAGGGCCCCTCTTCTCCATTTCAGTCTCATAGAAGCATCCTCATTAAAAATATTGCCTTTCTTCTGACCTGACAAGATCTTGGCTGATGCAGATTCTATCTTTGGAAAATTACAAAAAGGAATGTTGCTGAAATTTCTGCAGTATAAATGGATGGCATTTTCTCTTTGCTTGCTGGCTTGACTTATGGAGGCATGAATCAAGCAAGAGAAAATATCTTCCATGTAACTAAGAAATCTGTCGATTCATTCTTCAAATTGAGACAAGCAAACGATTGTATTGAATGTTCTGATGCTTGAATTATAAAGAAGTCCTAAACAGAGCATGCTTTTTCTTTCTTTTGGGGCTATTTCTTTGAGTTTGAGGTAGGGGGAGATGTAAGCTAGGTCTGTTTCAGGCAAATATGAAGCTCCAGGCTTAGAACTGAAACACGCATAGACCATCTAGTAGTTAACAAAAGGCTTACTTAGCAGGTATTTAGTAAAGATGGGAAACTGACTTAGTTGTGCGCAGCTTCTTTGATTGGTGAGAAAGTTAGGGAAGGAGCTACTGCCTTGTCCTGTGACCTTTGTATTTAGGCCACTGGAAGCTCTGTCAGATACCTTTTGTCAGTCCTAATCCTTTGGTTTATGTCTCAAGGACAGTTTTAATTCCTTTTAAAGAAAAAGTAGCCTTGCTGATATTGGGTAGAGCCTTAGAATACTGTTGCTATAATATTCTATGCATGTCTATGTATGTGCACATGTATGTATGTGTATGTATGTGTGCATATGTATAGTAATTGTGTTTCATTATCTTTCTTAAGTAACTCTAAAATCCTATGATCTTATCATCCTAAATTCCCAAATGGCTACATTTTTTTTTGAATCAAGAGAGCATATTACATGCTCTAGTATACATGGTAAAGTCAAATCCATCAAAGAAGAGATATAAAAAAGGATTCAGCTGTATCTGGGTAATTCCTTGGCATTACAGATAAGATTCTCCATTCTCCTTGCTCCTTCCTGTATCATCTAAGATAGAAATGACTTGGTATGCTTATACATTTCTATTTCTCTCTTCAATTTCTATTCTAGAGATGTAATTTTGTGGGTTTTTATGTAGAGAGGGCTCTAGAAATGTATATTATTTATTTACTTTATTAAATGCTTCTGCTAGATCAGTGGTTCTCAACCTTCCTAATGCCGCAACCCTTTAATACTCATATATGGGTGTACGTGGGCCTATCTGCATGTGGGCAGACCCACCTGGAGATGGATAGAGGAGCAGTGTCTTGGTTCGTAAGACCATCGGAAATATGTTTTCTGATGGTCTTAGGTGAGCCCTGTGAAAGTGTTGTTCGACCCCCAAAGGGGTCACAACCCACAAGTTGAGAATTGCTGCGCTAGATGGAGTAAACTCATCATATATCTTGTATCATTTTATGTTGAGGTCTGTGGCTATGGAGCCAGAAATTCTTTAGGGAAAAAAGCATTATACAATCATTATTTGTACTCCCAAGAAGTGGGGTTTACTTTTAGCTAAAGATCAGGTTTTAGGAGGAAAAGTATGGCCCTGAGAACAGGGCCATGAAATAGAAATTAGTCTCAGAATTTCCTAGTCTAGTCTAAAACATCATAAGACGCAATGTATTTAATTCTAATTCCTTGGAATGTACTTGGCCAGTTATCATGACTAGCTTTAGAGTGTTTACCTTTTACTAGTTTTACTATGTATGTCATATATGTGTGGCCAAAAAGGAGAAATATGCTTTACCCTTTTATGTATAAAACTTGATTTTCCGTATTAAATTTCTATTTCCTTATTGGGTTATCTATGTAATGTATGTTTTCAATCATACCTGAGGAATTAACTTTGTAATTTGCCTTTATCAAACCTTCTAAAGAAAGTCATCTTAATTTGAATTTAGTACGGATTGAGTGTTTTCTCTGATTTTTTTTTCCCCTACAGGTACACCCACTTACAACAGCTTCTATGTTTTCTGCAAAGGAGACTGTCATGATGTTCAGCCAGGAAAACTCAGGGTACGGTGCAGCACCTGTAAACAGTCAACACTGACCTTGGACCAGGTAAGGAAAGACTATGTTCAAAAGGATACCATCTGGAAAAGAATAGTGCATTTTGCTTCAGGGTTTCTTTTGTTGTTGTTTGTTTATCACTCTATCATAGGCCATTGACAGCGGATGTCTCTTGATTATATTCATCTCCCTTTAAAGTTTTACTTAAAACAAGTAGTGTCATCTTTTGGAAATAACTCTTTCATTTAAAACCATAAGTACAATTAGATACTTTTTTTTTCCTTCTGCTAAACAGTGGTATCAAATACACATGTAAGTGTTAGTTTTCCTACTTCATTGTTTGTGAGTAATGAATTGGATATATGAGGACATAGTTTGCAGAGGAACATGTTTCTTTTCAGGAAAAAGGTAGCCTATTTGGAAAACCTAGTTAAGATCCTAATAACATGGGAGGCTGAGTGAGAAAGATGACTAGTTAGGTTGACCCAGACTGGCTGGTCTAGGTACAGTCCAGTAAGGCTCTATAAATAATAATTTTGGTAGAAAAATAGAGAAGATGACAAGAATTATTACAATTTTTATTATAGCTAGCATTTATGTAGCAATTTAAATAATATAAAGCACTCTACCAATCTTATCTAACTTAATCATAGCAAGAACTATTATTATCCCCATTTTATAGTTGAGGAAGCAAATGTGAATTAAATGAATTGCCCATGGTCACACAGCTAGTGTTTGAGGTTGAATTTGAACTCAGGTCTTTTTGACCGCAGATCCAATGTTCTATCCACTGTAATGCGTGTTTACTTAATGCTCTTTGAATTTCAGTGGCTTTTGGTGATCCATTTTCTTTACTTCTGTGATTTTTTTTCTGTATTTGAAAGGTGCTTTTTAAAATACTCTAAGAGGCTAAAAGGGAATCAGTCATGTTTATGCAATAGTTAACTGACAAAGAAATTTATGTTGAAGATCATTGGCACGTTAGAAATGGCAAAGTGCCATTTATTAACATTATCTGATAATATGTATATATATATACATATACACCTCTGCATGTGTGTATATATACATATGTATATGCTTATGTGTACACATATGTGTGTATATACATATATACATACACATACACACACAGAGAAAGAATTTCTGCATCACCTACAACACCTACCATATTTTCTTTCTGGACTATGATTTCTAGAAGATTTTGTATACTTTTCACTGAACTGTATAGGCTCTGCCCTGAACTGGTTTGAGTTTAGGACATGGTTACCATTTTTTCATGACTGTGCTTTTTCATTATTTGGCTGCAAAGCCTAGAATGTTCTTCATTTTAATCTCTGTCTTCTGACTTCCCTGGATTTCTTCAAGACTCAACTCAAGTTGGCTTTCTAAAAAGATACTTTTCCTGGTCCCATTAACAATAGTGCCTTACTTCTGATATTACCACCAGTTTCCCTGCATATGTCTTGAATGAACATAATCATATGTTTTCTCCTGCATTAAGCTACAAATTCCTGGGATGGAGACACTGTTGTTGCTTCTCTTTGTATCTCTAGAGCTCAGCACAAAACCTGATCCATAGTAGAGCCTTAATAAATGTCTGTTGATTTGATTACTTACCCATCTTTTTCAAGCTATCCTCCCTCCACTCCACATCTCACTAGTGTAATATTTTAACCTGTTCCTCATGCAGGTGAAACTAGTTTTCCTTAAAAAATATCGAGGCATTTCTCAAGACTTAGTTGGCTCAGAGGAATAAGATCAGCCTGTTGACATTCTCCTCGCCACTTGTGTACAATGAAGTCATAAGGAACTAAGGTAGCTAAAAGTACTTTCACGAGTTTGGCCAGTTGACAGAGACAAGAGAGCTTTGTTTAACTGAATCACCTTTAGGTGTCTTTCTCAAGTCCTCTCCTTGTCCAATATCATTCTCCTGCTATGACTAAATAAATCTTTTTTTTTAAACGATTAAATGACTCATGAATCACTTCTTCCACAATCGACCTGAAACTAGTGACACACTGTTGTAACTCAGGCCTCGTCCAGAGCAACCAGTGAGGTTCGTTCTCCTCTCTATAATTTAACATTCTGGAAGTGTACCTTTCTGACCAGAGTCTGTGCTAAGTAATGCAAAGTGGTAAATAGCAAGAAATGTGTACATAAAAAAGCATACACTTCTAAAAAATGTAATCCAAAAAGGACATCAGATATGCAAAAGAGTATATCCCCCTCCTCTCCAGCAAAGATAATAAGTTTATTACAAAACATTATTATGACATAATGTGGTATGTATATTTATATTGTATAAAACTATTATATTTAGATTCCGCCTTATGGATCTAATAAGAATGAACACCTTTAAAATTTCAGTGAATGTTTTAGTATTGTTGTAAAAGTAAATTTTGGCCTTTGTCATACGGGGAAAAAAAAAAAGCAACAACAAATTAACCACTATACTTTCCTTTATGGTGACCTAAAACATTATAGAATTGTACAATAGTTTCTTCATATGGGAAAGTAGGCATTGTCACATTGTGGAAAAAGGACTATATTTGTACTACATGCCTCTTTTATTTATTATTGCCATTACCTTGGACAAATCCTTTTTTATTTTCAGTCCTTTTAATCTCCTTATCTGTAAAATAAAGAACTAGAGTAGAAATTTTGTGAGGTTTCTTCTAGCTATAAATTCAATGATTATAATAAGGCACCAGAAATCTTGAGAATATGTGAATGTTGCTTTCCTCATTTTGACTCATTTTGTTTTACATTATTCAGATATTAGGAGGGAGGGAGAAAAAACATTTGGAGAAGGACAGTACTGTTTACTTTTAGAAATTTCTATGATAGTTTTTCTCCTCACTATAAACTTTTTTTCATGATATGTTTTTTATTTGTTTTTTGTTTACATCATTCATTTTCATGACATTTTTGAATTACAGATTTTCTCCCTGTCCTTCCTCCGCCCCAACCCTAAAACAGCAATCCCACTGTAAAGCCCCTCCCCTGCTCTGCTCTCTTACTTTCTGGTAGGGCAGGGAGGGTCTCCCTACCCCAGCCCCTGTATATCTTAATTCCCAGTTGCAGGTATTGCAGAACTTTAAATTCTAGATTCTTTCGATTCCCCCTCCATCACTCACCCCCACTGGAAGGACAATCAACTCAATAAAGGCTGTAGATGTGTGATTATACAAGACATCCCCATAGTGAACATATTGTGACAGTGATCATATGTTCCTCCCTCCTATCCCCCCCCGCTCCATTCTCCACCCTGTCGCCGTCCCTTTACTGAAGTGTGTTCTTCCAG
>CM053593.1:319730025-319748319 GCA_028646575.1 Pseudocheirus occidentalis | reverse complement strand
CTCATGTTAGCCAGTCAGTTAATTGGTTGGTTTTATTTTTCAGCTTTGTGGAACTCTGCTTCCAGGGGGGAAAGCTCTGTTCCAAATCACTGGGGTTTTCCCAGCTGCTGGAGCTATTATGGGGGTGTTGCAGCCCCCCCCCAGTTTTGGCTTGCTGAGAGCGCACCCCAGGACCACCACCCAAGACCACAATCTGGATCCAGGCTACTCAGCCCAAGAGCACTTGGCCCTGATCAATCGATTCAGCCCCCCTGCGTTTCTGCAGGCCAGGAGCTCTGAACCAGCCCAGTGGCAGTTGCCACTTACAGCAATTCCTGCCCTTCCCCCATTGCTTCCTTGCCCTGGGGGCAGATCGGCCGAATTGCTTTTCCTCCCCCAAATCAAGTTTCAAAGTTCCACTTTCACTGACCTTCTGTATTTCTTGCTTGCTAGATGTGAAAATCCCTCCAGGTGCTATAGATCTGCTCCCCAGGGTAGACTCACACAGTTGCTTGGGAGGCTGGGCTCCTCCCAACCACCCTGGGGCCTGGCCACGGTTTCGGTTTTCGTGCTGGACTCGTCTCGGTTCCCGGCCTGCAGGCCTGTGCAATGAGCCCCTCCTGCTGAGCTAACTTTCTCTTATCCTTGTTTTTTATGCCTTACTAGATGTGGAGTTTGCTGGAGGTGAGGTAGATCTTCTTGTAGACTGGCTGTGGCTCAGCTCCTCCCAGATTGCCCTGAGGCCTGGCCGTGGTTTCGGTTTCAGGCGAGGCTGGCCTTGGCTCCCAGCCTGCCATGGTGAGCCCCTCTTGCTGAGCTGCCTTCAGCGAGAGATGTGTTTTCTGTATTTTTGTGAGTTTGAGAGTCCTAGAATTTGTTTAGGGTCATATTTTATGGGTATTTTGGGTGGCTGGGTGGGAGTCGCGGATCCTTGCTGCTTCTATGCTGCCATCTTGGCTCTGCCTCGAGATAATCCTCACTATAAACTTTCAACAGAAGAGTTGATACAGTAGTATGTGTAAGTTAAGTAAACAGAAAAATTTATGCAAATCATGCAGACATTATGAAGCTTATAAATCTTCTGTTTCCCTGTTTCTCATTTAACTATATGAGAATTTCAACGAGCATATTTCTACTGTCCTTATTCATCATGAAGTAAGAGAAATGTGTAGTGTTGGTAATGTGTGATGCATTTACTTGATTCAGAAAATATCATAAGTAAAAAAAAATATTAGAGGAGTGATTAGACAGGACCATTCATCCAAAGTTTCTGAAACTTCCCTCATGGCCAATTTATTTTTGGCTTTCTACTATATGTGGTTGTTTGAAGCATTTCACATGTTCATCTATGCAGCTTAGCTTTGTTAAAGCATGATGTTAATAGAGGTGACCGTGGGGATTTCAATTTCTTTATAAGTAGAATATAACTCTGTTTCATTAACAGCCATAGGCTGACCTGATGCTCTCAACATTCTGTCTTCCATTCATTATTCATTCATTCATCCAAGAAATGTTCAGTGTCTGTTCTGTGTAAAGCATTGTGGTAAGTATTGTAGAAGGATACAGAGCTTAGTAAGACATAGTTCCTACCTTCAGGGAGCTTATTTATGACAAAAATAATTTAAGGTATGATGTAAAAGTTTAATGAGCTACAATACCAATGCAGTGTCAGAAAAGAAGGCTGGGTAAGAAAGAAATGTTGACTCAGTGGAGCTGATCCATTTGGAAAACCAAAGAGAAACAGTTGACTTGTGAATAGTGGCAAAAAGTATCTGCCTTATTCATGGATGACAGTAGCTTCTTTTAGGGCTCGATTTTCCAGATCTGTTTATTATTAATCACTTTCTACTATTCTAAGGAATAATGTCCCAGGGACACTTCATACATCTGCACTGAAGGCCTCCATATCCTTTGCTTCCCTTAGGAAATGTACAGCCAATAATTCAGTGACAGTTTGGGCTTCTTCTCCACCAGCTGCTCCACTCGTGCCACTCATAAATTTGTTCCAAGGGCACCAAACAGTTCTATGAATTGAGTCTTCTATGAGTTGTCTTCCAGTTCCTCAAGCTGTTCATATGCAAATCAGATGTTGGGAAACTTCCCTTGAATTCTGTTTATCCTAAATAAACGGCCATGTCTTCCAGGGACTGCTTTTTTTCACAACTTTCTCACAAGTGTCCTTGTTTCTACCTCTTTCCACCATCAAAATTGTTCAAATCCAAAAGGGCCATCCTCTTCGAGGCACATTATCTCATTTGCTCTGCCCACCAACTTTGTGAAATAGATGTTATTTATTTCTGAACTTCAGCAGATTTGTGACCTCACTAATGCAGGTGCTTCCTTGACTGATGAAATTCACAACTCACCCTTTCTTTCTCTTTCTGCACAATTCTAGCCATATCCTTTTATAAATTCTCCATATAAGATTTAGCATGTCTTCATATGTTGGAGAACTTTTCTCTAGGCCTTTTAACATTCATTACCAATGCACCACAAAATTCTTTGGAGATAGAAGCCACTGTTTTACAGCCATATAACATCACTGGGAGAAAACTCGTATTAAAAAGATGGGTTTTTATGCTTGGGAAAAGCTTGGAATCCTTTGGGAAGCTATTAAATACAACCTGCTGTCTTCTTCCTCTTTAATTCCATGTTCATTTCACTGCCCACCTCTACTGCTTACTCAAAATATATGGACTGATATACTTACTCATACAGATGTTCATTCAACTAGATGCCATTCACCTTCTAGACAAAAGCACTTCTTGATTCATATTGTTTTTCTCCCCTGCCCTGGTTGTGTGCCTGCTCTCTTTTGTGTTCATGGATTTCACTGATGAAGACCTGTGATAGTTTAACACAGTAACACAAAGATTGATGAGCTGGAAGTCTCTACCATCCATTTATGGACACTGAACCTCTTCCTGTAGGAGGGCTGCTCATAGTGTCCAACAACTTTGTTGTACTCATGTCTCTTTTATTCTTTGCTCTGTATTGCTAGTAAGATCTTCATTAGGTGGCTAATAGAGTAGGTGGTATAGTGAATAGAGACCTAGGTCTAGAGTCAGTAAGAACTGAGTTCCAAAATAGCCTCAGCTGTGTGATCCAGACAAGTCATTTAACCTTTATCTTACCTCCGTTTCCTCAGTTGTAGATAATAACAGCACCTACCTCTAAGGGTTGTCATGAGGACCAAATGAGATATGTGTAAGAAACTTAGCGCAGCATCGGACACATAGGAGTAGATGCTTAATAAATGCCTGTTTCCTACCCCTTGCATACCATTATTACTGTGATCACATCTATCAAAGATTCGTGTATAATCATAGTGTATATTCAGAACTCCCTTTTATGGGGACCTTTATCAACAAAGAGTTTCACATATTACAGAAATGGAAACTGGGGCTGCCAATTGCCTTACACGGAAGTAGGATTGACTAGAACCTAAGTTTTCTAGCCAGCGTTCTTTCCTTTACACCTAACACTGTGCCAAATTAGTTCATGCCGCAACCTTTTTTTTTTTAAGTACATGAGATTTCACATGAAAAGCAAAGCCCATTTTTCTTACAAAGGGGGCAAATTGCTAATCCCAAGGTGCTGTCACTTCCAAACCAAGACTGACCCTATTCAACATCTTTTTGCCTTTACTTTAAATTGTTAGACTTCAGTAGAAGCGGAAACGAGAGAATTATTGCCTCCCAGAAGTTTGGCTGATTTTTACTCACAATCACTCTAATTACTTTATCTCAAAAAGAACTTTATCTTTGCCACTTTAATGAGATCCTATGCCAGGGAATAATATTAAAGCTAAAAGGTTTCTGATGAGAAATGAGGCAATAAATAGAAAAAGATGTAAAGTGCCTAGCATGATGGATTTTATTTGAAATGGGCTCATAGATTGGGAACACTTTATGTGGTGAACTATGGCAAGAAATATAGCTTAAATATGTAATCGTTCCCAAAACTTAATATTTGTTGCAGATTAATTGTTGGTCAGGAGAGTCAGCTCAATTCTTTTAATAACAAAACTTACTCTCACATCTGTGTAATAAAATTTTATCTTTTAAAGACCTGGACAATTACTTGCTTAAGTGTTGCTAAACTCACTGTTCTGCTTTAATATAATAATTTATATTTCCTAAATTTATGTATTTTTCTGCCTTATGCAGTAAGTTTGATAATTAAATGTTTCAGGAGTTTCTGAAGAAAACTTCTAATTTGCTAGTAATGTTTTACCATTTGGCAGCTCTTCATATATCTGAATTGGGGTCCTATATGAATACATTAAATAAACTGATGGAAGATTGTGGAGTCACAATTGATGTACACACATACACGTGCATCATTGTCAAATAGGGAGACAGACTTTTGCCTCATATGCTTGTTTCCACCTTTCTTCAGGTACAGAAAAACCAATGGCAGCCCCTGACTATTCCCCAAGAGAACAAATATACACCCTCATTATTGGATTGATTTGGCTAAACCCCTTGAGATTAGATAATCTCACATGAGGTTAGAGGAAATCTGGACTTCCCAGGGCACTGTGGCCACATCTGTATTTCAAATGAGAAACTGTTCCATATCTTATGCTTTTCTGGGATATAAGAATCCTAAATACTCCAGGAATAAGCACCCTCAAGCCTGATGGTGAGAAAGTCTACATTATCCAGTCCTTGTCTTTAGCCTTCCCCTTTCCTTTCTCCTTTTTCTTCCTGTCTTTGCTTTTCTCTTTTTTCTCTCTATTTCCTTCCATGTCCCCTTTTGTGCATTTAATTATTTTCCTTATCTGGCAGGATGAACCAATTTTGTCACCAGCAGCTCTTTGTTGCATAGTCCCCATCATTTACTCTAAAAGCATTTCCCATCTCCAAGTTTACACCTGTGGCTCCTAATCCCTAGAGTTGTCAGGATCTGTCCTCAGGATACTTCCTCCTAAACTCTTGTCAACCTGTTTCTTCATGATTCCTTCTTCAAGGACATTGACACCCGCTGTCCTGTCTCGGGTGACATGTTTTTGTTTTGTGACTTAGCGTGTCCACAAAATCATTTTAATTTACATGAAATATTAAAACCTAGACAGAGTACCTACATTCATTCTCATGGTGTTCAGAAAGGATACTGGTGAAAATTAAAGCTAAATCTTTTAAAGCAACATAAAATGCCTCATCTTTCAACTACTACTTTTATACTGACTGCTTCTGCTGCTATAGTTGCTAGTTAGCTAACTAGCTTTCCCTTTATGTAGAACTTTCAGAGTCTACAAAGTATTTTACAAATACTCTCCATTTTAATCCTTATAATACAGTGAGAGGTAGGTGGTACTATTATCTCCATTCTACCTAATTGTCTCTACTCCATTCCATCTATCTACTTGCCTCTTACACTATAAGCTCAGTGACAGATGAGCTCTAAGCTTCTGTAAGAATGGGTGACTAGAATAGGAACTGTCCATAGTTTTGAATCTTCTGAAACCTCAGAACTAAGACTAAGAACTCCTTTCATTCATTCACTTTGTTCATTCATTTATTCATTCATTCAACCTGCACTCAATGCAGGCATGGAGCCAGTAAAATAACAACAACAACAATAACAACAACAACAACAGCAACAACAACAACAAAACACCACCATAATTGTGATCATGGCTACATCAGTGATACTTTAGCCACACTCTGCACCAGCATTTCCAGAATGGTGAGTAGCAGAATGCCCAAGGTAAAATTCATTGTTTAAGAAAATAAAAGCTAATATGGAATATTAGGTCTGGTTTCTCAGGGAGTATCTACTTTCTGATCAGCATAACAGTGGCGGGAAATGGTAGTGAAACTACCTGTATTCTTGAACATCAGGAGATTTGATGTTAATTTTGCTAGCCTGTCAATTAAACCTGCACACCTCCTGAAGGCATAAGATAGGAGCTGCAATTAAAATGATCTGTTATTGTTTTCATCCACATGGGAGCTGCCTTGTACTAAAATGGTCACTGCAACGATCACTAGTGCTGCCTGTCTTGATAGTAGCCACTAATGTATGTGTATTTCAACATTAATATTTAAAATTTTGAGTTCTGAATTCTGTTCATCCTACAAGCCCTGTCCCCCACACCATTGAGAAAGCAAGAAATATGATATTAATTATACACATGATGTCATACAAAACCTATTTTTGTATTGACCAGATTGAAAAAAAAACAAGAAAAATTAAGAAAGTAAAAAAAGCATGCTTAAATCTTCACTCAGAATTTATCATTTCTCTCTCTGAAGGTGGATAGCATTTTTTTTTATCATGGGTCCCTTGGAAGACAGTAGCCATTTTTTATCTTGGCTTAGGAGTTTCCTTCACAATAGTCACTTAAAAGGTATGTGAGCACTTGAAGAACTAGTATGGTGGAAGGCCAACTACATCTCAGTCATTTCCCTTTTCATTGGTATGAGCAAGTTCATTCTTTTACTGGCTGGTGTGTTAGCCACCAGTTCCAAGGAATTGCTTTTTGTCATGAAATCATAGAATCTCAGAAATGGAGGGTTCTTGAAATCTATCTAGTCCAATTCATACTTATGCTTGCATCCCTTCTACATATTCACCAACAAGTGGTTGTCCAATGTGCTTTTGAAAACCTTCAGGGAGGAAGAATATACAACCTTATGAAAGTCCTCTTACCTTTTTGAAAACTTCAGGCATAAAGGTCTCTACAATTTTGGTCAAATGTTCTTTGTTCTACCCTCAGGAGCCAGGCAAGAGTCTAAACTCTCTTCCAAATAATACCTTTTCAAATACTTAATGCCAGCTGCTTCTTTAAATCTTCTCAGGTCTAAACATATCCAGTTTCTTTTCACTGGTCTCTTTTTTTTCAGACCAAGGCTTTTATTTATTCATTTCTTGCATTTAAAATATTCTTTGATGACATCTTTGGCCTGAGATTCCTTGCCATAGTCCTTAACAACAATGCAACTGCAGCCAACCACTTTACGGGACTTTCCCTCTCTGTCAGTTTTACAGAGGCCTACCCATTCACCCAGCTTCTTGTTGGCATCAACCTTGATCAAGCTGATTTGGTGCTCAGCACATAGGGCCTCAACCAACCTTACATACATAGGTTCATCACAGTTGGAAGAAAGTACACAAAGATGGGCTTGACGTTTGTCCAAGGCTTTGGCAGCTTCACGAATTCCATGAGCTAGGCTGTCGTGGATGAGTGCGGTCTTCAGCACTTCTTGTAGAGCAGTGTTAATGTCCATTACACCTTCAGCAGCAATGCCTTCCTTGGCCATGGCAGTGGTTCATGGGTGAAGCTAAATCTTGAAAACACCTGGGAGCCTCCGCCTCCTGCTCGACTCAGCAGCAACAGGGAAAGAACTCACTGGTCTCTTAAGGCTTACTCTCTCATTCTCTCACCATCCTGGTTGCTATCTTCTGGGTGCATTGTATCCTGTCAGAATTTTCCCTGAAATATATTTCTCACTTTAAGCACTAGTATTGCGAATGTAATCTGACTAGAACAGAGTACAACAGTGGTTTCAGCTTCCAAAATTGGGATAGGATGCAATGTAGAACAGTCTATGCTTGGTATTAAATGAGGAGCAGTCATTATTTCACTGGTTTTGATATACTTTTTTAGGGCTAGAGGAACTTGGAAGCCAGTCTTGACATGATTAAGACATGCCAAGGGTCAGAAGCTGATCATGAGAATGAGCTTTCATTCTGTCTTCATGTAGGCTTTTGAGGTGCTACTTGTACTGAATATTGGGAAGAATCAGGAAGAAAGAGGCAATAAAACTAAATCAATTAGTGAGATGCCAACAAAAACCAGTGTGGCCAAAGCTTGTGGTTACAACTGTTTCTAAAACAGTTTAAACTTTATATTCTAGTTAGAGTATTATAGGGTACCATCTACACTCTACTGGAATTTGTAGAGTCAATTCAAGAGCACTAGATTTGGATTTAGGAGAGACCGGTGTTCAGTTGCACTTATGTTTTATAGCTTTGTGACCCCAGGCAAGAAATATGTAAATTGCTTTGTGAATGAGCATATGTCATTTCAAAATTAAGAACTTATATTTTCTTATACTCAGAGGTTTAATATTGGAATCCATTCCTGTGGGATATATGCTACCATATTGCTTCTGCTACTGGGTCTGTTTTTGGTATTAAACCAACAATGAATGAATGAAACAATATTCATTATAAAATGCCAGTATCATTTGTCTGGTTATTCCTACATGTCACTTCCGAGCAATGAAACACTGTGTGAATGTAACTGATATGTGTATCTATTTGACCTTGTATAAGACTTATTAAGGTCTTATTTGGATTAAGAATTAGTTTGGTGCAATAGGTTAATTCAGTTTTTCTTTGCATGTAAAGTAAAGGCTTCAACAATCTAATTGGGGACAAATGAAAATGAATTTAATAATCTTATCCTATTCCATAGCAGACACTTTATCTTAAAAAAAAATTTAATACATTAGCTAGGATGCCTTTGCTTTAAAAAAGAAAAAAAAAGATTGGATTAGGAAAGTGGATGTCAATTTGGACCTAGAAGTGTTTTCAGAGTTACAGGAAGGAGCTATTCTACAAAAAGTATTTGTACTTATGCATGCATGGTGTCTTCCATCTGGGAATATCAAGCTACTTTGAAAAATGCATCATTAAGCCGGATGGGAAATGGAGAGGTTAATTGACTTTACTCAGGTCACACAGTGAGACAGGAGCCAAACTGAGAATTAAGTCTAGGAATCTTGATTTTACTTCTTATTGTAACTGCTCAGTGATACCCTGCCTACACATACTGGACAGAAGTGATTTTCCTATAGGAGCTGACGGGGGAAATAAAGCCTTTACATGGGGTCTTTCTCTGAAAAAAATAACCAAAAAACTCCATTTACCAAATTGTTATATGAAAAAACAAAACAAAAAAATCCACCATCACCAAATGCCATGCACATTTATGCACTCTCATTCTCTTTCTCACACATACACACACATATGGGTGTGCACACATGCAGACATACTATTTTAATCTTGTGAAGTATTTTCCTTACAATTACTCTGTGAAATGGTTACTGTAAATATTTTCTTCATGTTTATAGATGAACAAAATGAGGCTCTTAAAAGTCAAATTACATACCTAAAGTCATACATTTAGTAACTGTCTTTAACATAATTCTAATCCAGACCTCCAGTTTGTACTGTTACATTTTGTCCAATATTCCAGGCTGTCAGAAAGTAAGGGAATAGGGAAGAGTGTCTGTATGTATATAGCTTTGTCCTGATGAAAGGAAGGTGAAAAATGTACAGGTTTTGACAGGAAAATTACAGGCAAAGGTCACTGTAGAAACCTATTTTGGTGACTTTTAAAAAAGTGTGTGTATGTTTGTGTGTGTGTGTGTGCATGAGAGAGAGACAGAGAGAGACAGACAGAGACAGACAGAGAGACAGAGACAGAGAGACAGAGAGAGAGACAGAGAGGCAGAGAGAGACAGAGTAAGCTTATTTGGAGACATTGTTAATGAGAACAAGGTTAAGGTTTTGACCCTATATAGGTCAATTATCTCCTCTCTTTCACAGCTCTATCTCTATAGCTGTTAAATGTTTCAAATTTAGAGGAAGGCTATCGGACAATTTTTAAGGAGTGCGTTTTTTTTCTTGAATGTCGTAATGTCCTTGATATTTTTTTTTAGGTCTCCTTAGCCTTCAATTGAACATAGGGGGATTTGATATTAATTTAGCTAGCCTACCTAATAAAGCATCTGCTCACCTTCTGTGTGTGAAGGCATTAGAAATGAGCTACAATTAAAATGATCAGATCTGGCCTTCATTTGAAGGCAGCATCATCACTATATAAGCACACAAGGTTAATTTTGTTCATGTTTTGGACAGGATATGGAACAACTGAAGGTCAGCAAGTCATATCTGGATGATAGCTTGTTATTGGGAAATTTACATTTAAAGTTTATTTAGATGCTGGGGAAATTTTCCAGGTTATATGACAAGAGGAGGTTATCCACCAGGAGTTCAAAGATGCCTTCATTGTTCATCTCTATAAAGTAAAAGAAATAAATTGTCCTGCGACAATCACAGGGGAATCTCTCTCTTACTCATTGCTGGCAAGGTTCATGCCAGACTCCTCCTTAATAGGCTGATCCTTCACCGGAAAGATGGTGGTTTACCTGAGAGCTAGTGTGGCTCCAGAAAGGGCCGAGGAACAGTCGATATGGCGTTTGCTGCCTGACAACTAAAGGAGAAATGCCAGGAGCAGAACAGAGGTCTGTCCACAAAGTTTGTAGATCTGACCGAGGCCTTTGATATGATAGTCATGAGGGCTTATGGAACATTATGTCAAAATTAGGTTGACCAGAGTAGTTCATCAGTATTGTATCTCAGCTTCATGGCATCATGCTTGCCCAGGTTCTAGATAATGGACAAGGCTCAGGTGCCTCCCAGTCACCAACGGAGTGAAAGAAGGTGGTGTGCTTTTTCCCATATTTTTTAACGTGATGTTTTCAGCCAGGTTATCAAATGCTTTCAATGAGGATGAACAAGGCATCAAGGTCAGCTGCCAAACCGATGGCAAATTGTTCAATTTGAAAAGGCTACAAACCAAGACCAGAGTGGAGGGAGTCTTGGTGCTGTTTGCAGATGAGTGTGCACTCAGTGCAGCTTCTCAGGCTGAGATGCAACAAAGTGTGGATCAGTTTGCTTCTGTTTGTGCTAATTTTGACCTAACAATTAACCCAGAAAACATAAATGCACTATCAGCCACCACCACACCATCCATGCATGAAGCCATTGGTTACAACAAATGGAGAAGTTCTGAATGCTGTGGATAAGTTCACTTACCTTAGTAGTATACTTTCCAGGGACGTACACACTGATAATGAAGGTGACATACGCATTGCCAGAGATAGCTCAGTGTTTAGGAGGCTCCAAAGGAAAGTATGGGACAGAAGAGATATTAGACTGACTACCATACTGAAGGTTTACAGAGCCATTGTGCTGACCTCATTGTTGTATGCCTGTGAAACCTGGACAGTGTATCTGCACCATGCCAGACCACCGAATCACTTCCATTTGAATTGTCTTGGGAAGATTCTGAAGATCACCTGGCAGGATAAGGTACCAGACTCTGAGGTCCTTACTCTAACTAAACTGCCAACATTCAGACTCTGCTTCAGAGATTGCAACTCTAATTGGCTGGCCATGTTGTTTGATTGCAAAACGTACACCTGTCAAAAAGATGATTTTTATGGAAAATTTACATAGGGCAAGTATTCACATGTAGTCAGAAGAAGCAATACAAGGACACTCTCAAGGTCTCTCTCAAGAATTGTGTGACCTGGGAGACACTGGCACAAGACTGCTCAGCGTGATGTGCTCATATGAGAGAAGGAGCCGTACTCTATGAGCAAATCAGAATTGAAAGAGGTTAAATAAATTGCAGGATGCGTAAATTTAGAATATCCACCCCAAATGTTCAGACAGACTATTTTTGCCAAACTGTGGTAGAGTATTTTGGACTCCTATTGGTCTGATCAGCCACAGATGGACACATTGCAGCTTGACTTTAGCATAGTGATGTCATTTTGGTCCTTTTCAAGAATGAAAGACAACAACCAACCAGATGTGGGCATATGCTTATAAATAGTATTAAGATTTTTAAAAATAAGTTTTTATTAATATATGTTGTTTTGTTATATCACCATGATTTCATACAATATCCTTCCTTAATTCTTCCTAGAGGGACAGCCCATATGAAAATATACTATTGTTTAAGACAAAAAGAAAAAAAAGAAGAGGGAAAAGCATAACTGATAAATATAGTGAAAAAGTTTGAAAATGTACAGCACTTGTGAACATACTACCTCTTCAAAGGTATGGAGTGGGACTATCTTCTTTCATCTCTTCTTTTGAGCCATGCTTGTTCTTTATAATTTCGCAAAATTCAGTTTTTTTTTTTGATGGCTCTTTCCATTTATATTGTAGTCATTATGTATATTGTTTTCTTGACTCTAGTTGCTTCACTCTGTATCACTTCATATAGACCATTAGTTCCCATTTAGTGGTTTCAAAGGGTTCACAAAGATAATTCAGTGTGTTTGCATGAAAAATTCTTTAATGATGCCTTAATCACTAAATAACTTCCCAACTATATTACATTTTTCCTTTAAATGCAACATACTGTTTTACTTTCTCAACCTATTATCACATTGTTTCCAAACTGCAAAGGTTCAATATTTGAATGCAAACTGATTTCCCAAATGATGGTCATACTCATTCATATGCACCATCAAATGATGATATATACCCTCATTTGCATTTTGCAAATGCGCCGGAAGTTCTTCCTCATTCTCCTTTGTTACTCTTCAGTTGTATTTCATCAGCTGTATAATCATGGGATCAAAATGTTACAAACATTAGTATTCTTATACTGTAAATGTCAAACTGTGTGAAAACCGTGATCTCTGAGTATGCATTATCTTGAAACTATCACAGATCATCACTAATATTCTGTTTAAACAAACTTTTCATTATTATCTGCTTATGTTACTCTTCTGTGCTGTGGATTTTCAAATGAACTACGAGTTGACAACACTGGTTAGGTATTCAAATTATGGGAATGTAAAGTTGGTGTGCCAAGGGCAGAAGAGAAGAAAAGTTAGTTTATGTATATGAATATTTTTAAAATACAGCAAAATATATACATGGATTTAAAATACATTCATCATTTAATATAGCTCCTGTCTTAGCTAGTAGAAAAATAAATATTTTATATTGTAATTAGCTATTCATTTTTATTGATCAGATTGCTAAAAATAGAAAAAAAATAATTTCTACACAGAGAGGTAATAAAATTCTTCTGCCACTTCGTATCACATTTTTGTGTGAGCACACATTTTTGCTTTATTCTCTTTTTAAATAAAAGCATAGAAATAGACTTGATATGGAAACATATTTAAGATTGATGTAGATCTGAATATTGTAAACGTTAGTTTGAATAAGAATTCAATATTGAAATCATATATGATTATTATTGTACGTTAAACTCTCCTAAGTTGTACTTTTTCACTAAAAATGATATTTAAATTCAACAAAACTTATAAAAAATTAAATGTTTTCATATTTTTAAAATAAATTTATAATATGGAAATTAAATGAAAAGTTTTGCAGATATTACTAAATCATTTGAAGTCTTACTGGATTATTCTTAATTCCTGCAGAATACTTGATATTTAACATTTACACTTATTTTGTAAGTAGATTTTTTTTTGCCATTTTATAGTTTTCATAATTTTAGGTAGCATACTATTTTATATTTATATAATATACATTTTAACCTGGAATTTTTAAGGCAAAATTATCATTGTGGTTATTATAAACATTTATAAACATATAGAAAACTTCCCTTGTAGTGGACTATGAACTCCTTGAGAGCAGAGTTTGTTTTTTTGTCTTTGTTTGAATCCCCAGAGCTTATCACTAACTGACTGATAGTAGGTGCTCAATGGATATTTGTTTACTGATTAATATGGCTTAAAATTTCATTAGGCTTTACCAAGTTGATAGGTGACTGAGTATATACAGTAGCCCACTATGTCTACTGCTGGCTCTAGACACATGAGCTTTATATTACATCTGGCCAAACATCAAGGCTATTTCACTATCTGCATTCCATTAGTGACTTGCTTCTCCCCCAAACTAGCACCCCCTACTTTTGTATCTAAAATCTGTAATGCAGCACTCAGCCTTTCAGAGGCTATGCCTCCTGTTAAGGGCTGTGATGATCAATGTTTAACAATGGTATCTTTGGGGGCTAAGGAGGATGTACATGCAATTGACCCCAGCCTTAATACAGCATAATGCCTGATAGTTAGTGAATACTTAATACATGCATTTCCAAATAAGGAAATTCACACTGCCACCACTCTAGTACTATTCCTTTTTATTGATTGTTCAGGTTGCTTAATTTTTTTTAAATTTAATTTCCACTTTTTAGCGAGAGAAATAGTAAAATTCTCCTGCCACTTTTGTGTGAGCACACATTTTTCACTTTTTTCTCTTTTAAAATAAAATTATAGAAGTAAACTTGATACAGTGGGGGCTACAGGGAAAGGTAGAGAGGTCAGTGCTGACAGATGGTGAGACAGCCCGGGTGTATGTCTAGATGGGACATAATAATGAAGCATCATCTAGTGTTTAGGGCCATAGTAGCTATAGTGGGTTAACTAGGATAATTGGAAGACACTCAGTTACCTATATAGAACTGGGTTCTAGTGTGGGAAGGCTGGCAAAGATAGTGGGTTAATTTCTGCAGGACAGAAATAAGGGTGTACTGGGGCCATTTGCAGTGCAGGCCTTCATTATGCCTAGATTTCTTCAGTAGCCTCCTAGTGGATCTGCTTGTCTTAAATTACTCTCCCCATTCCAGTCCTTTCTCCATTTAGCAGCTGAAGTGATTTTTCTAAAACATTAGTCTGATCATATCACTCCCTACTCAGTAAACTCCAGTGATTTCCTATTGCCTTCAGGAGTAAATATAAAACGCTCTGTTTGGCATTCAGAGTACTTCATAATCTAGTCCTCTCCTATGTTTTAGTCTTCTTACACTTTGCTCCTCAATATATACTCTGATCCAGGGACACTGGCCTTGTAGCTGTTCCACAAACAAGACACTAAGTCTTTCTCAACTCCTGACATTTTCTCTAGCTGTCTCCCATTCCCAGAATGTGCTTCTTCCTCTACTCTGATTACTGATCTCTTTGGCTTCCTTTAAATTCTAAATAAAATCCCACCCTCTATAGGAAGCCTTCCCTTGCCCTTCTTAATTCCAGTGTTTTCTCTCTCTTAATTAATTCCTGTTTATCCTGTACATAGCTTGTTTTGAATGTATTTGTACAGCATAAGAAGACTGATTTTGATAGACTTAACCCTTCTCAGCAAACCTAAAATAATTTCAAAGGATTCATTATGGAAAATGCCATCCACTTCCAGAGAAAGAACTACAAAGTGGGAATGCAGTCTTTTTTGTTTTTATTTTTTTTTCCTTCTCAGTTTTTCCCATTCGTTATAATTCTTCAAAGTGCAACATGACTAATGTGAAAATGTGCTTAATAGAAATGTTTACATAGAGCCCCCACCCCACAAAAAAAGGGAATATATTTGTTCATGTGTTGTCTCCCTCTGATTAGATTGTAAGGACATTGAGGGCAGGAATTGTCTTTTCCTTTTTTTATTTTTGTAAATCAAGCTCATAGACAGTGCCTGGTACATAGTAGGTACTTAATAAATGTTTATTGATTGATTGATACCTTTATTTATTTTTATAATTTTTCTACCAGCTGTTACCCTGTGTTCTCATATTGAATTATTCAATTAAAACCCCCAAGAATTATTATTTTTACATGATTTTTTTAAACTTTAAGTAGAGAACATCACATTTTTCTTTCAAGATTTTATCTCATTTTTTAAACATCATTTTAGCTATCAAGATAATTTGCAAACAAGTTTTCACATGTAATTTATTTTTTACAGATTTGTGTTATCTGAACATTTGGTGAGCCCTCCTTGTACGTCTTTAATGGCAATTCAATTGGCAAAAGTATTTAAGGGGACCAAGGCAAGTACATAGCTCTGGACTTGCCCCTGGATATATCCAACCAGATTGATAACAATCTATTCATCAACATTCATTGGATTCTTTGATCAGCTACTTATCTAAATAACCCAACTATGATCTAAACCAAGATTTTCTACCTTGTCCACAAGAATAATACAAAATTTCATCAAATAGCTGAAATCAAGATATAGTTTTGTGTCTTTCAGAGTTTCCCTTATTAGCTTGTCTGGTAGTAATAATAATCGAAAAAGGAAATTGACATAATTTGTTCTTAGTGATTCCTTGCTAGCTCCTACTGGTTGTTAAAAACTTACACTATCATTCTGTTACAACATGATATAATAGGTACCCTACAGTTATCTTCCACTTGGCTGCTGCTTTGTCACCCTCCAAATCTAACATAGGAGGAACTCAAACACTGGGCTCTGAATACCTCAGGCCAATTGTATTCACTTTTTCATACAAATCTATTTGACTTCTCTTTCTCCAAACTTCTGGATTTTGTTCCATTCTCAGTTATTTCCACTGTGATCACTTTGTTCCCTATTTGCTTATAAACCATTTACTTAATAAAGGAAATTTTGCAGATGAGAAACCTCAAACTTAATTTTCTGTAGGGTCTACAATCCATGTTTGTCCTCTTATTACAGATCGGGACAACGTTTGTCCACCTGCTCTCCTCTGGTATTGTTCTTTATTATTTGTGAAAATTTTTGAAAAAATTGATAAAAGTGGTTCTCAAGTCTAGTGATGGTGATAATGATGATGATGTACACTAACATTATTATAGTACCTACTATGTGCCAAGGGCTGTGCTAAGCACTTTATAAATATCTCATTTTCTCCTCACAACAACCCTGGGAGGTGGGTGCTGTTATTACTCCCATGTGATAGATAAGGGAACTGAGACAGGCAAGTTTTACGTAACTTGCCTAATATCACACAACTAGTAAACATCTGAGGCCAATTTTGAGCGCAAATCTTCCTCTGACTGCAGGCCTGGGGCTTTATCCAGGTAGGATTTTCATCTTTTTCTCCATTTGAAAATTGTGCCTTTGGAAGAAAAAGGAGGATATTTTACTTGAATGTTTGTACACCACCTAGCTGCCCCTTTGTTAGTGAGTCAATAAAACCCTGAAAAGTCACCTGTTTGATCAAAACCAAAAGTAGATTGACTTGGAACCTGAGATACTATGGCCTACAAGCAAGGGGATGACTTGTCTGGGGGCAGAGCTGCACCCTAAAGTAAACATAATGTGGGGGATATTTTTATCAGACACTTTCAGTTTGGGTCTGTTCTCCCCAGGTACTGAGGTGATAGAGTAAAGAGTGTGTCCTGGTTTGGGCAGGATGTATTTTTATATTCTTGTTATAATTTCTCAGTGAACATTATGTAAATGACAATAATAATAATAATAACAATAATAATGATTTTGTGATTATATCTATAAATTGTTTCAGTGATCTAGAATGTATGAATTGGCCAGATAATTTGAGTCTATTTAAAGGACTTAGATACCTTTAATTTAAAATTGTGTTTTTGTGTTTTTCTTACTCTCCATTTTGTTTAAAACCCTGTTGATGAGGGGAGAGTGTCTTCTGATGTGTATGTGTATGTTCTCCCCAGGTTTCATGAGATGGTTTCTGTCCTTTTCAAGAATTTAACATTTTGTTAATGTTATGTTGTGTTCAAAAACAAAGCAAATCCTCTTCTTTGACACACATGTAGACATTCAAGTAAAATATCCTCCTTTCTTTCCCAAAGGCTCAATTTTCAAATGGAGAAAAAGATGAAAACCTTACTTGTACCTTGTTGTTCTTCACTTTCCTAATCAAGATTTCAAAGCTCCTACAAATAATTTGTTTTCTTCTAATTAAATCATATAATCACCCCAAAGCATAGGAGTTGGTAATGTTTAGTGGTTTTGATTAATCTTGGCAATCTCTTGGCCTTGTCTTGGATGAATGATTCAGGAAGAAACCATTGCTCTTCATTAGCTATGTCTGGTGTCTTTCTGGCTACCTCTTTACCTGAGTATAGTCACAGAACCTTAGAAGTGGTAGAGCAAAGCACCACAGCTCCCACACAAACATGCTAAAAAACTCATAAAATGGGACTCTAAACAGATTTTCAGGCTCCAA
The DNA here is from genome assembly GCA_028646575.1 of Pseudocheirus occidentalis. Classification (NCBI taxonomy): domain Eukaryota; kingdom Metazoa; phylum Chordata; class Mammalia; order Diprotodontia; family Pseudocheiridae; genus Pseudocheirus; species Pseudocheirus occidentalis. The sequence continues at coordinate 319,730,585 of CM053593.1, read as the reverse complement.
AACTCTCCAAATGACAGAATGCACATCTGTTGCTACAGGCAGCTCAACAGGTGGGGCTCTTCCCAGCAGTCTGGGAGCCTAACCCCGGCCGGGTCAGGCCCTGGGGCATCGGGTGGGGAGCCGTGTCTATAGGAGAGCAGATCAGCTGCACTGGAGGCACAGTTACCACATTTATCAGGCCAGAAGAAAAAAAGGCTAAGAGAAAGGTCAGTGGATTTTGCTAACTTGGGAGGAGAAGAGCGGTTCGGCCAAACTGCTCCCAGGGCAAGGAAGCAGTGGGAAGCGGCTGTAGCAACAGGAACAGAGCAGCAGCCGCCTCTACTGGGCTGCTTCAGAGCCCTCGGCCTGCAGATACCAGGGGGGGCTGAGGCGATCCATCAGGGCCAAGGGCTCTTGTGTTGAGTGGCCTGGATCTGGATTGTGGTCTGGAGTGGTGGTCCTGGGATGCGCTTTCAGTGAGCCAAAGCTGGGGGGGTGGTGCAGCATCCCACTAATAGCTCCGGTAGCTGTGAGGGCCCCAGTGATTTGGGACAGAGCTTTCCCCCTCCAGGAAGCAGAGT
>CM053593.1:319696126-319729525 GCA_028646575.1 Pseudocheirus occidentalis | reverse complement strand
TCTCCTCTCAACTCCAGCTGTGATTACTCCCAAGGAGTTAACTGGAAGTAAGGAGCTAAGCCTTTGAGGTGCCAAGTGCCTTCAGTAGGTGCCAATAGAAAGGGGCATGGAAGATCTTCTGATTTCATTAACATTACAGACACTAACTTGTTATGTGACTGTGGGCAAGTCACAAACCTTTATCTGCTGCAGTTTCTACTTAAAATAGAGATAATAAGAGCACCAACCGTGGAGGGCTATTGTGAGGATAACACAAGTGAATACTATAATTGGCTTTGAAAGCTCTATACTCTTTATTATTATTATTAATAGTTATTATTATTGCATATTCTCAATCTTTTGCTTATGGCAGTTCATCTGCTGTTGCAAGACCTTCAATTCATACTGCTAGCAAAAGATGATGTAGGACTGAGTGATTCTGTACTGCTCACCCCATAAGACTAAGAGGAAGAAATGAGACAAGGTATGTGAAACTCACGGGAAGCCTCAATGCACTACATACATCCCAGTTATGATAATCATTAAAATAAACATTATTATGTTGATAATAGATGTTTGGCATTTTCCAGCTCTGAGTACACAATGCCTTTGTAATTTGCTCTTGACCACACCAGTTATAACTGCCAGCTTAGGAAACTCTATTTAAAAGCAACAGATGGGAAAAAAATCACATGTATATAACATTTTACAGCTAACAAACCCCACTCACAGCAATCCCACAAGAAAAAAGGTACTATTATGCTATCCCTGTTTTACAACTGTAAGAAGGAAGAAAAATCTGCTATGCCTTTGGAGTTTGTGTTTGAACTGGAAACAATCACACCTGCTATTTCTCTTCCCCTCCTCTCCTACTTCCTCCTTTCCTGCTTCTTTCCTTCCATCTCCTCTTTTCCCTTCCCCTCCCCTCTTTTCCTGTTCCTTTCTCTCTACCTCCTTCTCCCCACAACTCATTTCCTACTCCTCCCCCATCCTTTTCACTCCCCTCCCTCCTTCTTTCCACCTCTCCTTCCCACACCTTCTTTCTCCCCTCCCTTCACTGTTTAGCAGCAGGATGATGTATAAAATCCAGTACAATCCAGTCGTCCAAGAAGAAAAGGAGTCAGAAAGGGAAGCAAAGTTGCTAAAGGAAGGAGGTGGCAAATCTTGAGATAGTCTTTGGAGTGGTAAGGCAGGCTACGTTGTAGAAAAACAGAAGGTTTTAAAACAACAGAAGGCCTCTGGGATTGATGTGATTTTTCTTTTCTTTTTCTTTTTGGAGGGGGGAAGGTAGGGCAGTTGGGGTTAAGTGACTTGCCCAAGGTCACATGGCCAGTAAGTGCTAAGTGCCTGAGGTCGGATTTGAACTCAGGTCCTCCAGATTCCAGGGTCAGTGGTCTATTCACTGTGCCATCTAGCCACCCCAACTGATGTGATTTTTGAGTTATAATCATTTTGGTCGAGGGTCTAGAACAATTTTTCTTCATGGACCAGCTTTTATAGAGCTAACCCCCTACATAACATGGGTAAGCACAATCACCCACAAAGAATCAGACCCCCAACAGCCATCAGTAGAGCAGAGTTTCATGAAGTAGATCAAGGAACTAAGCTATAGAAGAAAATGGGTGAGGCTTTTCAGGAGCATCTATCACCTCCTGGTCACAAAGGAGAGTTAGTGAAGATACAGGATGGAGGGAAGGGGGGGGGTAATGAGTCTGGAGGACTAGGGAGAGATTCCTGGGGAAAGAGCAATGGAGACTAAACAAAAGGCATAGCTCTGTGAAAAAAATAAACTTCAGTCTCCCTCTTTGCTAGAACTTTAGCCATTATAGTGTTTCCAAGTCAAGAACTTTACAGATCTCTATAAAGAAACACACTCTTGAGCTCTTGATCCTTTGTAACCTATCCTGTGCCTTTTCATATGTAAATAAAACAGTTCTATATTCTGAGTCCTGTGAATCTGAGTGCTTGTAAGGGGAGCTGCGGGCTACTCCTGGTTAGGTGCTAGATTCAGATGTCCATATTCCCTCTGAATGGGGGAAATGAGACAATGGAATATGAAGTCCCTTAAAGATTCTACAGGCCCTTCCTTTATAAGAAGAGGAAGCATTTCAAATAGTTGAGGAAATTGAGCCCCAGGTAGGTAAAGTCCACAAAGTCACTCAGCTAATAAGCCACAGAACTAGGACTCAACCCATGTCTTCTGGCTTCTAAGTCACTGTCTTTCTATTACAATAAAATAATTACTTCACATTTATATAGTTCTTCAAGGTTTCAAAAATGCTATATATACATCGTTTCATTTGCTTCTCAAAATACACGTATGCCATAGTTACTACTGATGCTCACATATTACTGACAAAAAAACTTAGCTCAAAAGTCAAGTGATCTGGTTTAGGTCACACAACTAAAGAGTGAGATCTCCCTGTCAGCGGGAAATTCAGACCCTGGTCTCCTGGTCCCCAACTCCAGCGCTTCATTTTGTCTGTACCACACACCATTATTTGTATTTGTGTCAGGGAAAGAGAAGGACTAAATCCGTGTAAGTAGCAGACAATATACTTTGCAAATTAGACACAGCCTAAATTATTGGTTGCTGTTTTTGTTTGTTTGTTTGTTTGTTTTTATAGTTTTATGTGCTGGGCAACTGGGTAAGAGACCTCAAGAAGGTAAAATTCCTCCATTCCTATAGTCTTAATGATTATAATTGTAAAAAGAAAGAGAATGGGTAGTAAGCATGAGGGAGAAAAATGAACTGTTCAGAAAAGAGTAGAAACTAGTCACAATTCAAAGATTTCTAGTAGGAAAAGGGACACCCAAGAAATCTATCACACAGTTATTCAATTTTAGAAAAGGGAACTATGACAAAATGCAGACATTACTTAGGAATAAAAATTGAAAGGTAGACTTTAAAAAGTCAATAATCCAAAAGAAACCTGTAGAATATTAAAAAAAAATCCTTATTGAGAGCCCAGGAAAAATGTGTGCTGAACTTCAAAAACGCCAGAAGCTTTGGAGGAAAAAAAATCCCTGGTCTGAACTAACAGTCAGAGGCAAAGAGGTGACTGCAGGGGGGAAATTGTGTCTTTCACAATACAAAAAAAAAAGGCTCAAGTGAGAATAGTTATTTCCTATTCTGCCACAGTGGGTGGCAGGTTAGGAAATACTCCAAATTCAGTGTGCCCACAAAAGAATTTGAAGAGCACTATACAAGGGAAACCAAAAACAATGAAAAATGTTCCTTAAACTGCTCCCCAAATGTGCCTGCCACCTCCACCTCATCCAGCCACACTAAGTGTCCCCAAAGTCCACCCTGCACAGTGCCTGACTCAATCCTTTTCTTCCTTTAAGGCTCTGTTCCTCTGTGAAGCCTCTGTCTATTCCTTCCTCCCACACCCCCATCTAAAATGGTTCTCTTGCTCCTCCTTTTCTCCCAGAGTATTTTTGTATTATGTTTCTCAGTGTACATAATATACCTGTACAATAATAAGAGACTTTTCTGTTATGCTATGAGGTTTTACAAAGCACTTCATATGCACTGCCTCATTTGATCCACAGGATAACATCATGAGATAAATGCTACAGCTTTGAAAATCCCAGTTTTACAAATGGAGAAAAAGAGAATAAACAGGGTTATATGACGTGCCCGGAGTCCTGACATTTGTAAACAGGGGAGGCAAAATTTAAACCTAAACCTTCTTGGCATGTTTTTACACTGCATCAGCTACGTAATGTTGTTGTATTTGAGCACAGGGCCAGGAGGCAGGAAAAGCTGGGTTCAAATGCTGGCTCAGTTAACTTCCTAGTTGTAAGATTCTGGGCAAGACACTTAACCCCTCTCAGCCAGTTTCCATATCTATAAAAATGAGTATAATAATAGCACCCACTTGAATGGCAAGCAAAGAGGTACTTAACATTTTGTTTGAGCTATTTAATTATTTAGCACCTTGTTTCAGTTCAAGTTTCTTTTAAGCCTTACCCATGATTATATAAAATCTTTGTTAAGAAACAGAACTTGTGAACCCCACGAATTGTGAACCCCTGCTGCTGATGTAACAGGAAGCGGCAGAACAGGGAGGAGCTTAATGACCATATAGAAGGAGAAGCCCAAGCTGGGAAAGAGGAGAATTCTGAAGGGGAACTTTGTGGTGGTCAGGTACTCTGCTTGTCTGTTCTGTTTGTGTTGGGTTTTGTTTGTGATACTTTGTACAGAAGCCCTGGGACCTTACTGGAAGCCCTGAAAGAGGATTTTCTGGTTGTCTGTTCATAGAGGGTTTCAGAAGTCTTTGGACTTTACTGATGATTTGTGTTAAGTTCTCAGGCCTTATTTGTGGGTCTCTGTTGATTTCACATGTAGATAATAAATTGATAATGGTGTCGGCAATGTGTATGAATATAATTTGGCTCTGTTAAGGTTTGTCTTCCCAGAAACGGGAATTGTGAAGAACTTGAGGTGAACTGGACACTGTGAACTTCAGTGTGTAATGGGAACTAGACAAAGAACTGGACAAGGAGCTGAGAGCTGCCTGCCTTTGAATCCAGGTGACAGTTGGCTAGATTTGGGCAGGAGCTGGACCTATGGAAGAGGAACCATGGAATCTGAGAACCAGGCTCAAGTCAACATGAAAAGGCCTCTTCTTGGGTAATTGATGCTGACTGAGAAGATATGATATACTTTGGCCTAGGGATGGAGAATTCTGTCCTTTGTACTTTGTGTTCCTTAAAAGAGGCTTGCTCCTTAAGAATGAGTTAAGGATGACTGGAAACTAAACTCCAATCAAGAAGAAAGAAGACCTTTTGACTGAGAGATTAATATAACCTGACCTAGAGGCAGAGAACTTTGACCTTTGTACTTTATGTCCCTTAAAGAGGCTTGCTCCTTAAGGATGACTGAGTTAAGGACTAACTAAATTAGTGTACTTTGTTTAAAACTATGTGTCACTTTGTGTGATAACTTGTTATGCTATAACATTGTGAATGCTGTACTTTGGTTTCTGTCAATGTTTTGTCTTAGTTTATTACTGAATAAATAGAGAGTTCCCTATACTGTGTAATCAGAATCTTAAAGCTGTTCACAACAGCAGTCCTCTAGAAAGCTTCTCATGCTTGGCTTTATGGGTATACACTTAGTTTCAAAAGATGATAAATTTTTTAGGGGTGGCATTGTGCTTTTATTTTGTGTATTTTTTATGTCCTAAATGTCCAAAATACATGTACATGCTTAATAAATGTTCTTTAACCGAATTTTGGATGAAATATGGGAGCTTTTACCAATATGCATGTGTGTCTCATATTCTAATGCCCATAGTGCTAAAAGACTCAGTGATTTTCAAATATAGCTGATTCTACCCATGCAAAAGGCATACACATACACATGTTATTTGTGTGTGCATTTGTGTGTACAGACACCTTACCTTGAGGTGAAAATATTGTCACATATTACCAAGAAGGATATGTAGAAAAGAAGTAACATTAAAAGTACTGAAAAAATATATGATCAAAACAGGAGGAGGGTTGGTAAAGAGCCTTGAGGATTCCAACCCAGTGCATATAGGCACCATCCTGAGAAGCATTCCCTCTAGAGATGTAGTCTGGCAACTGTTTCTGCAGGTGCAATAATCACAGCACCCTAAGACCCAGCAAATAAAGTTCTTTTCTCCAAAGTCCTTGGTATCGTGAAATCTTTCCATGTCTGAAAATAAGATGATTTGATAAGTGGGAATGACATTAAAGAAGAGGCATTGCCAACTCCTTTATCACTGTAATTGTGATGTATAGAGGAAACCTTCCATATTTGCATCTTCCCTATTATAACATAAGCTTCTTGAGAGCAAAGCATGTTTTAAGATTTTATTTGTATCCCTCGTGCTTAATAGTGTATGCACATAAGTGTTTAATAAATACTTTTTTCACTCATTCATTCATTTATTCATCCATTCATTCATTCATGTAGTTGGACTGAAGAATAAAGAGTCAGACAGTTTGAGAGCCGCACTGGCCCTCTTGAAAAGATTTCACCCATTGGATAGTCTGTAAAATGTTGATAAGCTCTTCTACAGAAGGTTTTAGGGGGAGTACAGACAAAAATCATACAGGATGAGATATAACAAAGTGTCCTAGTAGAGGCCCTCATTACCACCTATGGGGCCTATTAAGGGCAACTAGACATGATAGCAGATAGAACTTGGCACTGGGAGTCAGAAAGACCTGAGCTCAAATCTGAATCACATACAAACTATTTGTGTGACCCTAGATCAGTGGTTCTCAACCTTCCTAAGGCCAAGATCCTTTAATATTCATATGTGGGCATATCTGCATGTGGGTGGACCTGCCTAGTGTCTCAATTCCTAAGACCATCAGAAATATGTGTTCTCCTGTGGTCTTAGACAACCCCTATGAAAGGGTTGTTTGACTCCCAAAGGGGTCACAACCCGCAGGTTGAAAACCACTGCCGTAGATAAATTACCTTAATGTCTTTGTGTCTCAATTTCATAATCTATAAAATGTCAAAAGAAATAAATCAACCACCTCATTACAACCAGTGCTGTTATGAGAACCAAATGAGTTAACATATATATAGTTTGTTGTGAAAACTTAAAGTGCTTATATAAATTCTAGCTATTTTTATTACTATGATAATCACCTAATGTGTCTTCCAGGTTCCTTCAATTTTCCCCAAAAATCATCCTTCATAGTGTTGCTAGACTAATTTGCCTTGGCAAGTCTGGCTATGTGTCATTACAAGCTGATTAAAAATCTTTAATAGTCCTTGAAACTTACATAGTCCTTTCTTGCACTTTTAAGACTACATAATTTGTTGCCATTTTCACTGTCATTATCATTTTCCATATATGCCACACAGAAGCTAATTTCAGGTCACCATAAGGAAAACATCTTTAACCATGAGAGTCATCCAAACCTGGAATAGGCTGTCTTAAGAGAATAGTGAGTTCCCCAACACAAGTAATCTTTAGGAAGAGGTTTGGTTGTATTTCAGAGATATTGAAGAAAGGCTTCCTCTGTTCAGGTCCAAGTTAGCCTATAGGCCTGCTGAGGACACTCTCTACTCAAAGATGCTTTAATTCTACTTCTGAGGTTCACCCATCTCTGAAATTGTATAACACAGTAGAGATAAAGCATTGATTTTGAAGTTAAAGGCAGATGGTTCAAATCTCACCTCCAATGCTTACTATATGGGTGATCTTAGGAAGTCATTTTAACTCTTTGGGCCTCTGTTTCTTCATCTGTAGGATGAAATGGTTGAATTTAATGATCTATGAGGTCTCTTCTAGCCTTAGATCTATGATCTTATGATTCTATGACTTAGTTGTGCTGACTTTTATTTGAAATACCCTCCCTTCCCATCTTTGCCTTTTAAATTTCTAACTATCCTTAAAAAACAATCAAAATGTCACCTTATCAGTGTTGTTTTTTCTGAGAAGTTCACATAAACAAAAACATTTTTCAAATATTAGTTTTATATAAATGTTACCTAGGATTATGATGAATTTCCCCTATCCCCATCTAAGGTCTTCCCTTTTTTGCCTCATTAAGGATATTATTTTGAACCTCTCTGACATCCTCACCACACATTATTTTAACTTATCGTTCATCACACAGGATGGAGAAGGTTAGGATCTATATCAGAGGAAGGGAAGTCTGTACTAATGAGGTTCACATCAATAGAACCAATGAAATAATCAAAGTATATGTGAAATATTCCTGTCAAGACTATAAGCTCCATGAGGACCAGAAGCACACTTTTTTTTGGAGGGCAATTGGGGTTAAGTGACTTGCCCAAAGTCACATTGCTAGTTTTGGGGGAGAGTGAGGCTGCATTTGAACTCAGGTCCTTCTGACTCCAAGGCCGGTGGTCTATTGACTGCACCACCTAGCCGCCCCCAGAAGCACTCTTTATCTCAATTACATCATTCTCCTAGAATCTATCACAGAGTTCTGCACATAGTTGGCACTTAAATTTTTTTTAAAACACTGAAATTGAATAATTAACTTGATGAAGGCCCCCTTAAGCTTAAAGGAATCAGAAGAACAGAAAAGGTTGTTTCTAATGACAAGTTATAAAACATAGGTGTGTTTGAATTTGGAAAAGAGACAGCTGAGAGGGAAGGATGATCAAAATATGTGGAATAATTAAGAAGTATGCATTAGGAAAAATATGGAACTCATCACTAAATCAAAAAGTACAACCCTTCCATGTTATGAATCCCCATGGAGGAAAAGAATGTATCATATTATCACATTTTTATCTTTGTGGTCTGTCACAATTCCTGGCACCCAGTAAAGTGTCAATAAGTGTTTGGCAAAATGCATGTTTATAGAATTTTGGGGACAAAGGTACACCTATGTTTGGGGCAAGTAAGAATTAAAATGATAGCTAACAATTTATGGAAACAATTACTCCAGGAAGCAATCTTACCAGGTAACAAGAATAAATTCACAAAGCATTTGAATATATTTATGAATAAGAATTTTAAGTGGCCCCTTTGATATACCTAGAATTCATAGTTATGTCAGAGTTGAGAGGTAGAGAATGATGAGTTTACCCTTTGGGCTACTGACATTAACAGCATATTAATCTCTAGGGACCATAGGTCTTAAGTAGCAGATTAATTCCTGCTTTCTACTACAAAATAATTTTCTTCCTTGAGGGAATTAATGTTGTTGTGTTTAATTACGAAGGAAGAATACTGAAGGGAGGAGAGCATTGGATCTGAAGTCTGAGGCCCTAAGTTAAAGCTTCTCTTTTCTTCTTTCTACCTGTGTGACCTTGGGCAAGAGACTTAATTTCTCTGGGTCTCAGTTTCATCACCTGTAAAATGATGCAATTGCACTAGATGGAAAAATGTATGATTTATTTACGTGAAATAAATTTGTACATACATAAAGCAATATAAATACAAAGCAAGAGTATTCATTAAAATTTTCTATTTTAAGCAAGATGGCTGGGAAAAGTAAGGAAATACAAGGCAAGGTATGAAAAGAAATGATGCAGAAAAGGATGTCTAGAGATCTGGGGAAGAGTAGACAGAGAACAAAACAAGGTTTAAAAGAGGCAAGGGTTATTTTATGGCAGCTGAAGTCTCTGGAGTAATGATAACTTAAAGAAGAGTGGTTTTAAAAAGAGAAGAGGTGGGAAAAATTGGGTTTCAGCACAACAAAGCTGCCTTTTTTAACTCAAGTTGTTTTCAACCAAGTTAACCTTTTTTCCACTAACAAAGAATGAAATCCCTTCAGACTTGTCCTGGTCAAAAACTTCCACTTAATAAATACAATAAGGATGATGATAACTTATCCTTAAAGAGGATAATAATAATTTATGCTTTAAAGTTTATAGAGCTCTTTAATAATAACTTAACCTCAATAAGGATAATAATAATAACTCATGTTTAAGGTTTATAGAGCACCTTAAATAGATTATTTCATTTGATCTACACAACAACACAAATGCAAAAATATCTGAGCTCAGGATATGTTGAATTGTCGCCAAGGTTATACAGGCATTGCATGTCTGGGGCAGTATTTGAATGCAAGTCTTTCAGATTTTAAGTGTTCAGCTTTCTCTTCATGTACCAGTGTTCATTTAGCTAGGATGAAACTCAAATGACAGATTCAAACATAGTTCACTGTGGGTCCTGAAATTAATGTCTTTCCTGCTTTCTAGTAACTGCCATTGGCAAACATAGACTTTTAAAATCCAAACATAGCGTCTTAAAAACCAGCTTTGCTTCAACATTTCAACTTCCACATGTGCAAAGTAAGGAATATAATATCCAAAATAAAATTGTCTTTGTCCCAGATATACCTAGGTTCTACTCGGCTGGGGGTGGTGCAGAGAGGGGATGTAACAGAGCATATATACAAATCAGATAATACAAAACAGTTTACAGAAGGAGTAAGTAGTTAGTGCAAGAGGATTAAAAAATATTTCAAGTGCCACCTCTCTCAGCTTCTGACTCACTCATCATGTATGAGCCAAAGTAGAAAAAAGTATTCTAATCTAAAACAATGACTTTTAGCCTATGTTAGATATGTGATCAGAAAGAAGACATTATTTCATGCAGAGGGGCTCATGTTCTAGAAGTCTGACTAAAGCAAAGGAATCAAGTTATACATAAAATATGTAATCAACACCCATTCCAAAATGTTTGCTATCCTATTTTATTCTCCAGACAGACTGTTAGAGAGACCATTAGTAAACTTGGGTTTTACTTCCTGCTCTGTAAAAAGTGACAAGAGGCCAGAAGAGAAGGGATTGAGGGAGGCTGGTGTTAAGGACTGTCAATGCTCATACTGCATTGGACTGGGAGCCATATTTTCAGTTTTCAGATTTCCATAGGCTGATTTTTCTTATTGATTTCAAGGTTGAAAACCTACACTAATTTTCATGACAATATTAATATATTATTATTGTTTCCACGAGGCTGAATGAAATGCAGGTAAACTTTCTACCAACCTTCCCTTGCCATCTTCCATTTTATATGTTAGGCCAAAGATTTGCCAGCAACTTCTCCATTGTTACAAGATTTCCATTTATTGTGGAGGTTATGGGAAAGAATAGCAATAAAGTGGGAATAGCATTCTGATACTTGAGAGCAGTTAAATGTGATGGGGAGAAAAAACTATCCAACAGAGTGTCCTAGAGAAGGAAAATGATTTTATCGCATGACTGCCTACCTCATTACAAAGTAAAATATGCCACTATACATTCCCTGTGCCTTCAACTTTTGCTATACAGGATGGCGTCTCCCCAGGTTTCATAGATTCACTGTAACAGCTGTTATAGCAAGTATTTTGTCTCCATCTTTTTTTCTTCTCTCTCTCTGGTTCTCCATCCTTTTGAGGCCATTGCAAAACAGGGATGAAAGATTCTGTTTCCTGACTTTTCCATTAGTTATTTATTTATGTCTGCTCTGGGGAAGGAGATGGTGGTATGTGTAAGAGTGATTTTGTACATCAATGTTTCAAGATCCTACTGGTAGAAATGGAACTGCTATAGTAACGTTTCTTCCCATAGGCACTAATTAAAAAGCAATAAGCTCACTTGAGAAGCATTTTCTTCTTTCTCTTTTCCTTCTGAATACACTACATTTTTTACTTGTCTTTTATTTGAATGCTATCACATACTGAAAAAAATAATAAAAACCCTCAAGAAAAAATAGAAAGGCAAGAGCATGAAATCAATTGATGGCCTAGGAAGATATTTTTTGCCCCAACATAATCGGCTGCACTCTTGGCAAAACATTAACATCCCCTGCCCCTACCTCACACTTCTCTGAAGTATCAGATAAGAGTCATTTGAAAAGAAAGGTCACTTATCTATATGACAAATTATCTTGGTCAGTATAACCATAGTCACTAGGAAGTATCTTTAGACGCTGATCACATGCTAGGCATTGGAAACAATTCTAATGGCACAGTGTTTTTGGTGTCAATCATAGGACTTGAGCTCCATAGCTAATATCAAGAAATTCAATTTCTTCTCTATTCCCCCTGACTTTGGGATAGGGGGAGCAGGTTACATATATGCACACCAGTAGCTTTCTACTAAGGTGGTGTCCATGCATGCATGCACGTGCACACAGACACACACACACACACAGACACACACACACACAGAAATTATGCAAGAGAAGGAAGCAAGGTAGGATATCATATATAGACAAGCATAAGAACAAGATGTTTCTAAAGACACACCTTGCCCTGGTCCCTGAAGTATTCTTAAATTCTAATCTTTCTTTAAGGTATAAAAGATCACATCTAAAGATATATGAACAGAAAAGACAGTAAGCTGGTCATGTACCAGAAATGGGGGATAAAACATAGACAACTGCAGTGTTACTCTGATATCTAGTGACTACACCTAGGAAAAAACCTCCAGTATACTGGGTAGATCCTTTATTGAAGATTTATGGGAGAATACAGGCCAAAATAAAATTAATGAGATGTGGTTTGCATTCTCTCTGAAGCACTATCAGGCTACCAACGTTGATGAACTCAGAGATCTACTGAATTTTTGAAGAAGAAAATGTAGTCACATATACATACATATAAATTTGTGTACGTCTGTGTATAAACTTTCTATATCTCAAACTAATTTTTCTAGAATTGGTTACTTTATTTTAGAATTTAGCTTGCACTTACATGCAAAGGAAGTAAAAGAAGTCAGAGAAATAAGCTCCTAACCAAAATAATTTTTTAATCTAATCTAATCTAATCTAATCTAATCTAATCTAATCTGTATTGATATGTAGCCCAGTTGTTAATTACTAGGAAGGGAAGAGATGAATGGGAAAGTTAATAGTGATACTTCTTTGTAAATAATTATCTTTCAGCATCTAAATTGTGTGTAGCTTAAAAGACAAAGGATGTTAGCATCCTTAATATTTATGCTGGACATAATTTGTTCTCTAAATACTGCTGAGGAAAAAAAAACTGTGGGAAGAAATTTCATGCTCTGCAAAAGGAGCTAGATACAATAAACCTGTCCTAAAAGATTTTTCAATTATAAATGTGAAGACCAACTTCCTTCTTTCTCAGTATTTGCATTTTAATAATTTATTTTCATTCTGCTTTGAGCAAAATCTAAATTGACTAAACAAAAGGCCAGTGGGCAATGACATACCCTTCCAAAAAAAAGAATAATCCATTTAAGATTTCCTACACAAGAGCCATGAAAACTATCATTATCATTCCTATCATCATCATCATCATCATCATCATCATAAATAATGAAAATAGCAGCACTTTATTATTAGAAAGTGATTTACATACATGATCTCTTCTGAGAAACACTGTGGCATAGACACAAAGTGAGTCCTGGAGTCAAAAAAAAACCTGCCACTGACAGTTATTAGCTGCCACAGACCTAAGTCCCCATTTTTCATTTGTAAAATGGGGATAATAATAACTGTACTTCATAAAGTAATTGTGAAGATAAAAGGAGATAATGCATGTTTACACTCTGTAAACTTTAAAATACTTTATACATGTCTGTTTTTAAATTAATTTTAAGCCATTATATTTAAGACTGTTGTTATTCTCTCAAGAACCCTGAGTCCAAATATTATTGTTCCTGTATTACAAATGAAGTAAATGACTCTGAGTTTAAGTGTCAGTAGTAAATGTTACAAGTAGGACTTGCATCAAGACCCAGTTCATCTGATCTGAAGTCCAGTGCTTTTTTTTATTTCTATTTTAAATTCAAATTTAAATATGCCTTAAATATACCTAAATTCAAATTTAAATAAAACAGATTCTACAGAATTCAGAAATCATTTTGTCTAATTCTCCCCATTTCCAACCTACCAAAATCTCCTCTTTTTTGGGGTGTACAGATTTCATTCAGTCATAACAACTACAAAAATAACATGTGAAGAAATAGTTGCACTCTTCAGGAAAAGCTTTTATGATTGAAACACAAATGTATTTAACAATACATGCATGTCTGAGTATGCATATGCATGTGGCAGTATGTGTCTAAGAGTGAGCTAATGTGGAATTTTTTATCTCCGCTTCAAAAACTTTAAATCAATATAAAAATTATTTTCTTCTCCATTGTTTTAAAATTTATATTGTTATTTGTTTAATTTCCAGGTGAATATACCTTCCCAACCCAGGAAACCATCCTTACGGCAAAGAATACAAAAGGAAGGAGGGAAAAGAAATTTTTAGACAACTAACCAACATATTTCTAGACTCTATACAGTATTCAACCTATACAATTAAAATTACAAGGAAATGCTTCACTTATCTCTTTTTTGAGCTCAACTGCCTCTTACCATTGTTATTACCATAGTCATAGTGTTACAGATATTTTCCTGCTTCTATGTTTTTGTACTTCATATCTTCACCTGTTTCTCTGTAGTCTTCATATTTCACTATGTATTCACATATTTCATATCATAGTCATAATAATTCATTACTTTCACGTACTGTCATTTGTTTGACCATTCTCATATGGTGGAAGCTACTTTGTTTACAATTCTTTGCTATGTAAAAAAAAATGCTGTGAATATTTTTGCAACTTTTTTTTTCTATCTTTGACCTCCTTGGCATATATTCCTAGTATTAGGATCTCTGGGTCAAAATATATGGCCATTTAAAGTCATTTCTTGTCATAATGCCAAAAGGCTTTCGAGAAGAGCAAGTAATAATATTTTGTTTTATTTTAATATTAATCAATAAGGTTAATTAATATTAATAAAATAATGTTAATTTCATTTTAAACCATTTTAAAAATGGAGTTTCCGTTTTTTAAGAGGTTGTAAAAACATGAAGCAAAGTTTATAACTAGTAATTAATGGAGTAATAGGTAGGAGGACTCTGCAGGGCAAAGACCTTTAGACCTTATCATTGACCCTGTTCTAGTTTATATTATTATCAGTAATTTGAATGAAAGCATAAGTGATATAATCCAATCTTCAGATGAAAAGAAGTTGGAAGAAAAAGTTCAATGACAGAATTAAGTCCAACAAAGATTAACAAGATGGGCTGGATCTGAGAAAGACTTAAGAAAGATAAATGTAAAATCCTGTAGACAAGATCAAAATATCAAGTATATGACTCCCAGATTGTGGGGAAGGCAATTGGTATAATTATATAGCAGTTCAAAAGAAAAAAGACCTGGGGATTTCAGTAAGGTAAAAACTAAATGATCAAAGACTGTGATTTGAAAGGCAAAAGATTCAACATCATCCTAGATTCTACTGAATCATGTACAGCTTCTAGCAGTGATGAATCAGAGTTTCCAGAAAGAAAAAAAAAAAGGATGAGCGGGGTGGTGAGAGGACTGGAGGTGATGTCATATATGTACCCTGAGAAAATCTGAGGTAAAAACCCTGAGAAAGAGACCTCTGAGTACTGGATATGAAATCTGTTTCTTGTACGTGAAGAATTAGACTCATTCTGCTAAGATGACGTCCAGCAGTAAGTAAGGGTAAAAGAGGGGGATAAGGAAAAACCTAGTAATTTTTTTTATTCTTAGTCCTATGATACAACCTAATAAACCTGACATATGGTAGGTGCTTAATGAACATTATTATTATCACATACCTCTAGCAATTATTAGTGTTATTATAGAGAATTACATATGAAATATTTATTTTATCTAAAAGTATGTTGTATATTATAAATGTGCTATAAATATACTTATATAATGAATATTATATCCTATATCATACATAGTATTAACATCATGTATACTTATGAATTTATATATTATTCATAATCATAATTTATATAACTATATTTTACATAATTACATAATATAACTTGTTATATTTTTCTATAATCATGCAAAATACATACATAAATATATATATATATATAACAGCAACAACAATAATAATTAGAGCCTTAAGGTTAATAAAATATTTTACATATAGCATCTCTTTTGATATTCACAAAAGTCTTTGGAGATAAGTGGTATTATTATTCCTGCTTTATGGATAAGAAAATTGCGGCTGTGAGAAGTGTGCCCAGGGTTACTCTGCTAGCAAATGCCTAAACATAGGATTTGAACTCAGTTTTTCCTGACTTTAGGTGCCCCAGGGCTTTCCATCTATTGTACCACAAAGTTGTCTCATTGAATTATATTGAACTGACAAAGTTTACTAGCCCTTGCTATTCCACACATTAACTGTATAGTCTTGAATCATCAAAACTCTCTGGGATATAGTTTCCTCATCCATAAAGCCATGGAATTGAAGTGGAATGGATCCTAAGGTCCCTCTACCAGTAACTTTGTATGAAGCTACTGTTATGTAGATGGTTCTGCTCATGGAAAGCAGTAAGTTAAAAAAAAGTAATGTAAAGTCTAAATATTTCATATAAAATATATTTATATATATTTAACATAAAATCTAAATATTTTAAAATATTTATCTTTTTTACAAGTGCCATTTTAAGGCTTGCTAAATAAAGTATGTTGGTATGTGTTACATGAACTTTAACCCTATTTGGTTATTCCTAAACAAAGCTATATATAAGGTCAATAATGAAACAGGGTTTTACAGAAAAATGAAATGAATGCTGGGCAAATATGTCTTTCTATTATAATAAGATTATTCATTTTTTAAGGAGTCAACAAGGGACAATCTGATGAGCTGTCTAACCTTTCTACAAAAATTACAAAGAAAACAAAAACTCAACTAGCCCATAAATGTTGATTTTGGTAGCCCTTGTTGATTTCCTTCAATACTGCACATGCGTGTGCGCGCACACACACACACGCACACACACACACACACACACACCGTCTTCAATTTTCAGGGTACCTGGGCTTATACCAAATGGTAATATTTGTTTTCAGTGCCCTCCTTCACTTGCTCGGTTTTAAAATGTTACTCTTTGTCCATACTGTCAAATTATAGAATCTCATTTGGAAAGGACCTCAGTATCACTCTCTGCAGATGATATGATGGTAGACTTAGAGAATCCTAGAGAATCAACTAAAAACTAGTTCAAATAAGTAACTACTTTAGCAAAGTTTCAGAATAGGAAATAAACCCACGTAAATCATCAGCATTTCTATATACCATAACAAAGTCCCGCAGCAAGAAAGAGAGAGAGACATCCCATTTAATATAACTGTGGACAATATAAAATGCTTTGGAGCACACCTCATAAGACAAACCCAGAAATTGTAATAACAATTCTATAGCCCTCTGGGCATAGTTCCAAATTACCTTCCAGAATGGTTGGATTAATACACAACTCCCCCAACAGGGCATTAGTGTCTCAATTTTCCCATATATTTTATTAGTGTGAAAAATGTTTTGTTATGGGGCACAATAACAAAACATTTTTCACACTAATAAATCAGATCTGAAGAACTGGAAAAATATAAATTGCTCATGGGTGGGCTGAGCCAACATTAAAAAAACGACAATTTTATCTACGTTAACTTGCCTATTCAGTGTTATACCAATCAAACCACCAAAAAAAAATTAGAGAGTTAGAAAAAATACTAAAATTCATCTGGAAGACAAAAATGTCAAAAATATTAAGGGAGCCAATGGAAAGAAAGAAAGAAAGAAAGAAAGAAAGAAAGAAAGAAAGAAAGAAAGAAAGAAAGAAAGAAAGGAAGGAAGAAAGAAAGGAATGTAGCCTAGCAGTACTAGAAAGCAAACTGTATTACAAAGCAGTAATCATCAAAACAATCTGGTACTGGATAAGAAATAACAGTGATGGATCCTGGGAATAGATTGCGTACATACTACATAGTAGTAAATGACAATAGTGAACTAGTGTTTGATAAATGCAAAGATCCAAGCTTTGGGGACAAGATCACTATTCTACAAAAAGTGCTGAGAAAACTAGAAAGTATTAGAAAGTTTGGTAGAAACTAGGTATAGACCAACACCCTACACCATATACTAAAATAAGATCAAAATGAGTACATGATTTACACATAAAATAGAATAATATAAGCAAATTAGGGGAGCATGGGGAATAGCTTATTAGTGAAATATAGGGATAAGTGAAGAATTTATGACCAAACAAGGAACAGAGAGAATTACAAGGTTTAAAATGTTTAATTTTCATTATATTAAATTAAAAACATTTTGCACAAACAAAACTGATGCAGCCAAGATTATGAAGAAACCAGAAAATGGGGAGCAGAGGGAAATTTTTTTACATCACGTTTCTCTGATAAAGCCCTCATTTCTCAAATATATAGAGATGTGAGTCAAATTCATATGATTGCAAAGTTATACACTAATTGATAAATGGTCAAAGAATCCAAACAGGAAGCTTACAGATACAGAAAACAAAGCTATCTATAATCATATGAAAAAATGTTCTAAATCATTAATTATAGAGAAATGTAAGTAAAACAACTTTGAGATCCTACTTAATATCTATCAGTTTGGCTAATATTACAGGAAAGGAAAATGACAAATGTGAGAGAAAATGTGGAAAAATTGGGACACTAATGCACTGTTGGTAGAGTTGAGCGGTAATCTAACCATTCTGGAGGGCAATTTGAAACTATGCCCAGAGAGATATAGAACTGTTCATATCCTTTGACCCACGAATACTACTTAGGTGTATATCCCAAGGAAATTTTTTAAAAAAGGAAAAATACCTATACACACAAAAATATTTAGTGTAGCTCTTTTTGTGGTAGAAAAGAATCAGAAATTGAGGGCATATCCCTCAATTGAGGAATGGCTGAACAAGTTGTGACATATGATTTAGGTGGAATACTATTGTGTTATAAGAAATGATGAGCAGGATGTCTTCAGAAAAACCTGGAAAGACTTATGTGAGCTTATGAAAAATTAAGTGAGGAAAGATAGGAGAATATTGTATACAGTAATAGCGATAGTGTAGGATGATCAACTGTGAATGACTTAGCTCTTCTCAGTAATAAAAAGATCCAAGACATTTCCAAAGGACTCATGATAAAAAATGCTATCCACCTCCAGAGAGAGAACTGATGTGGAGTCTGAATGCAGATCAAAGCATACTATTTTTTACTTTTCTTTTCTTGTGAACTTTTTTGCTGGAGTTTTCTTTTACAACATGACTAATATGAAAATGTTTTTGCATGACTGTACATGTATAACTTACGTCAAACTGCTTGTTATCTCAGTGGGTTGGGTTGGGGAGGGAGAAAAAGAGGGAAAGAATTTGGAACTCAAATTAGGAAACAAAAACAAATGTTAAAAATTATTTTTTCATGTAATTGGAAAAAAATGCAAAAATAAAAAGAAACAAACTTCCTCAGAGTCCATTTAACCCAATCTAGGATTGAATCAGACTAATCTCTACAACATATCTGACAAGTGATCAGTCAGCTTTTGCCTGAAGATCAACTCTAAGAAGGAACTACAATCCTGGAAAGCATACCCTAATACTTTGGGACAGTACTAGTCTTTAGGAAGGTACCCTTACTTTCTTTTAACAAGGTTAACCTTGACTCTTAAAATTTCTAAACTTTGTTCCTGGTTCTGTCCTCTGTGTCCAAGCAAAGCAATTCTAATTTCTCTTCTAGGAGAGAGTTCCTCAAATATTTATAGACAGCTATCAGTTATCCTCCCCCTAAAATCTCTACTTAAATCTTATCTTCTCTAAGCTGTAATACCCATTTCTTTCAACTGATCTTCATATGATATGAACTTCACTATCCTTTCAGAAGGCACAATGGATAGAGTGCCCAATTTGTTGTCAAGTAAGACTCAAGTTCAAATTCAACCAATAATTACCAGCTGTGGGACCCTAGACAAGTTCATCTTTTTTTCTGCCTCAGCTGCTTCAAACGTACAATGAGAATCAAAACAGCAACTATCTCAAGGGTTACTGTGAGGATCAAAGAGATAGTATTTGTAATATTAGCATAGTTATTAGCTCTTAGCATAATGCCTGGCATCTAATAGGTACTTAATAAATGTAATTTCATTTCCTTACCCCCTTCCCCTTCTTGGCTTCTTCTGGATATTCTTCACAGTTTCTCAGAGGGCTTTTTAAGTGTGGTACCCAGACCACAAGTCAGAGAAAAGTAGGGCTATCACAAACCTACTCTTAGACATCAGTCATCTCTTTAAGCAGACTAAACATACATTAGTTGTTAGGTGTTTTGCTACCACATTATACTACTGGTTCAGACTGAACTTCCTCCTCCCCAGATCTTTTTCAGATAGTCTTTGTGGTCAGGTTTCACCCATCTTGTCCAAGGTATAACTAGTTTGGAACAAACACATCAATGACTCAGCATACCAGTATCTATGGAGCATGCTTCCTTGCCACAATGACTATCATCCTTATAATTGAGAATATTAGTTAGCCTTGACTGTCATATGAAGTACAACCAGATCTGAGATGATTGTGGGTTCACTTGCATGGAGAAGACAGACAATAAATTCTTTGACCCTGTGGAAGTTGGGGAGGAAGAATAGGTCCTCCAAAGGATTCTATTGCCATGGTGCCTCTCTTTGGGGACCACTGTCTCCTCCTCATCACCAATGGGGGTGAGGGCTGAACTGCTCTGTTAGAAAACTATTTCCAACCCAGGTGCCTCTGAACACAGCTATAATGTATAAACTATGTAAGGACACACATCCACATAATTCCTTTGTTACTCAGTGTCTGCTCTTATGGATCAACTGGGACAACTAATAGAACCATGTTTCCTCATTATACCTCTTGATTGATAACTCCTTTTATGTACAGGCATCTTTTCATACGTAAGCTAAACCCTCTCATCACTCAGCAATAAACTAATACCAGAAAACCCCAACAAAATCAGAAATAGACATAAAGCATATACTAAAAATACAAACAGAGCTATTTTCTTGGTTCTACATCTGGAATGACTTCTACCAACATTGATAGGTTAAAGCTATCATCTAGTTCATCCCTCACTAAGTGGTCTCAGCCCAGTCCTCAGGTTCTATAACTAACTGAAGGTGCTCTCCAAAACTGCATAAAAGCAGATAGCAACGCTGTTCAATAAGAAAGATACCTACAAGGAACCACTTTAAAAAAGACAACTTTATTTTTGCCCCAAGTACTTATAAAAACAAATTTTTGACATTCACTTTTTAAAAAGTTTTCAGTTCCAAAATCTAGCCCCACTTCCATTCCTTCCCCTCTCCTTGAGATGACAAGCAATCTGATGTAAGTAGTACAGGTTCAATCATATAAAACATTTTCATATTGGTCATTTTGTGCGAGAAAACCAAAGGACTGCTTTTTCAAAGGCAAGGCACTTAGTATGTTTAATCAATCTTTCAACCTCACAGGTGATTAATTCTAACAAGTTATAATTCCACTTTCATGGAATCTTGTCCAAAAGACTAAAGATTTGTATCCATGATTAGAAGATAGCAAGTGTCATCATTCAAGTATTATACTCTCTCATTTTCTTATAGCAAAGTCAGTCTTTCATTACCTGTTATCATCTTCTGTGGAATGTGCCACCACCAACTTTCCCTGTATCTTAAGGACAATATGACCTGGTTTCCATCATGGAAATTTACCTGTCATTTCCTACTGGGTATTCTATTGGAAGACTTGGTGGTAACTACCAACAATGGCATGAATATAGTCTATTTCCTGTGTTTTTGAAACATCCACAGGAGACTATAGCATCTACACATCCAGGAAACTATCAAACACCATGTTTTGAACAAAGACCTTCTCAAATCCTGGTAGAGAAAGAGAACCCAGGCCATCTAATCCTTGGAGGAAGTACAGGGAAATGCCAAAAGATGAACTTGTGTGACTTGGCACTATACATCCCAACGCCAATAGGTCAGTCTATCATTGGGACTGCTCCTTCCTTTGCTTCTTCTACCTAGATTCAGATCTCAGAAAGCTATTCCAAAAGTCTCCCATGTTAATTATGTGGACATAACAAGAAGGAATAAAATAGATGGTCACAGTAAGACAGACTGAGCTGATTGTATAATCATAAACAAAGACCATTACTTAATAGATAAAAACCAACTTGCAGGTAGATCACTAGTGAAGTAACAAAAAGATCTGTCTAGTGTTTTATAAAGTTCTACCCCTTGGTGAAGGGCAAAACATGTGATTATATAATTTTTAAAAGGACAGAGTCACATAGTTTGTAAGACAGAGGCCACATTTGAACTCAGGTATTCCTTACTCCAGGCTCAACATACCATGTGCTTTACCAACTAGCTATCTACATAACAGAGTCAACAAGGAAGTTTTTTTGAGTGAAATTTATAGCCCTCCAAAAATAAAGTCCTACTTTAGTAAATAATTACAATATGAGAGTGACCTTGCCTTCTGAAGCCAATGGAAAAAAAGAACACAGATTTAGGCAACAAATCTTTCAATACAAGTCCAGTGATCAATACCAATGCTAGCTAAATATGGCTTATTCATTAAGTTGGCCACCAACTGATTAATTATTTGATCATGAAGCCAAGAAAATTACAAATTGGTCTCTCATTCCCATAACTCTTTTCCATTTCTGTGACAATGATAGATGATTAAAATAGGAGAGAGGAATCTAGTAAATAGATATTTTTAGTCTGTCTTTAAATTAACTTATCCAATGACCAATATAGTTAGTATACTAGAGTAACTGAATCATATGAATGTTTTTATTCTCATTATAAATGAAACCAAATGATATAAGGAAGTCACAGCTAAACGAATGAATGGCCCCCAGGTTCTGCACAGAGAGGCAAGGAAAGGAGTTAGGGGATATGGTTTCCCATAAATCCAAAGGCAAAAGGAAAGATCAGTGTAGGAGACAATTTGTCCATCTCACTTTATGCTGTTCATACCAAACAGAAGTAAAAAAAGAAGACCAAGAAAATAATTTCATTTTGCACAAACACTTGTTATAGAGGACAAGCAAGTAGAGACATTCTGGGAAGAAGTTGATAAAATTTTCTAAATTAAATAAACATATATGAAATTTCAATGAAAAAAATGGGCACAAAGGAGACTGGTAAACATGTTTGAAGATACACTTCAGCAATAAGAATTGCAAGAGGAAATAGGCTTGTTATAGACTCCACAGGCATCTCAAGTCTATATATCATTAATATATAGTCTTCAAAGAATGAATGAGAATGTACTGACTGTGGTGAATAACAAACAGCATTACAAAAAATTAAACTGATTACATTTTCAAAAAAATAAAAACAGTTCATTATTAACATGGAAATCATTCCCAGACTAGCTTTCTGTGTCTAATCAGATCATCTTGTTGGAGTAAAGGTCAAAATCAATACTACACTTGAGGAATATAATTTTTAAAACAATAATGCATGCAGTTTAGACAACTCAAATATGAACTATTTTTTTAAAAAGTACTGATAACAAACAGCACAAAACAAGAAGTGCATGTGAAACTAAAGCCCATTATGCTGATATTCTTCAAATGATTAAGACATTGAGGGGATTTTGACCGAGAGGCAGCATGGAATAGCTAATTGTATGCATTGTTGAAAACTGTAGTCTTCTACTTTGGTACTGATTTTGACCTTTGCTCTAACAATGTGGTCTGACTGGATATAGAAAGCATTCCATGATGCATAAGGAACAGACAGAGCAAAGGTACCAAGACAGGAGATGAAGTGTGTGTGGAGAACACTGATGTGTAAATACACTGAAAAGGGTAGAAAATGAACAGATTGAAGAGCTTTAAATGTCAGATAGAAGAGTCTCTCTGTGACCATAGAGATAATAGGGAGCCACTGGAAATTTAACAAGTAAAGAAGTGACATGATCAAACCCTCATTTTAGCAGCTATAAGAAGGCTTGGTTGAAGCAGAATAAAGCTAGAAGACAAATTGGGGGGATATTACAATAGTCCAGCCAAATTGTGATGGGAACCTGAGGTGGTAGGTATAGAGAGAAGGAGGCCTATCTTAGAGATGTTATTAAGATAAAAATGACAAGATTTTATAACTAATAGGATTTGTGGGATAAGTAGTAGTGAGGCATTCAGGTCACAGTACTTAATGACAGGAATAATGGCAGTGCCCTCAATGCTAATAGGAAAGTATGAAAGACAGGTGGGTTTGGGGAGAAATATTTTTGTTTGTTGTTCCTTCTTCACTTTCCAAAAGGACCAATGCCATCACAGGGTGATGTCTTAACTTACCTGTGAATTAGATATAAGGGAGATGGAAATGTGCCACCATAAGCCTGACTCTCTCTTCCAGAGTTATCAAAGTCCAGCAAGACAAAAGTCAGGACAACTGGCTGTGGCCCCGGACACAGCAGATGATGGCAACTTCAATGTCTGAACAAACTCTAATGATGAGTTAATTCTCTGGACATGTTAAATCTGAGGTGCCACTTCAAATATACGAGGTACTATGTCACAAGGAATTGAAGCTCTAGTAAGATACTAGGGCTAGATATAAAAATTTGAGATATATCTTTGTAGAGTTGATATGGCAGCTGACGAAGTCACCAAATAAGAATGTAAGGAAAAAAGAAGCAGGCCCAGACTAGAGTTCAGTGGTACTTAGTGGGCTTGGGATGATGATTCAGCATGAACAGCCAGACAGTTAGGAGGAGGACCAAGAGAGCAGTGCCATGAAAACCCTGAAAGGAGAGGGAGAAAGACAGAAAGAGAGAGACATACGCATATATCTCTATCTATCTATGCATATATATATATAATACATATACATATACATGTGTATATACATATATGCATACATATGCATGCATACATGCACACATATATTAATTAAGCACTTACTATGTACCCAGGCAGCATGCTAAGTGCTAAGGATACAAAAAAGAGAAAACAAAGTCGACTATTCTCACAGAGCTTATATTCTACAAAACAAGGACAAAGCATAAAGAAGACCTAGAAAGAGGAAAGAAAGCTGAGGGGGGCACAGAGGGTTAGAGAAAGTAGAGAACAAGAAGCTGGTATGAAAGCAAAGCTGTTGTGGGACTACAGAAGGTTGGAAGATGTGCTGGAACAGGATACAGAGCAAGGTGACTGGGTGTTTTCATGGTATGGAGCTTGGAGGCAGAGATGAACCAATCACTGAGTCAGCCTCAGGGCAGAGCTGTCTCCAGAGGGCCAAACAGAAAGAAGTATCCAGGAAAGGATGGTCCATAGTACCAAAGGCTTCAGAAAGGATGAAGATTAAGAAAAAGTCACTGATATGACAATTAGGAGATCATTAAGTGATTTTGGAGAGTAGTTTCAGTTGAATGGAGACCAGATAGCAGAGGACAGAAAAGAATAAAGTGAAAGGAAGTAAAGACACTGAGAACAGATAGTTTTCTCAAGGAGTCTGGCTGAAAAGGAGAGCAGAGATATAGGATGATAGCTACTGAGAACAACAGGATGTATTACCTTTCTTTTATGATTGGGTAAAAATGGGTATTTTTTAGGCATCAGCGAAAAGGCCAGAATATAGAGGAAAAAAATAATATCAGAAATATATAAGAGAAAGTAGTGAGGGTATTCTGCTGGAGAAGATGGGAAAGAATAGATCAAATGAACATCAAGTATTAAAATTGTAGCTCACTGAAAATGAAATGGAGGTTCATATGGGTGGTATAAATAAGGCATAGCATATTTACAATGATTTGTATATATGAAACATCATAAATGCTATCATCTAGGAGATGTAGGGTGAGGAAAGGGATTTGGTCAGTCATGTGGTAAAAGTAAAGGATTTATCTACATACTGTAATAACAAACCACACAGCAGGAAGACTCCCTATGGAGGAATTATGGGAGGATATATAGGAGAGTCACTCAAGATGAAAAGTCATGGATAAATTGCAATCTGTACTCACTGCACATCAAGGAGATGAAGAGCCCCTTTAAAAAATTGGGTAGACTTAATAATAAAAATGGCTGAAACTTATACAGGACCCTTAAGGCTTCTAAAGAACTTTATGTATTTCACTTGATCCTTACAACTACCTGGCGATGTAAGCATTACAGAAATTATGCCTATTTTACAGATACGCAAACTGATGACCAGCAATGCTGGGACTTGTCAGTGGTGACATAATTAGTAAGCATCTGAGGGAAATTGTTTTAATCCAACTGCCTCTTGTCTCAAAGTCCAGCAATTTGGGCGTTTTTCCTATTCTAGTGCAAAAAACCTTCTACTTCAAAGTACAAAATAGAACGTCATATGTATTCAGCATTTGATCTGAAAGAAATCTGGAGGGCTTTTGTGGACTGTAAACTCAATATGAATCATTGATTTGATACAGCTACCCAACAAAGCAATTCAATCCCATATACGAGAGAAGCAAAGTCTCTAGAAAGAGAATATTCAAATGTCCTATACATTTATATAATGATTTAAGTTTTGCAAAGCATTTTATAGATATCACTCCATTTTATCCTCTATATCCACTACAGGCATGGGAAGTAGGTGTTATTATCATTTCCATTTTAGCAATGAAGAAATGGAGGCAGAAAAGTGAAGTGATTTGTTCAGGATCACACAACCGGTAAGGGACTGAGGCTAGATTTAAATTAGGTCCTTCAGGGGTGGCTAGGTTGCACAGTGAATAGAGCACTGGTCCTGGAATCAGGAGGACCTGAGTTCAAATCCCACCTCAGACACTTAACACACACACATTAAAAAAAAAAAACAAACATAATTGTGTGACCTTGGGCAAGTCACAACCCCAATTGCCCTATCGTTCCCCGTCCAAAAAACAAAAAAAAATTAAATTAAAAAAATTAAATTAGGTCTTGAATTCAACATGTTCTTTCCTGCCTATTTGCCTCTAACATCTGAAGTAGTATACTCCTCGGGGGATGTATAGTTAATGATACTTGCAGCTACTGTGGGGCTGTAAAACCAAAAACACCAGCATATAGAAGGGCTGCTAGTAGAGCTAGCTTTTCTAAAGGAAAGTCAGCTTCAAAAGGATCAGTAATCTTGTTTTAATTAAACAACACAGACAGATAAGTAGAAAGAAGTGAGCATCCAAGAAGGAATCCAACAGTCAGGGCTTCAACTGTCTAAAAAAAGTAACAGATACATAATCATTAGACTAGGCAGGCACCAACATCTGTTCACAAAGCAGGGAAGGGGTGGTGGTGCTTAACAACCATGGCTACCCAAAATCTAATCACAAAGACCTTGGGAGAACATTCTTCCAAAGAGTGAGCCCCAAGGCAATACACATATGTTATATATATATATATATATACACACACTTCTGACTAATAGGCTCAGAGCCAGAAGGCATCACAACACACAGTGACTCAGTGCCTAATTGGCTTAGTACCAAAATGTGTGAAAGCCTTCCCACAAGCAAGCCTTCCTGAAAACAAGCTTCCCCTTAGGCAAGTTCCTCTTCCAAAGGGCTCTATGTGACTCAGGATATGTCACAGCTATGAACCAAGCCAGAGCTCAAAGCAGCAAGACATGGGTGATTGAAATACCTGTGTACCTTTACACCTGGGAACAATGCTCTTGTTCCAAGGAAATATGGGGACATGTAGTCACAAAGGTCTATTAATGGGCGGGAAAGATCTTATATTCCATTAACCCTATGGGGTGTTGTGTTTCAGGAAGGATATTATGAAGACTTCAAATTGAAGGGAACTTGCATATTATTTTGTCTAAAATCCCCCATTTTACAGTTGCAGAAACTAATGCCCAGGGAGGGATCCATCCAGTCACGATAGTGGTAAGTCACAGTGGTGGCATTTGAACACAGATTCTATCATTCCAAGTTCAGTATCTTTCCCCTACGCCATGATGCCAGTAGTGCACATGGAGAGGACATGGGAAGACAATATAAATGACCCCATGTTGGTACTGCCTTTCTATGAACAGCATCCCACCAAGTCACTTCAAGAACTGGAGTTGTTAGGGGGAAGGTCCAAGGGAACATCAGTAACACTGAGTCAGAAGGCATGCATCTCTATGGAATATCACCACAGGAAGAGAGGAACCATCATTTCTGCCAAAACTTTTCTCTTTTCTAAGTCCCTGCCTAGCTCCTAAAATTATGCCTTTATAACATTTTGCTTAATTTCTGCGCTCTCAACTTAAACTATATCCTCCTTCACCAGATGAACACAGGAAAAGGGACGATCAGCATATGTTAAGGTTGCATCCATAAAGCTGAATTTACAACCATTCTAAGGTATGATCATCAATATGTGGAAGGAGCAAAACTCTGAAGCTCACACATTTTCATTCTGTTAAAAAAAATACAAACACCAACCTTTTACAGAGGATACAATTCCTAAGGCTGAAGAGGAGGATTCCCCTTTGGTGGAAAGGGTTTGTAATATGTCTCTTATATCAAAGTAGAGTGTAAGGCAAGAAAGAAGGAAACACGTATTTATTAAGCCTCCTTTATATGCAAGGCACCGTACTAAGCACTAACATAATTTCATTCGAACCTTGCAATAATCCTGTGAGCTGTGTTATTATGAAACTCAATTTACAGTTGAGGAAACTGAGGCAGGAAAAGGCTAAATGACTTGGCTAGGATCACACAGATAGTAAGTGTTTGAATTCAGACATCATGATTCCAGACCCATCTCTTTACTCATTATGTCATCTAGAGGCGCCATATATATCAACAAGTTTAACCAAAAGAAAGTAGAGGACCTAGGCAATTCTTGGGCTGAAAGAATTTTGTCTAATTGTGTTTAACCTGACATATCAGTTGATATAAGAAAAACCCACCATGCCTAAAAGATATTTACCTATAAAAGGACTGGAAAATTAAAGTCAAGATTATCAAAGTGCTATGCCCAAAGCAGGCATTTGTTAAAGGTTTGTTGAATTTTTAAAAAGACTAAAAGAATGGTTGGTAAAAATTTCTATCTGAGGGCTATGTATACACACATGAACTCATTTGGAAAAATAAATACCTGATTGACTTCCATTAAATATCTATTTAATAATTAGTTACTAGCAAATTATTTTTAAATAACATTTTCTGATGGAATTAAATTGATTTTTTTCAAACCAGTTTATATGTACACACAGCCTAGCTACAGGAAGGTCTCCAGTTTGTAGTGTCTAGAACAAATACTATTAATATCAATTAACTTTTTGACATAACTGCCTTGCTCTAAGAAAATGACTAATTTATCTTTAACATATTCTAATTTCCAGGAAACAGAATAATGATTTTGTGGGCTACAAATAAATGCAGAAGGACTTTTTCCCCATTCTTTCTGCCCAAGTTTCTGTGGCAAAGGGGGTCAATATGGCAATAACTAAAGACTCAAACATCAAGCACCAAGAGTAGAGGGCAAACAGGCTCTCGGTCTCGGTCTCGGTCCCGGTTCCCGTTTCCCTTTCCCTCTCCCTCTCCCTCTCCCTCTCCCTATCCCTATCCCTCTCCCTCTCCCTCTCCCACTCCCTCTCCCTCTCATAATTATTTCTGAGCACCATCCATAGCCCAGGTTACTCTGTTGTTTCCTTTTAAAGAAAAAGGAAACCTTATGTTATTCTATTAGCCTACTCCTTTTCTTGCTTTGGCACTTTGTAAACAAGTTTAGCACTATATAATAAAATTTTCCAAGAGGCCGATGGTATCTGATAGTCCTAAATATATGACCATTTGTGCTATACCCCAGGAACCCTGAAAGGTTAAAAAACTGCCTTTTTATTAAAACATTAGAACTTGGCAGCAAGGCCCCATTTCACAATCTCAACCCTACAATCCAAGTAATAGGAACTCAGCACTTCATGATGATAGGATATGCATCCACATTCTTTTTCATAAGGATGGTTGTCTAGAAAGGGTAAAAATAGGTCTAACTGACTGGTGTGGCAGAATGATCATGGATATAGAGGAAAGGGTGGTTTGAGTTTATAATTTCCAAACAAATTAAGGAGGAAGGAAGGAACAAACAAATGAAAGAAGGAACAAAGGAAGGAATTAAGGAAAAAGAGAAATGTCATAAACAGGTGTTATGGGAATCTAAGATCTTTCTGCCCCTAAGTCTGCTGATAGGCTTAGTAGCTCTGAGAACTTTCCCTGATTTGAAAGTATAATCTGCCCCCTAATAGGCTGAATGTAGTCATGTGGAGCCTGTGACGGGAGGCTTGTTTTTCGGTAATGCCCATGCCTTGTTGCTTTGTGACTGGGCAGTGGGTCAAGAGGGCTGTGACATTCTCCCATCCAGGAGAACGCTATATATACACCCTGATGTGAGGTTTTGCTTTGGAGTTCACTTTGAGAAGAGTTGTGCAGTTTGGCCAGATGAGACTCTGGGAAGCCACTGAGCCCCTGGCTTTGAAACCCAGACGTTGGTGCTTCCCTCTGTTTCTCTGTTTGCTTGTAACTTCTGCTTGTTACTTGTTTGTATTTTCTGAAGTTCAGGGTGCTGACTTTTTCCCGTGAACTTGATAAATGATATGTGTTTGATTAAAGTGAGACAGTTAACCCATTTTGAGTTACTTTCCTTTAGAAAAGCAGATCTAAGAATCTGTGCTAGCAGCCACCCTGGGTATGCTACAGTGCTTGCTGATACAACAGGACATAGAATAACCAGAAACTTACAGTGATCTGGAAAGATGCTAATAACAGGCAACAATTATGACCACATTATTTAGCAATTGGATACTTTGGCAGAAGCAATATAATTATCTATTCTATGCTGGCTAAGCTGATCCTTTCAGGATGCATGTAGGTTATTTTCCTTCCCTTCTTCCTAAGGTATAAAGGAGTCATTCCAAGAAGAGTTAAAGTTGGAAATTTCACATTCCCAACTTTTGTTGCCTATAGAAAAAAACTTGTTTCTGGCTTTTTTCTCTCGTGATTGTCTTGTAGGGTCTAAGTAGTATTCCAATTATCTTGTATCCTTGTAGCAGGACTGCAAATGTTATTTATAGAAGGTAGTATCTGAACAAACAAAGCAAGCCTGAGAAGCCAGGAGAAAGAAAGAGAATGCATTCCTGATTTTCATTCAATGTAAGGAAGATTTTGTTAAGAATTGGAGCTGCCCAGAAGGGAAATGGGCAACTACAGAAGTAGCAGATTCACTGGCACCACAGATTTTACAACAGACATTGGATGGCCACTTCTCAAGAATGTTCAATAGTGAGTAAATAACAGGTTCCGCTAGATTACAATTGAGGTCGAAACTAATCTGAATTTTTAAAACTTTACTTCTAATTACAGAATAAAATGTAAAAAGCATTTTAGGGCAGCTAGGTGGTGCCTATCTAGGGTTATATCTCTATCATTTACTAGCTCAAGAGGTTGAAAACTGAACTCATTATCTGTTGTTTCAAATCTAGCTCTCTTGCCTCTTCCCATAGGTGACTCCTCTTCCTGAGTTCAAATTTGGCCTCAGACACTACTAGTTTTGCCACCCTGGGTAAGTCACTTAACCCATTTACCTCAGTTTCTTTATCTGTCAAATGAGCTGGAGAAAAAGATAGCATATCACATAGTATCTCTGTGAATAAATGCACAAAATGGAGTCATGAACAGACATAATTTAAACTACTAAACAACATGTCAAGAATTGTGCTAAGAGCAAGAGATACAAAGAAAGGGAGAAAAAAACTTCCTGCTCTTAAGCATTTCACACTGCAATAAGGGAAACAAAATCTGAACAACTATGTATGGACAGGAAATGTGCAAGGTAACTCGGAAGTAATCATAGAAAGAAAGCACTAACATTAAGGAGAACAGGTTTCTTGCCAAAGATGGGATTTTAGTTGGGATGTGAATGAGGCAGGGAAACCAAGAACTGAAGATGAAGATTCCAAAGACTGGGTACAGACAATGAAAACATTCAGAGTTGGGAAGTCAGCATCACTGGATTACAAAGTACAATAAAGGATGCTGGAGGGTGTAAGGAACTATGCAAGGCTTTTAAAGCTAAACATATAGTCTCATATTTGCTCCTAGCAGTAATAGGGAGCTTTAGAGTTTATGATAAAACTTCTTTTGCTTTGGAAGGTGACAGCTGAATGGAGGATGGACTGAAATGGGGAGAACTTGAAGCTGAGAAGTCAAACCATAAAGCTAGGGCAACAGCCCAGGTATAAGGTGATCAGGGTCTGGACTATGATGGTAGCAATGTCCGAGGTGAGAAGGGGGAAAATATAAGAAATGTTGTAAAGGCAGAACTGACAGAATTTGACAACAGATTTGCCATGGAGCTGTTGAGAGAGAGAGTGAGGAGTCAAGAATGACAACTGGTTTGGGAGCCTGGGTAATTGGGAGGATTATATTACTCTCAATAGCAATAGGGAAGTTGGGGAGAAAGGTAGATTTGAAATGAAGAGTTCACTTTTGGACATGCTGAATTAGCAAATGATAGACTCAACACCTGTAGCAAGTTCTTCTGAATCCAATTCTAACATTCCTTCCACTAGGCCATGTTGCTCCCAGAAATACAGATATACAATGACCCTTAAGGAATATGTATGTAGCAGGCATAGGGGAAGATTGGAAGGATGAGAATTCTTGATCACTGTTATGAGTAACCTTATACAAGAACAATTAGGATATAGGAACTGGGAATGAGGAAAGTCTGCAATAGAAAATAAAATGCAAACGTGTGTGTGACACATATAGCTACCCATTCAATTAACTCCAGTGGCTCCTTATTATCCCTAGAATTAAACAGAACATCCTGTTTGGCATTCAAAGCCCTTTACTATACAGTCCCCTCTAACTTTCCATATAATAATCAATACAATAACATTGCCTCCTTTCTGATTCTCAAACCAGATATTCCATCCCCAGACTCTTAACAGTTTCACTGATATTTCCCATATCTGGAATACTATTCCTCATCATCCCCACCTCTTGGTTACCTTCAATTGTCAGTCAAAATGCCACTTTTTATTAGAAGTTTACCTCTACCCATCTTAAGGTTAGCGTCTTTCCTCTAATTTTCACCTACTTATTCTGTATGTATCTCAATTGTAGTTGTTTAAATGTCTCTGCGAAATCCTTGTCTTTTGCCCTTCTTTTCATCTCTACCTCTTAGGACAGATCCTGGCACATAGTAGGCACTTTAAAAAAGCTTACTGATTGGGGCGGCTAGGTGGCGCAGTGAATAGAGCACCGGCCCTGGAGTCAGGAGTACCTGAGTTCAAATCCGGCCTCAGACACTTAACACAAAAAACTAGCCGTGTGACCTTGGGCAAGTCACTTAACCCCAATTGCCCTCCAAAAAGCAAAAAAAAAAAAAAAGCTTACTGATTGACTGTGTGTGTGTGTGTTTGTGTGTGTGTGTTGTTGATGATGTTACTGTTGGTAAGGATGATACTTGTGCTTCTGATATTACCAAGGTAACCATAGACATTATAAGGAAAACCTACTGAGATTAAGACAGATACCAGGGTACTAACAATATGAGTAAAGAAAACCAAAACCTTAGTTTGGCTGATCAGCAGTAATGCTGGTTGTGATCATTTATGTGACTCACTTAAATACCACTACAGCTGGCAACTAGCAGAAGCCCAGAGTGAGCAAGGAGACAAGAACACAGCAGAGAGAGAGTGATCATGTAGACAGCAGTACCCTGGAGGGGGCTCTCAGCAGATATTTCTTCATTTGCAAGCAGTGAGTCTGTCTATAAGAAGCTGTGTCAGAAATAGTTTTGGCAGTAGTGATAATGCCTGGTGGCCCATCTCAGCTTTGCTAAAGAACATTGTGGAAGAGAAGGAACTCAATGATGTGAATCTAGAAATCAGGAAAATTTATCTCCATAACTGGCTGGGACACTTGACTTAAGTAGTAAGTAATAAGTTTGTGTTTCAGTAAAAAGAAAGCATATCCTGGTTTGTTTGGGGCTTTAAAAAAAGGTACCTTAGGGACCTCAGGATATCAAAATTATAGATAGATAGATATAATATATAATTATATTACATATAATATAATAATATATACCAAATAATATACCAAAATTATATATTATGTATAATATAAATATGTTATATAATATTATACAATAATTATGTT
>CM053593.1:319673224-319695626 GCA_028646575.1 Pseudocheirus occidentalis | reverse complement strand
AAGACAGATATTACAATATTAGGTATAAAACCCAATAAAGCTCCAGACAAAAAGAAAAGAAAAAAGGATCCACACACCCCAAAATATTTATGGCAACACTTTTTGTAGTAGAAAAGAATTGGAAACAAAGTAGATGTTCACTGATTTGTGAACAGTTAAACAAGTTGTTATATATGGATGTGATGCAATGTTTCTATGCTATAAAGAAATACCGAATAAAATGAACACAAAAAGTGGAAAAATACATAAAATGAGGCAAAATGAACTAATCAGAGGTAGGTAAACAATAAACAGATTGATTCCATCAATGTAAATCTTAAAAACCAAGAGAAAACCACATAAGACAAACTTGCAAAATTTAAAAGAACAAACATGCTCACAAAAAAGAGATATTAAAAAACTCATTTCTTTGCTATTATGCCTAATTTTGAGGGGAGGGAAGAGTCTACAAGTATAGAAAACTGAATATACCATCAGATTTTTTTTTTGGTTGTGTTAATCAACTTTTTTGGCATTAAAAAAAACTTTGTTATAAGGGATGATTCTCCAGGAGGGAAAATGATATAGATGAAATTCAAATGATGAAAAAACAAAGGATGTCAATTAAAATCTATTACATAAAAGCTGTCTTTAAAATTAAAGTGGTACAATGAATGTAATAGATATTATAGTCTATAGAATATTGCAGTCTAAGAGATGATGAGAATGAAGAATTCAGAAAACCTTGGGAAGGCATACAAACTGATAAAGTAAAGTAAGAAAAGCTAGAAAAATAATGTAAATAATATCTGCAATCCTGTAAATGGAAAGTACTACCACCACAAAAGTGAATGCTGTACAATTGATCACTATAATGACCAACTTTGTTCCCAAATAAGAGAAGGGAAATTTTACTTCCCTCCATTCTTTGCAGAGATGAAGACATCTGGATGTGGAACATTGCCTATCTTATTCCCTAGCTATTATGTTGGTTAGTTTTGCCTTTTTCCTTGCTTTCTTTTTTTATTCTTCATTACAAGAAATGGCTTACCAGGTAGTGGTGTAGGAGGGATATATTTAGAAATGAAATTGATATAAAAATAAAAGTTATCAACAAAATTAGAATTTAAAAAGAGGTACATTTAACAGTCTGTATTACATTCCATTTCCCAAAGAATGATACTTTACTGAAAGGATTTATTGAACTAAGCAAGAAGTTTCAGGAGGGATGAACAAGGAGAAGTAAAGCAGAGGATCTGGCTTTATTAAACCCAGTCTCAGATACTAGTGGTGTTACTCTGGTCAAATCATTTAACCTCTCATAGACTAGATTTTAGCACTGATAAAACATGAATATCAACAACCACACTACGTACTTCAAAGGGGTATTGCTTTGTAACTACTTTGTAAATTTAGGATTCTATGGAAATGGAAGATACTGTTACTGTAACCTCTTCAACAAACATTCATTAAGTACCTATTTTGTGACACTGAGAGAGACACAAAGAATTTAAAAAAAACAATGAATGTATTCCACAGAGATTATCATCTAAAAAGCAAACATAAAACAAATGTACCCAAATAATATCACACAAAAAATTAGTGCATGACTGTGGCATAAAATATGTCCCATGTAAAGTTCAGGAAGGGGCAGATCAGCACTGACCAGCACTGACAAGAAAAGGATCCTCACACATCCTGCCTTTGCTCCTTGTTGCCCTGCATCCATATTGGACGGACAAGCAGTAGGAAGAATGACCAATACAAGGGTTGCTCTGGCACCCCTTGTTTTCCTTTTGTCCCCAGTTGCCCAGAATTCACTGCAGGTATCAACTCTATTCCTTCCAGTCAGATTGAGGACCACCAGGTTTTATCATCTGCCCTAATTCTATTCTTTCCAGGACTGTCTCTGTACTGTCTTTAGATCTAAGGATAAAACCAAAGGATCCCTAGATACTGTGATCCAAATCCATCACTGTACCCTCAAGACTTTTGGCTTTGTCAACCTCTCTGTAAGTGAACTTTTATTTATTTATTTTTTAATATGTTGGCCCTCGAACCGAGTCCTTTGAAAATAGGGATGATCTCATTTTCCCCCTATCTGCATCCCCAGTACTTAAGATATATTTTTTCATTCTTTCATTAATGAATGGGTAGAGTTTCAACATCTTGAAATAGGAAAAGACATTCTGTGCTTTGAGAACACATTAGCTAAGGAACAGGCATGAGATAGAAAGACATAAGGACAATGCATGGAGCTTAGCTGGAACTCATCACACACAAAGACTAGGAGGGTGGAGTAATGCCAGTCTGTAGAAGGCTCTGAATGCCAAGCTAAGGAAACTCAAGTTTATTTAAAATGCAAAAGGGCAGGGCAGCTAGTAGCAATGTGAAGAGCGCTGGCCCTGGCTGGAATCAGGAGGATTTGAGCTAAAATTCGGCCTCAGACAGTTAACACAAAAAAACTAGCCATGTGACCTTGGGCAAGTCACTTAATCCCAATTTCTCTACCTTCCCCCCTCCAAAAAATAAAATGAAATAAAATGCAAAAGGGGATCCATCCTTGGATTATGTTCGTGTAGACATGACCAAACTATGGAGAAGAAATGTTTTTAAAAAGCAGTGCCATGATTATATGGAAGAAAGAGAAGTAGTGAAAGAAGGTTAGAGAAGTTTTCAGTTCATCTCAGTCATAATGAGAATTTGTGGTAGAGTAATAGTGATGGAAAGAGTAAAGATAGGACAGGCGGGAGACAGATATGCCATAAAGGCAGAAGAGACAGAATTTGGCACCTGATCACATATAATAATGAAAGAAAGGAGAAATTTGAAGATGAAGCCAAAGCTTCAAATGTGAGCAGGCAAAGAGCCGAGTTACTGACAAAAATAAAGAAGTCAGAAGGAGGGGATAACTTTCAGAAGAAAGGTCAGAAGCTTAATTTTTAATACACTTGAGTTTCCAGAAGAATAATAAAAGAGAAATATTCTAAAGGCAGTTTGAAGAGATCCGAAATCTACACAGTGACAAATCACCATTGTCCTCATCCTCATGCTCGTTGTCAATAGCCTAATTTATTAAGATGTACATCTTATTATGTACATACATAATAACATATATATATATATGTGTTTGTATATATAATATATACACACATTAGTAAATTGGATACATCCTTTTAATGCAGAATTTTAGATGAAAGGGAGATTCTATGACACTTCATCTGAATAAAGAACTTCATACATAGATTGGCAGAGAATAATTTGGTTCCTTCTCCGAACCTGTGCAAAAATCTTTATGGAATCTAGGGTACCATATGCTTATTTTATACAATAGTGAGGCTACTTAAATACTTATGCTTTATTTGAGTACTGAGATATTAATATTATTGCAGGTGTCAGCCAAAGGGCTTTTCAACATCCACAAAACTTCATCAGGTTGTGCAACAGAGTTTGAGGGCTAGGGTGAAAGCATTATATAATAGTCCTGGATTTTGACTCCCACCTGGCTGTATTTCTAAAATTCTTGGCATGCAGCTTCCCAGATAAATATACCAGAAGGACAATAAACACTTTCTATCCTTAGGTGAGGGAACCATATTTGATCCTTTTGTCAATAAGACTTAAGGCTACAATTGAACGAGACCAAGAAGATGAACATAAAAGAAGCAACCTGTTCTGTGATAAAGACCATAACACCAACCTATCATTTTCAGTTCTCTGAGAAATTCATCAAGTGTGTAGCTCCTTGATTCTCATTTAGCTCCCTTTGGTCATTTGCTTTTATCACTAATTACAAGAGAGATCAGATTGCCTTTACTGAGTGGGGAAAAGAAATCTTCTTTATCTGCCTCCTGTAGAGAAGGTGTTCACCTTACTGCAATTTGTTAGGGAAATTGCAATCTCCTTCTAAATGATGGATGATGCTATAACTTTCAAATTACCTTTTATATTACAGGCAGGCTGAATTTTTGGTTGCCTCACACAATACCCCCTCCCTCTGCTCATTCAGCACTGACTAATGAAGAGAAGACTTCCCTCCTTTACTCATTTGTTCACCATACTTTGTTCTACTAGCATCCTAATGGAAGACAAGTATGTAAACATGGTCATGATGGAGGAATTACAAAGTCACCATTTTGCCTGTGACTCATTTTAAGAAAATATCCAGAAACGCATGGCATTATAAAGCTAGGATCACTCTCTGAATATATGTAAGTATACACATGTACATGTAAATACTTTGGTATTTAGTGGTTTTGTGATTTTTATTTGACTATTCCTTCCACCTAAGAAGCTCATAGTTCCCCTATGATCAGTCAATTCAGTCAATCAATAAGCATTTATTAAGTGCTTACTGTTTTTGCCAGGCACTGTGCTAAAAATTGTGGATATGAAGAAAAAGTCAAACAGTCCCTGTCCTAAAGGAGCTTACATACTTATGTAAGTATCTCTCATCCAATGCAGTTCTGGTCCAATGGAGGTTTTTCCATAAATCTTTCAAGGCTGCTAGGCCTAAAAGCATCCCTTGGGCAGACCATGTGTTTTATTTCATCTTTCATGTATTATTAACCAACTTTGTTTTCTAACTATATATCCTCAATAGCACATCTTATGGCCCCTCTCCTTGATAAATTATCAGTGGTAAAATGTTACCTTCTGATTATGTTCACCATGAGCCTTTACAATGACTTTTGACTTTTAATTTTAACAATTCCCTCTTTGTGTGCCTTGGTTCTGTCTCTGTGTCTGTCTCTGACTCTGTCACATGACTCCCCTTTCACACTGCATTCTAGTCAAACTAAACTCCTAGTCACTTGTTCTCTGCATATAACACCAAGGCTTCTGTACTAGTATTTCTCAGTCTTCCTCAGTTCTGCTTCTTTAGCATACCAAGCTTCCTTTAAAATATAGTTCAGGGACAATCTTTTGCAGTCTTCCTCTCCTTCAGATATTATCAGCATTCTTACCTCTTTAAATGTACTATGTATATACTTTGTATGTAATTGTACAAAGGCAAGCTCCCTGAGGGCAGGGATTTGTGGTGGTTGTTGGGGTTTTTTTTCCTTCAATATTTCCAGCACATTGCATAAAGTAGATGCTTAATAAACTTTTGTTGAACTGAAAACCTAGGCCAACCTAGAGTTACCTGTACCACCTTATGGTTGGTAGGACAAAATATATCTTGCAGGCTGGTATTCTTATTCCTGCCAATACACATACACCTGACAAATCATCTGAGCTCCCAGTCTTGAATAAACCAAAAGCAATTATATATATATAAAATGAATGAAAATTCTAGGTTCAATAGCACTGAAAAAGTTCATGGAGATATATAGCTCTGTCTCCATCTACAGAGCTCCAATCCCCTCCTGTTTTTCCAGATCCAAGCAGGCCTGATTTGACTTTCTTGACGCATTCAATGTCTCTGTTCTTAATGAGGCATGCAAAGAGGACTTAGGTACAGTTCGTGGTACGTTAAGTAAAAAACAGTTAGTCCTCTTCATTATAATTCAGCCAAAGGAACTGGCTATTTCCTATGCAGAGACTGTATTTATCCACACACCTATTTGATGCTGATGAGACTGCAGTTGATAATATCATCTTCTCTCTGTATTCTCTTCCTTAGCAATCTCATTCACACCCATAACTTCAACTACTATCCCTACTCATTCTTGATGTCTTCAGGGTTCTAAACCTGAACCTCCATTTGCTCAAATGAATCACCTACATGAACCCTCTGGCACTTCAAAACTACCAGATAAAGTTTATTAAGCCCCTTCACCCCTAAACCAACTCTTCTTTCTGACCTTGCCATTTATACCACCACTATCTACCCAGTCTCCCATGTTTGTGACCTTGGGAGATATATTTTATTCTTCCTTCACTTCACAGAGTCAATTAATTACCAAGTCTTGAAAATTCTACCTAAACACATCTCTTGTGTCCATCCCCTCACTGTTATTTCCATTGCTACCAAGCTGGTACATAAACACCCACCTAACCTACTGTAATATATTCCTGAAGAGTCTTCCAAGTGCCATCTTGACCTGCTTCAACCTATCTTTTCTGGTGTACTTAGAATAATCTTTCTGATAGATGGGGACGGTCATTCCATTGCTCTCCTAAAACACACACACACACACACACACACACACACACACACAAAGACAGACCCTTCAATGGTTCTGTACCATCTACTAAATTAAGCTTGGATTCTTTTAATTCTTTTAATATTGGAGATCCTCCATAATATATCACTAGTTTACCTAAACATGTATATTACACATCATCTCCCTTCCTGTATTCTACATTCTAAACTGGAGTACATTCTCCTCAAATATTCATAGTTCTCTCTTATTTCTGTACTATTTCTTTGTGCTATTTTTCTCTATGCATGGCATTTCTCTAAGTTTCCTCCAGCTCTACAAGGATGACACTACTATTTTTTTCTCTGCATATTTGCCTGCTGAATAGCTCCCTAACCATTAAAGCACAATTCAAATACTGCCTCTTCCAAGAAGCCTTCCATGATCTCTTTGAGGAGTAATGGTCTCACTCTCTCCCAAATTCCCACAGTAGTTTATTTTATACCTCTATAATGCACTCATTAATCATGCATCCAAAGGTAAGCATAGTAAAGAGTCAGGAATATTTTGGGGATCAGTGAAAATATAAGCAATCTAGTACTAAGGCAGGAAATCTTGGCCCTCAGGCATCCTTTAATACTTTGTCTCAGGTCATGAAGTATTGTGGCACTCAAAGACTGGAGCAGATAAGTCATTGCAACTTGGTGAAGGGTGAAATACAGGTACCTG
Organism: Pseudocheirus occidentalis; assembly: GCA_028646575.1. NCBI lineage: Eukaryota > Metazoa > Chordata > Mammalia > Diprotodontia > Pseudocheiridae > Pseudocheirus > Pseudocheirus occidentalis. Next base: position 319,688,832 of record CM053593.1, on the reverse strand, counting down.
AGAGGTAAGGTCTCACACTGAATTTAGCTGGGGAGGGAAAGCAAACAATCCAGGGAGATCTTCATTTGGGACTATTTTACTGTTTGCACATCTATGCAGAAGGCATCTAGATATAGATACAGAAGCAAGATATGACCCATAAATCACATTTCTACTTCTGGTTCTAGGAATTTATAAGACTGAACCAGTGTCTATTAACCCATATATGTTTCAAAAGAACAGGAATAAAAGTTCTGTACCTACATTTTTACGCGAAAGTACAGCTGGTACCTAAACATGATTAGAAGAGTTAGGAAATAGTAGTAGCCTTGCAAGGCAGTAGTCTGGCCTAGAGAAATGCTGGCTGAGCACCAATGATCCTTTGGCTTCCAAAGGTCAAAACAAACCAAGACTATGACTAGAAATCAAAGAATTACTATTGAACTCTGGGCCTTTTTACTCTAGGTAATCAGAAAACAAATTGAAGGACTGAAAGCCATATTGTCAGCTGAGGCAGTCTCTAGCAAGCAGGCCTAAGGTATCTCGGAAAACAGGTTTAAAATCCAAAGGGTTAGGAAGTTAATGGTAATATCCCCAATGGAACAGAAATGCAGAGGTGAAAACTCCCACTATTTATCTTGCTACTTGAGTGTAGATTGCCCCAGACACAAATGTGTGTGAAGGAGATTTCTATAGTCAGAGGTTGAGTCACAAACAGTTATGGGTATCTTGATCCTGCCTAGAGTAGGATATGAGGAAGGAAGATTACAGCCATGTTTTTATATCACATCATAGGTTTTAGAGTTAGAAATCATCTTGTATATCATCTAGCTTAACCCTCTTATTTCACAGATGAAGAAACTTAGCTAAGAGAGAACAACTTGGCCAAAGGTCATAGGGATAATATACATAAGAACCACATCACATACACTTTGCTCCGTAAGTATGATAGGAACTAATGGCCTGAAGTTGACAAAGTTTCAAAAATTATAAATGCTACACATTTGTGGGTAATACAGCATTTAGGCAGATTGCCACTCCTGTGCCCTAAACGTCTCAATTCATTTGAATCCAGCACGAATTTTGTGAGCTATTTATCTCCAAGGAATATTTCCAACACACAATCAGATCCATTGCTATGCACAATGTCCTTCCCAAAAAATAAATAAATATGGTCTTAAACACAGAAACAGATGGAGATTTTAAAAAATAACCGATGCGTGATAGAAATGAAAAGGGTCTATCCAAGCTGTAACTCAAGTGTGTATAAATCCCTAATAGACACATTTATCATGAAAGGACACTGTCAAAATGTTTCTTACATAGTTTTAGAATATTTGTTTAAGTTGGGGCCGTTTCTATTTTCACTTAAAAAAAAAAGCTCCTAGTTTATATTAACTCTCAAGTGCTTGAAAGAGTAAGCCATTTCCCGAGGACAAAATCTTCATCTGTTGCAGCCTCACAAATGCCATGTTATTGTAGGCCCACTCCAGAGCACTGAGCCCTTGGCAGTATTCATTTCAGGTGAAAGGAACATTAGAGGCTTTCTTTTTAAAGACACACGAAAAGGATGCAACAAATTGTGGTGTTGAATATAGTTACTTGCACTAGGAAGAATACATCAAACAGAATTACTTTGGTCTTGTACTTTTACATAGGCTCATTAATATCTTAGTGATCAAATGATGTAAAAAAGGTTTGAAATGAATTAGGCATTCTACCGGGAAATTTCTTTCAAGATGAAATGCATTTGGTTGCCAAATGGTTATCTCAAAAGAACATAGTTTTCTCTAGCTTTGCATAACTTGAAAAAATAGGATATCTTTGTCTCTGATCGTTGTTTGGTTGTTGTTGTTGGATTCCATATCATATCATGAGATTTAAAAACTAGGGAATCTGGGCCAGCTAGGTGGTGTAGTGAATAGACCACCAGCCCAGGAGTCAGGAGGAACGAAGTTCAAATCAAGCCTCAGACACTTAACACAAAACTAGCTGTGTGACCTTGGGCAAGTCACTTAACCCCAATTGCCCTGACTTCACCCCTTCAAAAAAATAGGTAATCTGACTGATGGACTCAGAATATTTTGACAGATACCTGAATGGCAGAGAGGATGGATAGGGTAGCCAGGAAAACCTGGTTCAGCTGCTATTGATTTTACCTTTGTAATGTCTCTCGTATGTATACTCCGTTCTCTCCTTTGACATTGCCACTTCTCTGGTGCAGGCCCTGGTCACATAACAGATTATTCCTTGCTCTCCCTGCCTCAAATCTCTCCTCACTCCACTCAGCTATCAAAGTGATTACAAAGGGAGTACAAAGTAAAATTACAACCTTATCATTTCCCACCCTGCTCCTCCCAATCACTAAACTCTAGTGGCTCAACATCACCTCCAATATCAAATACAAAGTCCTCTGACATTCAAAACCCTTTAGAATCCAGTTCCAACCTACCTTTCCAGTCTTCTTAGAGCTTAAGTGGCATCCTTACCCCCACCTCCACTGTCTAATCCTGCAATCATCCAGTGATATTGACCTCCATGCTGTTCCTCACATAAAACATTCTGGACCTTATCACTGTTTGTTACTCTGTATCTGGAAAACTGAAATCTCACATCTGGACCAAACAAAACCTTCATGTAACAAATATTCTATGAATATGAGTTGCATAACCATACAGCACTTAACACAGGTGAAAAGGAATATGAATAAAACCCTGATAAGAAAGTGAATGAAGATTTACGTGAAGTAAAGGGGCAAACAGGGACAATCTGAAGTTTTGGTTGGTGTTAGGAAGGCTAAAGCTGAGGCACAGATTGTATACTATTAGGAGAGAATAAAGTCAGTGGGTGAGCCAATATCTCTACATTTGACTCATTAGTCTTCAGAGAATGACATGTGCCAGAGAGTACCCAGCGTAAAATCCAAAGGTATTTTGGCTGTGCAGAGAGCTGCAACCTGGTCCAGAGATTTGACAGTTGTCTTAAAGCCTTCCTACCGGTAGGAAAACAGGTGCACCAATGCTTCGTGTTTTGGTTCTGAAGGGCACCTTCTTTAAAGATGAAATTTCACGCTCAGTCAAACATTGGGAACATATGATTTAAACATATGTCAGTCCTCTACATATACACAATGCTCTCCCTTGCCCACACCTCCAACCCAATACATATCACTTTCCTTCCTTTCTTTTTTAAAGTAACTTCTGGGTAGAGAAAATTGATTTTAAGAAACATATTGTTCCTACTTATCTACTCCACAGCAAACTTCTGTGAGGGATTAGGAAACCAAAAAGCCAGTGATATTTTTGGTGTGCTATTTTTAATGAAAGATGTTTTGAACTGGAGTTTTCAAAATGTTTTATCACAATTGTACATACCTCAGAAGACTTGCAGAAGGATCAAATGAAATAATATTTGTAAAGTGCTTAGCAAAGTACTGGCGCAGAGTAGGCAATTATTAAATCAGTTAGTCAATAAACAGCTATTAAGCACATAATATATGCCAGGCATTGTGCTAAATGCCGGGGATACAAAAAGAAACAAAAAACAGTCTTACTCTTGAGGGTCTCACAATTTAATGAAAAGAGGTAATAAATGAACAAATATATACAAACAAGCTACGTACAGTATAAATAAGAAATAATTAAAAGAGAGAAAGCTCCAGAATTAAAAGGCATATTCCTTTCCCCTTTCGTAGATACATACCCCACCCCACACACACACACACTTATAGCCCTTACAACAGGATTTTAAGCAACTACTCTGGCTTCCACTTACTCAGCCCTGATTCAACCAAATTTAAAGAACATAAGAAAAATGGGAAGATGAAAATCTGCCAAATAAAAAGGCAGAATGCAAAGTTGCTTCCTTTTAGAACGTAATTTTAGAATGTATTTTTATACACTGAAAATAATTTACTTCTACAATATGAAGATACAAAGCTATTAACTTTTAGAAGAGCACAGAAAAAGGCAATTGAACATTATAGACAAAATTTGAGAATTGTCAGTTAGCCGGAAACAATTCAAATATTATGGAGGCACAGGTAGGATCACACATGATTCAGCATAGAAGAGTAATCATAAAGAAATCAATAAAGTTCAATTGTTTACATTCCTGTATGGGAAGATGACACATGTAACTCCTAACAACTTTATCATTATTAGAAGGAGCGTACCCAAGCAGAGAGAAGAGGTGTAAGTCAGTGGTGTTGAGATGTTCCCCAAAAAGAAAATTAAAGGGTGAGAAAAAGGGATGTGCTGAGAGAAGGGGAGAGAGGTAAAGTGGGGAAACTATTCAACATCAGAATTAGTTCAAAGACAGAAACATACACACATGTATATATACATAACTGTATAGATATGACACAGATAAAGAGTCTAAAACAGTCAAATTTATAAAAATAAGAACCATTCTCTAATTGATAAACGGTCAAAAGACATGAACAGGAAATTTTTTAAAAAGAACTCAAAGTGGTCTATAATTACAAGAAAAAAATGTCCGAAATTACTGCTGACTGAAGAAATGCAAATTAAAACAACTCAGAGGTACTACCTCACACTTATCAGAAATGACAAATGCAAGAAGTGATAAAGAATTATAGATACACTGCATCTATGTAGATAACTGTTGGTGAAGTTGTGAACTAGTCCATTCCAGAGAACAATTTGGAATTATCCCCATATAGCTACAAAACTGGGCATACCCCTTGAGATGAACTCTGAGTGTAAAGTGAAATATAATTTTTACACTTTTTTCTGCAACATGGCTAATATAAATATATATTTTTGCAAGATTTCACATGTATAACTGATACCATTTTGCTTGTTTGTCAGTGAGTGGCATAGTAGTAGGAAAGGGAGAGAGAATTTGGGATGCAAAATATGAAAAGAAAAGAAAGTTAAAAATAAATAATTTGTAAAAGGCCACAATGATGATAATGTAAAACTGGCTGCCTGTCTTATTTACTTCTAGTACTGGCATTGTCTTATAGTAAATGTCACTTTTTATCTGTGATAATATAAAACTAAGCTTCCTCCTTCTTCCTTCAGATGTTAGAATACAGATTTAAAGTAATTTACAGATATTGCTAGTATGAATATCTAATGATTTTCAAGTTCTGATGGTTATGGTGAAAGACACCTGACATAGTGATTAAAGAGATGGACTTTTGAAACACGAAGACTTACATTCAATCCTGACTCTTGTAGAACCTGGCTATTTTATATCAGATTGCACAGTGACTTGAGGACGGAAGGGGAGAAAATTGAAAACCTATGGAAGTGAATGTTAAAAACTAAAAATAAATAAATTTTTTAAGTTTTTAAAAATTCCTTATAAAAAATAGAATGGGGCCTTGGGTAAGGGACTTAATGTCTTGTTCCTCTAGGCAATTCTTAAAGTTTATAGGTTGTACAGATGATGCCAAGCTGAAAAGTCCCCTATAAATCTATGTGAAATCATAGGTCTAGTTCTTTTCCCTAAATTCCCTTTCCCTCCCTTTAACCTCCATGAGCTTATCCTTAATCTCCCTCATCCTCTCCCTCTTTTCTTCTTTCTCCTTTCTTATCTATATATATGTAATATATATGTGTGCATTTCTATGTAAATATGTACACATCTACACATGTAAATATGTATATATACACAAAATACATTTATATGCATATATGTATATATGTAAGTAAATTACTTGGGAAAACAGTAATTTTATATAGTTTTATTTACAAAAAGCAATGTTCGTGCAACTATGCTTCTGTAACACCATTACAATAACTGATCTATTTTGAATTTAGGGGAAATATGTCTCCTCAAGTCCAATCCATTTAAGCCTCTGCTACTTTGGGAGGTTTTTTGCTTTCATTTTTTTTTTTTTTTTAGGCAACAACTTAGGAGTCTCCAGTTAGGAAAATTACTATCATTTAAACAGAGATTCTGTTCTCTGGGTTAGTTTGCATTTATTTCTGTCTCTAGTTAATTCTCATTCTTTTTATACTTGAAACAAAATTCAGGTTACCAGAAACAATTGGGTAAAAAAGCAATGGAATATATCCTTTTATCTGGTGACACAAAAGGAGCTAGTAAGGGAAATTAAAGAACCATTCTTAAAAGCTACCCTTAGTCTTCACTGAAGTAGGCACACCTGTTGGCATCAAGCAGCCTGAGTCTTCTACTTGGGCTGTTCATAGGACTGACTGTCCTCCTCTGTATTTATGTCTTCCATGGCTCAGTCCTCCTTTCTCTTTCTCCTTTTCCCCAGAGCTGCTATTTCATTTCAGATCACTTTATATCTTTCTGTTGCTAAACACTCAAAACCTTTGCCTGATACTTCAATAACCTGTGTTCTGACATAATAATAATCAATAATTTGGAATTTGATATATATATATATATATATATGCATGTATGTATTTTTAAGACTTACAAATAACTCTATAAAAACCTCATTTTATCCCCACAATAACCCTGTAAGGCAAGTGCTGTTTTCACCTCCATTTTATAGGTAAGTTCAAGGATATACGATTATACGATGCCCAGAATCACAGAGCTAGTATTTAAGTTGATATTTGAATTCAGGTCTGTCTCCAGATTCAGCTCTCTATCTACTTTGCCACACAACTGCCTATTTAAGTTATCACAGATACATTGAATATTCTTGTGGTTCATATTACCTATTCATCCAAAGACTTCACATCTTTGACTGAAACTTGCTCTTACCTCAGTCAGGTGTCACTGAATTTTTAAAAGGATGATTTGACTGATTTACTTGAGTACCAATCTTATACTTCTATTGACATCAAAAAATTAACAGTAAAGACTAGTAATATGTAATATAGAGAGTATATACTGCCAGTATATGTAGTACATACAACAGTATTGGTGCTATTGATTCAGAAGCCTCACCACGAAGAAATGAAACTGGATTGAGTTGATTTCCTGACTTCAGTTATTTCTTATTAATTGAGAGCTGATTTTCATTCTAAACATAAGCTTTACTACCCTCTTTTGTTATATTTTTAAAACTGTGTTTTTTAAGAATAGGTATTACATCAAGAAAATGTGGGAAAAGTTGAAGCTCTAAAGGAACACATTGCAATGACTCTTACTGGCACTGCAATATATAGCTTTCATCATGGAGAAATCAAGCATTTTCCCTCATTCATTTCACAGTCAAATAGGACTGGTCACAGACACAGTGCAGAATAGTCAATAAAGTGCTGGATAGCATGAGGACTTAGGTTCAAATCCTACCTCTAATATGTATTAGCTCTCTGGCCCTGGACAAGTCACTTAGTCATTGTTTCATAAAAATTTCATTCAATTCCTCAGTTTCCTCATCTATTAATGACAATTAGACTCAAAGGTGACTAAGAAAGATGTCTTTTAGTTCTAAATCTTTGATTCTATTATCCACTAAAGTACAAAGGAAAGAATGGCAACAAATCTAAAATTTCAACACAAATTAATCAGCTATGAAATAGCCAAATTAATCCTAAAATGCCAAAGACATTCAGAAAGGCTTAGAAGCTAGAAGAGTAGTTATTGATTACTCAAAAGTTCAACATAGGCTTCTTAAAGTTGGAAAAACAGCAGAAAGATCAGAAAAATACAGATGCTAATTATTGATATCAAGAAAAACTGCCATTATCAAGACAATATAAATATAATAAAGAACTGAAGGCAAATAAAAATATACAGATGACTCACTTTTTTCATTAAAAAAATATAATAAAACCATAGGCAGTAAAAGTCCAAGTTAGCCTCTAAGATCTGAGTGGGCATCTTCAACAAAGCACAAAACATCTGTACCCTGAAAATTGGAGGATTTTTTTTTTTTACTTCTAACGGACTTAGAAGTCTTCTTCCCATTTAGATATTGATGGAAAAATGTATTTATTACTGAGATGAAGAATTGTTCCTGAATTACATAAATTCCAAAACTTTGAATTATATTACATATCAAAATTAAAAAAAAATTATCCAATGGATGGAGATAAATTAGGGACTACTTTAAATCTTATTGAAAATCTATATGATCTAATCAAAGCTGGAGCTGAAAAAAATAAACCATTAGTCAAAGGTATAATAAAATATTCAATAGGATAAAACTGTAGTTTCAAGACATTCAAGAATAGGTCAAAATCTTGTGGATTTAACTTCAAATAACGTTCAAACAGGTAACTATAGTAAAAATAGGATGCACTGCATACTTTTTAGCTTTATAAATCAGTCTTGACCTTTCTGTTGTTTTTAAAGTTGTTTCTAGAAATGAGGTATTTTACTTCATTATTATTTCCTTGGTAGGTTATTTATTTTTCGTTCTATTTTTCTATTTATTTATTTTTCTGCTGGTTGCAGAATTTGTAAGTTGAATATTCTGTTTTGTTCTGTTTTTTGGACTGCCTCTTATTGAACATCCATTTTTTTTATTGTGAGTCAGTTTAGACTAGATCTTAAACTCCTTTGCTGATTAGAATGTTATTTATTCCATTCCTTTCCACAATTTCTAGTGTGTATAAGATAGTTTTGCATTATTTGAATTTCCTTTTCTCAATATTTGAAGGTCTTTCCTTTGGAAACCATTGGCTATTTGTCTTAACATTCCCAAATTTTTTCCCCAAATTTTCCCTGGGGTTTGGTAACAACACCCTCTCAGCCTCTTCCAAAAGGAGGAATTAACTTTTCACTCCTTTCAGTCTATGCCCCAAGTAGTTTAGAGCTGAAAAAATAGGCCCTTCTGGATTTCTGGCTTTCTCTTCTTTTAAATGTGGTGCAAGTCCCCAAAAAACAATGCAACCAAGGTTAGAAGGAAAGCAGAAAGCCAGAAAACAGTTTTTACATCTAGTGGCTCTGGTAAAAGTCTCATTTCTCAAATATACAAACAACTGAATCAATTTTTATAAGAAAATGAGTCATTCCCCAATTGATAAATGGTCAAAGGATATTAACATATAGTTTTCAGAGGAAGAAATTAAAGCTATCTATAATCACACAAAAAATACTCTAAATCACTATTGACTGGAGCAAGGCAAATTAAAACAAACTGAAAAAACTCACACCTATCTGGCTAACATGATAGAAAAAAAAAAGATAAATGTTGAATAAAATGTGGGAAAATTGGGATACTAATGCATTGTTGATGGAATTGTGAACTGATTCAACCACTCTGGAGAGCAATTTGGAACTATGTTCAGAAGCTATAAAACTGTGCATGCATAATCTCTGATCCAGCAATATCATTGCTTGGTCTGTATCCCAAAGAGATTGTAAAGGGACCCACATGTACAAAAATATTTACAGCAGCTCTTTTTGTGGTGTCCAAGAATGGGAAATAGAGCGAATGGCTAAACAAATTGTGACATATGCATGTGATTGAATACTATAGTGCTAAAAGAAATGATAAACAGGTGAGTTTCAGAAAAACCTGGAAAGACTTACATGAACTGATGCTGAATGAAGTGAGCAGAACCAGGAGAACATTGTTCACAATAACAGCAACATAGTTTGATAATCAACTATGACTGACTTAGCTTTTCTCACCAATACAATAATCCATGACAATTACTGAAGGTTCATGATGGAAAAAGCTATCCACATCCAGAGAATGAACTATGGAATCTAAATGCGAATTGAAGCATACCATTTTCACATTTGGGGGCAGGGGGTTGTTTTGTTTTTCTTTTCTCATGATTTTTCCCTTTTGTTCAGATTATTCTTTCACAACATGATTAATGGGGAAATATATTTAATATGACTGTATACATATAAATTATATCAGATTGCTTGCTGTTTAGGGAAGGGGAGGAAAGGGAGAGAGAAAAAATGGAACTCAAAATCTTTCAAAAATGAATGTTGAAAACTATCTTTACATATAACTGGAGAAATAAAATACTAAAATAAAATTTTAAAAAATAAAATAAAACTTAAAATATTTTAAATATATTTCAAAAATAAAGTTTAAAAATAAAATAAAAATAAACACGGTACAGACTCAGATACCTGCTCTACCTACAGATAGTTCCATCCTGAGGTTTCTTTTTTTTCCTCTCTCTGGCTGGACTGAATCAATGTCTGCCACTTTTGGTAGGATTTCAGAAGTTCAGGCAGGTTGTTCTTGGGAGATTTTCTGCTGCCTTGCGATGCTACAGTCAAGAGGATGCCATATGGGGGATAAACTAGAAGCATTTCCAATGAGATCAGGGGTGAAACAAGGGCGTATACTATCACCCCTCTTATTCAGTTTGGTACTAGAAATGTTAGAAATAGCAATTATAGAAGAAAAAGAAATCAAAGGAATCAAATTAGGTGAAGAAGAGACTAAGCTGTCACTCTTTGCAGATGATATGATGATATACTTGGAGAATCCTAGAGAATCAAGTAAAAAACTTCTTAAACCCACATAAATCCTCAGCATTCCTATATATTTCCAATGAAGTCCAACAGCAGAAGATAGATAGTAAGAGAAACCCCACTTAAAGTTACTGTAGACATTATAAAATGTTTGGGAATCTACCTCCCAAAACAAACCCAGTACCTATATGAACACAACTACAAAACACTTTTCACACAAATGAAATCAGATCTAACCAATTGGAAAAAGATCAACTGCTCATGGCTGGGTCGAGCTAACATAATAAAAATGACAATTTTACCAAAATTAAATTACATATTCAGTGCCATATCAATCAATCTACCAAAAAATTACTTCAGAGAACTAGAAAAAAGAGTGACAAAATTCATTTGGAAGAACAAAAAGTCCAGAATATCAAGGCAATTAATGAAAAGAAATGCTAGGGAAGGTAGCCTTGCTGTACCAGATTTTAATCTGTATTATAAAGCAGTAGTCATCAAAACTGCTTGGTACTGGCTGAGGAAGAGCGTAGTGAATCAATGGAATAGACCGAGTACAAAAGACTCAGTAGTCAATGATTATAGTAATATACTGTTTGATAAGCCCAAAGAACCTAGTTTTGGGGATAGAACTCACTATTTGACAAAAACTGCTGGGAAAACTGGAATATAGTATGGCAGAAACTGGGCATAGACCAGGGTTGTATCCCAAAGAGATCATAGAAGCAGGAGGAAGACCCATATGTACAAAAATATTTATCGCAGCTCTCTTTGTGGTGGCAAAAAAGTGGAAATTAAGGGGATGCCCATCAATTGGGGAATGGCTAAACAAGTTGTGGTATATGAATGTAATGAAATACTATTGTGTTATAAGAAATTGGGAGGAGGTGGACTTCATATTTACCTGGAGAGGTTTATACAAACTGATGCTAAGTGAGAAGAGCAAACCAGGAACAATTTTGTATATAATCACAGACACACTGTATGTGTGATGACCGATTTTGATAAACTGGACTCTTCTTAGCAATGCACAGTTATAAGACAACTCTACAAGTCTCAGGATAGAAGGAGATATTTACATATAGGGAAAGATTTAGAAAGAACAGAGTTTAAATGGAGACTGCAGCAATCTACATGCTAGAGTTCTTTTCCATGTTTGGTTTTATTTCTTTTTCACTCCTTTGCTTACAAGCCTTCTATACAACCAGACTAATGTCCAGTGTGAAAGTATTTGCAGATCCTATACTTGATTGCATCCTGCCATGGGGGGGGGGCAGGGAGGAGTAAGGGAGATGAGAAAATTTGAAACTCAAGGGATTCTGGAACTGAATCTTGTAAACTAAAAGTAAATAAACAAATCAATTTTTTTTTTTAAAAAAGAAGAAGCTACCATATGGAAAAGGAAACTTGACTCCTCCATACCCTACTATCACTCCCTCCTCTTCACATGGCTGACACACTGAATTATCTGTTATTTGTTATAATCTTGTAGGGGATATATACGACAGTGTGATCTGGTAGTTTTTGCTGTTGTTGTAGTTGTAGTTGTTGTTTTTCCTTACAAAGGAAATTCTTGAGACAGCCCCAAAGTGTTAAGCAGTGCACTACTTTGGACACCTATGGCAAGGCATAAGCTGGTTAAGGACTTCTGATGAGGAAGGGCCTTAAGGAGTGAAGTTCTGCAGTTCTCTTATCCTATGAATTCAGTTACTATTAACTCTACCTCTTCACTGTAATTCATCATTTGAGGTTTGTGTGAAGCACTAGAAAAAAGTTTAGTCCACCATTTTGCCAGCCACATAATCAGTATCTCTAGACTGTGTGTTTAAAAATCAGATATTTAGCAGGGAGCCAAAGGAATTTCTACCATTAGATAAAAGTATGATTTCTTACAGTGACCTTTTGATTAGTCATTAGGAAGAAGTGAAAAAATACACTTAAGCATGAAGGCACTAGCTAACTAGTATTGTTTAAAAGAAATTTATACATGGGCAAGGAACCACCTTTTCAAGAGGAAATGCCTACTTCAAGGCTTTAATAACTAAAACCCCCCTCCTTAAGTAGAATTATCAAGTAGCTCCACCAAGTGATTGATGAAAACAACATCCAGCGTAGAGATCATGTGTCATATAAGGCTAAGAAGTACCAAGCTCAGAAAGAGGAGGGGGTAGTATTACCAGAAGACATTAGGGGTACTAATAGCATTGAGGTATTAGTTGTCCCTCAATGTGTGCTCCTTGAAAGAGAAATATATATGTATACATAACATATATACACATAAATATACACACATGTATACACACACACACACATATATATATATAATATGCCTATATCTGTGACCTGGATACAAGTGTTCCCTAAATGCTTGTCTCCACACATATTCCATACGTATATCTATTCATCCCACTGATGTTGTGTTTATTTGTGGGAGATTATAACCCATATTTATGGATGAAATATTTTATTATTACTTTTTGATACTATACAATTTTGTTAAATGCCTTTGGTTGACCAATAGAAAAATCACTTTGGTGGAGGCTAATGAGTCATAATTTTGGTTAGAAGTAGACCTACAGAGCATCTTGAACCTGAGGCAGCCTTGTCTGGAAGGCCCACTATGTGGCCGCAGATGTTACATAAAACTGTAGTATTACACACACATAGAAGACAGAAGTGACAATAGCTTAGAGAGTGACACAGGCCCATAAGGATGTAAGGACCTGTACAGACAAGAAAGAGTCAAAGGTGGTTATGATGACTAAGGCAAGAAGAAAGTATAATCTTAGCTCTTTGGGGAGTAAGAGGAAGATAACAAAAATTAAACAGACCTTTGTGCAGAGTAAAATAGGATCATAATAGACTACAGAGAACAAACATAAATAATCAGCATTGATTTTGTTTCTCTCTTCTGTAAATAGTTAAATGGGAACTGCAATCCAAGATTTCAGAGATCATTGTAACCTAACAGTTAACTATTCTTAATGAATTCAAGTCAATATATCCAAACAATCTGAATGCTAGGGTTCTTAAAAAAAACCTGATGTCTAAAATGATGTCTAAAAGACGTGGGACATTGTAGGGGAGTTGGTAGCTAGGGTGGAATGGTAAGGAAGAAAGGCCGCAAAGGATGCAGAAAAGGGTAGGAAGCAATGATGAAGACAAATTTTAATGACTCCAGAATTTTATCTAGGAGGAGATCATTTTGCCCTTACCACAACTCTCCTTAGAGCTACTCAAAAGTAGCTCTAAAAATATAAAGAAATTTCTTAAAAGACCTCAACTGGCTTCATTTCAAGTACAATGAAGCCACATCATTAACAGTTTCATCCATAAAATGGGTGGTATAGACCCCTTTGAGCATAGTCTTCAAATGTATATTCAACATTTCATTATTAAGCCTTTTACAGGCTTTAGAAAATCTGTTATAAACATGAAACTACTGACTTCTGATAGGGAACTAAAAGAAATGAGAACAGTGTGTATAGGAATTTTAAAGCTATAACCTTGCAGAGAATATGAATCATTAATTCTTGTAATAGGATTTTTAATTTTAAATCTATATCTTTGGCTGCATATCTATGATTGTCTCCATTTGTTTTGTGTCTTTCCTATTATATTTAAATTTATGAAAAGAATAACAAAGTTAAGTTTATATGAAAGGACACAGTATGGAGGAAAGGGATCAACTATTTTTTCTCCAAAGAAGCAGTGAAGAGAGTCACTGCAATAAATAACATACAATTTCATTTTCTTCATAGTTTTAGAAGTTCTAGGAGGGCTCAGTGGTTTTTTCAGTATTTTCTTTTAATGTTATTTTAGAAATATACAATTTCATCTCTGTCTTGGGTGATTCTTTTTTTCCTTCAAACAACAGATTTATAGCCTGGGTTAGAAAAAGTAAGAAGTTAAAATAATTGTAATCTTAAGGAATATAATAATATTAAGTGATAACCAAGCAAATCACATGAAACCAATCCTTCATTTCAGATTACTCATGCTCAGAAATGCGAATCACAAGTTAAGCTATTCTTTTAATATTTTTATAGTGAAATGACTTTAGATCAAGGAAATGTATCATCATATTGAATATATTTGCCCATTTCCTAGCTCTGGCTATGGCTCCTCACTCTTTTTGTATTCTTCTTGCTCTAGACCCTTCTCAAACATCACATGTGTCTGCTATCAGGGCACATGATTCTTTTAATTACACAGAATTGATTATCTGAAAACTAATATAAATAGGCAACACAAAGGAAAATTAACCCTGTTTTTGCATATATGATACTATTTCCTAAAAAGTTCTAACATCTTCAGATTGCTTCAGTTTATTTTTCTGACAGTCTTTAAAAAACCCCACTAAAAAGAGCATGTCCAAAGCTAATATTTAGTTTTTACTTTAAAAGTAATAGACAGAATATCATAGTGTTATGGATGAAATCTCAGAAAAGATCACTATAACATGCACCCAGCACAAAAGAACAGAAGAGAACAGTCTCCTAGGATCCAAACATTCTGTGTAACCTCAATCCTCAGGAAAATATCCCTTCATCTAATTCTAATGAGCAATTTTCAAAGCACAGAGCATGAGTCATGTTCCATAAATCTGTATCCAGCTAAGTGCTCAAGCTAGCCTACAATAAGAAAAAAGAGAGCCAAAGGAGATATGGACAGATTCAATTAAAGAAAGAACTGAAACCAAAAGCACCACATGATTATAAAACACCATTCAATAAGATGTGGAAGAATGTGCAAAGTCTACAAAATGTAGGAGTTTGGAGTGAAACTGTACTGTTCATTGATTCTGTGAAACTATTCAATTTCTCTCAGATAAGGGCAGCAGGAAGAAGAGTGAACTACAAATATATACTCAAATCTAAGCCAGTTTCCCTTTTATACAAAGGATATTGATTCTTCTTTGTTTGCAACGTACTATGCTATGGGCACAAGACAATCATAATAATTGGCATGCATATAAAGTTTGCAAAAGGCTGTGTAGTTTTTCAAATGCTAGACATGATCTCATATAAGCTTCTAAAGCAGTGGTTCTCAACCTTCCTAATGCTGCCACCCTTTAATACAGTTCCTCATGTTGTGGTGATCCTCAACCATAAAATTATTTTCATTGCTACTTCATAACTGTAATTTTGCTACTGTCATGAATCGTAATGTAAATATCTGATATGCAGGATGCATTTTCATTGTTACAAACTGAACATAACCCACAGGTTGAGAACTACTGTTCTAAAGTAACCCCATGAAATGTGTTCTATACATATCTT
>CM053593.1:319646833-319672724 GCA_028646575.1 Pseudocheirus occidentalis | reverse complement strand
CCCCCTGCAGAGTCCACAGGCCAGGGGCTCTGAAGCAGCCTGGTGGGGGCCTACGCTGGTTCCAGCAGTTCCCTTCCCCCACTGCTTCCTTGCCCCGGGGCAGAATGGCCGAACTGCTTTTACCACCCCCAAATTGATTTTCAAAGTTTAGCTTTCACTAACCGACTCTGAGGCTTTAAAGCTCCCCTTAGGCAGGTGCTTAAGTTTTCTTTGAAGTAGACTCACTGTGGTTTGGGAGGCTCCACGTGGCCTCAGCTGTGGTTTTGGGCTGGCTGGGTCTCTGCTCCCCTGAAGTGTGAGCTGCGCCTCTCCCGTCCTGGTTCCTCATGCCTTGGCAGATGTGGAGGTGCTGGAGGCTCTAGAACCTCTGCAGGCTGGCTGTGGTGCCCATTCGCTCAGCTTAGCCCGGCTCCTTCCCACCATCCCAGGCCTGGCATAGTCTCGGCTTCAGGCTGTTTCAGTCTCTGCTCCCAGCCACAGTGACGAGCCCCGGCTGCCAAGCTGCCTTCAGGGAGAGATGGGTTCTCTGTATTTTTGTCAGTCTGAGACTCCTAGACTTTATCTGGGCTCATGATTTAATGGGTGTTTAGGGTGGCGGTGTGGGAGCTGCGGGACCTTGCTGCTTTTACGCCACCATCTTGGCTCCACCTCCTGTTCTCATTTCTTATATGCCCCAGTTGAACTTATATTTAGAATGGCAGTAGGAAGAAGTCTGTGTACCACTGAGGTTTTCCCTTCATCATTAGCCATGTTCAGAAGCCCTCAGAGACATGTATTATTATGACAATGGCAGATAAAATTGATTCTAAGCTCTGAGCAAAGCAAGAAAATGACAATTAAATGTGCAAAACCAGTGATGCATTTACATTTGACCTATCTACTTCCAAGTGGGCTTTAATGTTGCTGTCTTTTCATGTTCCCCCATCCCTACCACAAAATAAAACAAAAAAACTGAATACTTCTGTTGCTTCTAGTTCTTTTTAAACAATTATTTCAATAAAGAAAAAGTCAAATTGTTAGTTTGATTCCTCTATGCAAAATAACCTGCTGATTGGCTGAATATCCTATTTATCAACTGGCTACTTTGACATTCTTTTATATACCCTCAGTCATGGTATATTCTGCTTAACATAGCTCCAAAGGGAAAAGCTGAATCCAGAGTTCCAGAAAGTAGGAATTATGTGAGTGTTATGGGAAGAAGAGCAAAATGAGTCATCCAAGAAGCCAACAGCCAAGACTTTTAACAAGAATTCAAGTCCATTACTCGGCTTATTAAACCAAGTTGTTTGCCCACAAACCAGTCTCCAAACTATCTTACATTAAACAAGAGGCATCTTAACAGATTGGTGAATTTGCTATTCAAGTGGGCAAGTGAATTGGGATGTTCTCCAAGAAGTGAATGAGACTTTCTGCATTCATCAAGTAACACTTTTCATTCAAATAACATCTATGTATTGATAAGTGTTAGCATCATAGAGCTACTGCTAGAAGGGATCTCACAAGTCATGGCATCAGCATTCCATATTTTACAGTTGAGGAAGATTAAATGGCTAGGTGACTTCTCAAAGGTCACAAAAGGCTGTAAACAACAAAGAAGTATTTGAACCTTAGTCTTGGTCTCCAAAGTCACAGCCTTTCAGTATAC
Organism: Pseudocheirus occidentalis; assembly: GCA_028646575.1. Taxonomy (NCBI): domain Eukaryota; kingdom Metazoa; phylum Chordata; class Mammalia; order Diprotodontia; family Pseudocheiridae; genus Pseudocheirus; species Pseudocheirus occidentalis. Next base: position 319,671,079 of record CM053593.1, on the reverse strand, counting down.
CCTATTATTTCTATAAATTCTACTCTATGTTAAATTTGGCATGAGATTCTCTAATACAAATGGCTATGCATCTGACAAAGGGCACAATTTTCATGTACACTCTGAAAATAGATTTACTGTTTGGAAATGCTCCTCCTGAATAAAACTACAACAGAATATTCTAGTCATACAGGTTTTCTCTGTTTCCTCACATAACCCTTCTGATATTTCATAGCAAGTTTCTAAGGTTATCTTTTGAATGTGTTTAAGGAAATAGAAAATAAACTCTGACTTCAGTTATACCACCTGAGTGGGATGTTGAGAGCACATCAGAGTGTAGAGCTTAGTTGTTGGCACAGGTTAAGCCTTCACTACTTTTGAGTGATTGCCTCATAAATCCATTAATATTCCTATTAGTGCTTTTATTGTTACTCAGTTCTTTTACTATTACTTACCTTCTCACCCCTGGTTTGTGTTTTGTCAGTCCAAAAGCAATGTCAACTCATTGATGTACACTCCAGTTATAAAAATGGGATCCTAGAATCTTAAGTAAGCAGAGTTTATTCTATCAGCCACAGAGTTAAGCTGCAGAAGAATCAGCAGAAGCTAGTTAAAGGGAAACAACAGAATATGTCATGGTCTATGGAGGTAGTGGTAGAAGTTGATGGCCTGGCCCCAAAGATGGATCTCTAGTTTTGAAACTTAAACTTAATTAGTTTGGCTTATCTTTGGAGCTATGTGAGCTTATGTTTTTGCAGAAATTTTACTACAAGAAATATAGATCCTATAAAGTTTAAATAAAGATATGCCTTGTCAGACAGCAAGGGAAAAGGGATTATGCTCTAGAAGTCTATATAAATGCTTAACTGAAGGTCCCAAGTTGGCATATTTTCACTGAAAAGAGGGGTGAAGGCAATGAAAGCATTACCAGGATGATATGTCTGGGATGAATGTACTAGAGTATGCCAATATATTCCAATTATAACATATTGATGGCAAAAGGAAAAAGAAAAGAGTTTGGCCATTCTAGACTCTTGCTTAAATTGAATTTGGAAAGAGGGGTGAGGTTGGAATGATTTCTCATCAAGCATCAAGGAGATAGAAAGAGAAATGTGTATCAGAGAATCTGAAGTCAAATCAAGCTATTTATTGCATTTATTTATTAAGTATCTATTATGTGCTAGCTACTGTGCTAATTGCTGAGAAAAGTTTAAAAAAACACAAAGCAACCTTTTATTTCTGGGAGAAGCTAAGTAGTCTACCCATTCCATACCAATTCCCCATATTTGGTAGCTAGGATTATATGGGCTAATAAAGCTTTTAGGAAAAACAAAACAAAACAAAACAATAAACATGTATACTCTCTACATGATTCCTCACCATGAGAGGAAGCCCAATAGAAAGGAAGAAAAAAAAACCCATGGGAAGGGGAGTGGGGAGGAAGGCAGAGACACCACACCGGTCTGGCATAGAGAAAAGGGCCCTACAAACAGATGGTTGGTCTAGTTAGGCTCAAGTCCTTTTTTAGTTCTGACCTTTTGATCCCAGGAATATCTATAAGGTATGTATTTAAACGCACTCTATATTTTTCAATAAACAAGGAATTTTTTTTTAAAGAATCAGTATATGTCACTGATTAAAGTAAACTTTAATACTTTACCAATGGCAACAAAGCCATTGTTATTCAAAATCCATAAAATACATTCATGTAGCTTCCATTTAAGGGTGAGGTAGCAGTTGTTTCCATACAGCTTTTTCATTCCTAACCACCTAGAAAAATGGAATCCCAAATCTCCGCTGTACATGGCTCACATTTAGAGAGACCCAACTTTAAGGGTGCTTAAAGGTCATCAAGCCTGATTACATTCTGTTCAACACTTTAAAAAGCAGTCAAGTGTAAATGATTATTGAGTAAATTATGAATGATTCATTCACTGTGGATTTTTCATTAGATAGAAAAGTCTCCTTTGTATAAATGTAAAGTCAACATTATGATCTAGGATGCCATTTCTTGGAAGTAATGCTATTAAACAATATAGGGGAGAGAAATCCTTTCATCTGTAATGACTCTTTTAAAGAGTCCTCCATCCCAAAGGAAAAGTGCACTTAGACAGATGCTGTGGTCCAGGCATGGCCTTAGGAATATAAGCAGCTGTGCCACAGAACAGAATTCGATTAAATTCAACAACTGTTTAAGGACTTGGAAGCAAGATAATGAGGAGAGCACCATGCCAGACACTGGTGGAAGATGTACAGTTTAAATAAAACCTTTTCTTTACCCTCAAGAACCTTACAGTCTAGAAGGATGATAAGAAATCTATGCAGAAAACTATAATATATAATAATATGGGATGAGGCATTAGAGAGGTACATTAAAAAACGGTGTTTGTGAGCTATATTAGGCAAACTCTAGCAAGGCATGAGCCGGAAGAGACTTTGGAGAGCATACATTATAAGCTCTCAAGTTTTACAATGAGGAAACTGTATCTAGATCACAGAACTGGTCAGGGGCAGACCTGGAACTAGAACCCTAAGTCTCCAGACTCCTAGTCCTCCTTTCACACACCGTTCCACAACAGCATTATTTTGGGGATAACTAGAATGCCACAAGCTCCTCAAAGATCTTCTCCACAGAATCCTTTGGATTTCCATTAGAGCATTGTCCTGTATTAATATGCAAATAGCATGAAAGAATGAATACATTAAAGCTATTAGTGACTGAAGGTTGAGTGTAAATTAGTTTATTAAATAGCTTTCAACTACCTGATATGAGCTTATAATAGGAGATAGGAGAGAAAGCAAGAAGTAGTTGTGTGTACCTGGCAATAAAGTAAACAAAGAACATTTACTAAGTAAATACCCCTTACCTGCCAGGTCCAGAAAATATCACCACCACCACCATCACCACCACCACCACCACCACCACCACCACCACCACCACCACCACCACCACCACCACCAACAACAACAACAAAAGAAAAGAAAAGAAAAAAAATCCCTATTCTCATAGAACTTACATTCTTTCACTGCTGACAAAATCTGTAAAGGACAGGCCTTGGTGAGATGCCACTATGAGGGGTAAAACTTTTCCCAAACAGAAGACAAGAATGAGAACACTGGACCCCTCCCCCTCAATCCCCAAGTAAAATATCACCATGTAGTCAGGAAAAAAGGAAGGATGCTAGAAAGGCAGGTCACAATCAGATTTCACTATCTTGCCTCTGCTTCTCTTTCCTCAGGCTTAAAAGTCCATTGGTACTACTACATCTACCAACCACTGCAGAAACAACTCCAAAAAAGCTGCTTATTTGTGGCAGACTCTGAAATTGGTATTATTGCTCATGGCGATCTTCTAAAGGGAGACTTTGAATGACGTTGTAATTACAGTATTATGGTGAACCTCCTCGTGCTTTTCAGGAAAGGTCTGTAATACACTGAAATCTGATACCTTCCTTTGAATATAAGATTTTGGTAAGTATAAGATTTTGGTAAGAATTTAGGGAGCACGAAGAGGGGAAAAGCTGTCACTTTCCCCCGATGTATAAAATTTCTTAGTCTTATATTTGAAACTTAGCATTCTTTATACAATGATTAATAGCTTGCCATATGTAACTGCAAAGGAAGCAAAGAACACTTACTTTAGCACTTGGAAAAATCCCTCCCTTCCCACCATCCTGGCCAATCACCTCCTCAGATTTGGTCGATTGCTGTTTTGGTTTTTTCCTTACAAAATACTATTATTGTTCATAATGAGGCAAGTAAGGCAAATGAAACTGCCATATGATGATTTTGGTCTTAAATATTCCTGGTTCAAGATTAAGAAAAAGTTCTTCCTTAAACCATCAGCTTTAAGACACTAATAATTCCTGTGTTGATGGTCATATCATCAGCTCCCTAAGGCCAAAGGAGACTTCAACTTCTGCTGAACTCCTGGATATAGGCACTTGGTATTTGGGAGTTGATCAGTTCTCTGGAGAACAAAGGAAGAAACCATAGCTTCACAAACAACAACAACAACAACAAAACCAGACCTGCTTGTGCTCTGGCTTCCTGGTTGCCACAAAGGTACATTCTATGGCTTTAAGAGCTGTCACTGCAGCTCTCTGGGGGCTGCATTACTTGGCAGTCTTCCGTAGGAGCTAGGTAACAAAATAAAAATGTAAATCACTTCATGAAAGGGGCCATCATTCATGATGGCATAGAAATGACTTTAAATCATAAGCTTGTATAACTGCCAAAGAAAAAGAAAAGAAAAAGGCATCTAAAAATGGGAAGGGAAAAAAAGGTGGGGCTTAAAATGTAATGGGAATAGACTGTAAATCTCTACACACAGCTATGTATTATAGAAAACTAGACAAACTAAATGAGTTCAAATGAGAGCTATGTTTAAGATGAGAGGAGCCATGGTAAAAAAAAGAATAAAAGAGTGGGTCCCACCCTGCCCCTTCCAATGGCATGTTTACTGCTGCAAATTGAAGATGGTCTGACAGATGGTGAAAGGAAGGGGTAACCAAAAAATAATGGCCTGTGTGCTTCACTGGTATGTTTATGATGTCAGGAGAAAGAAAGTTCTCCAGCAAAGAAATTATGAAAAGAGGTAGACAAGAAGCAGAGAGGACAAATGGGAAAAGATAGGCTGCTATCTGAATGACAGGAATGATCTTACTGACAAAACACTAGATCCAACTGAGTATTTGAGTAAATGAACATTTTTGTTTTTGTTCAGTCACATCCTACTCTTTGTGACCTTATCTGAGGTTCTCTTAGAAAATACACTGGAGTGGCTTGTCATTTCCTTCTCCAGCTCTTTTTTTTTTTTACTAAGAAACTGAAGCAACAGAGTTAAGAGACTTGGCTAGTATCACCTAGCTATTAAGCATCTGAAGCAGGATCTGAACTCACACAGATGAGTCTTCCTGAGCCCAGGCCCAGCATTCTATCCACTGTGCCACATAGCTGCCCAAATGAACATGTAGACATGGGCTTTTACTGCTGAAGAAGAGGCTATCCAAAAGAGAAGGCTCTTTATGCCTAACTGAACTTCCCTTCTGGCTTGATAACCAGGGTAGACCCTCGTTCAGATGCAAATCTCAGAAATGGCACAATTCCATGGGATCCACTTTCCCTATTTTCCTCTCCAGGCTGCTTTTCCATCCAATGACATCTGAGTTCTATTGAATCAGGGTCCTCTGTATCTGAATGAAGAGGCCAGAAAAGCAGGCACTTAAGTTCCCTAAAACTCATAGATAGGTCTAGGATTATGGACTAAAATTCTAATATTAGAAGCAGTGGGAATCCCAGGATTCTCCTCCTAACCATTAAAAGTCTTCTCATTGTCAGAGATATTTGTTACAAGGGAGGGTTGGTGGACTCCACAATGAATTCCTTGTCTCTAAGAAAATTGTGGCAGAGATTCAGATAGTCCCCGCCAAAACAAACTCTTCTCCCTGTGGTACCATAAGCTGAGGTAATTGCCATAGGTTCTACTAGCCTATACTGGCCTATACTAGCCTATACTTTACTATACCATACCATACCATACCATACCATACCATACCATACCATACCATACCACACTCTCTGCATAGAGAAGTTGCAGCTACAGTGGGGAGGTTGGGGAAGGTTAATCTGAATCTTAGTTACTAAAAACATGATGCTTGGTAATACTCTGGTTCTAGACAAAACAAATTTTGGGTGGGAAATTGCAATCCATAGTTGAACCAATATGTCATCTGAGAGTGTGGGTTAAAACCATTTCCATTTTGCTACAGGGAAGGATTTCATTGTCATTCTTCTCAATTTCAAGGAGTCAAGACAAGTGGTTATTTTTTCCTTAAGACAAACTAACACTTTCTTTCAATCAAAGTCAGAAGATATCTCTATGTGGCTTCATCAGCCAACAAAATAAAAGAAAAAAGGAAAGAAAATTCCATAAACATTCTAGATTTTTGTTTCTACTGTGTATCTTAGACTTTAAAAAAAAATCTGTTGGTCTTTTTTTTCAATTCTCTGGCATATACAAATTTTTATTTTGGATTTCAAGAAATAATATGAAGAATATTTGTAATTGAATCTGTGTTAAATAAATATTATATAAAGCAAGATTCTGCGGGAAGAGAGGGGTAGTTCACAGCAATGAAAGACCTGAAAGTAAACTACTCAAAAGGTAACACCAGTGTAAATGACATTTACTTAAAAAACAAACAAAAAATCCAACCAAACTTCTAATCTCAAAAGGCACCAAAAGGATTATTTCTCAATTAATCTCAATTTCTTTTCATAAATAAGGCAACTAATACATTCCCAAAAAGCAAAGCATCTACTGATTTGCTTCATGTTATTACAACAGTAATGCATCATGTATCATAGAAATAGCCTTTTACACGAAGTTATTTCTATGACACTGTCAGCCCAGCAGGAAAGCACTGGGAATTTGGACTTCATCCTGTAGAACAGGCAATGGTAAGACACAGGACACTTTTGAGCAAGTAACTGACAGTCTAATCTGAGCTTTAGAGAGACTAATCCAGTTTTGAAGCACAGTCAGAATGAATTCCAGGAGGGAGAGACTAGACAGGGAAAGCACTTAGGAGTCTATTGCAACAGTCCAAAGAAGAGATATTGAAGATTGGAACTAGAGCAGTAGTAGTGGAAATGGAAAGAAAGGGACAGAATGTAAGCTCATTCTTTATTTTTTATCACCATTGCCTACTATAGAGCCTGACACACAGTACGGGATTACTAAATGCATACTGATGCCTACTAGAGGCATTACAAAGTTTCCTTCATAATCAACAAAGCTACAAAATCTGATGGAGTTTAGGGAGTTGATATCTGAAACTTAGATAGGAAATGGCTATCTAAGATAAAAGGTATAGGCATGTGAAATACTGGCAGTTTCTTGCCATGCTAGAATAGCTCCTAAAGACCACAATGGAGTAGCAGCTGATTGCCTTGATACACTCATCAAGATATTTAGAGGAGACATCAAAAGAGGTTTATTCTATCAAACCAGTTCCATGTTGAATGGAGCTTATGGTAACAGCCAGGAGAACAAGAACAGTGAAGAGGAATGACATGGCATGGTAGGAAGAATATCATTTCTTTGAGTCAAAAGACCTGTGTTCAAATTCTATTTCTGTCACATACTAGGACGCTGATACTTTTAGGAAAGACATTTTATTTCTCTGTCTCTTAACGGATTTTAGACCTTTAATGACAGTTTTCTAGAACTTATTAATGGTGATCTTTACCAAAACAGGGGAGCATCAAAGTGTAATGAAAAGAACACTGGATATATTTGGAAAACAAGGTCTAAGTCCTAGCTTCAACATTCTGCATCATCAAAGATGGCACAAAGTCGACCACAGACACATACAGAAGTCCTCAGCTTCCTTATGAAATCTGTCTTATAGTTGGATTCTTGCACTGAATCTCCTCAGTAGCAATGACAAGTAGCTTTGGTGAACAAATGCCCCCATTTCAGGCCTCACTTAATATTAATGGCTGGAAGGTAATTAGATGAGGTTCTTTCCTTTGAAGAAAATTTCAAAAGACAAGAAAGCTTCATATATTAAATATCTTTATATCAATTGAAAAAGTTTGTGTGAATGTTCACACCAAACTAAACCTTTAAAGTGGAAAAATAGCTTCAGATTGTTCAGAACTAATGGAGATAACCAAAATTCTTAACATATCTCTCATTATTATAAATATCTGGGATGGGAATGATATCTGTTGATAGAATTCTAGAACAAAGAAAAGTTATGTAAATTCAGAGAAGCAAAAGGAATACTACATATTAAAATTTGAAAAGGATTTGAATGGTCATACCATTCCAAGCCCCCAAATGGAATTATTATTACCAGTATCTCTTTAATTATATATACACACTCAGATTGGTCTGATCAGCCACAGTCAGACACACTGAAACTTAACTTTAGCATAGTGATGTTGTTTTGGTACTGATGGAGAACAAAGGACAACAACCATAACCAGATATAGACCTAGAGAAAAGCTTTTCTGACTTGTTTCATTAAAAATTTACATTACATAATCTTACCTGGGTCCACATTATGGCTAGTCCATCCATTCTTCCCTACTGTATTCACTACCATACATACAAGAGCAGATATTCTAGACATTTTCATCCCTCTTCAAGACTGCCACATCTAATTCTCATCTGAAGATTATAATTCATTGTTCTTTAGTTGTTTTAGTTGTGTCCAACTATTCATGACACTTGTAGGTTTTCTTGACAAAGACACTGGAGCAGTTTGCCATTTTATTCTCTAGCCCATTTTATAGATGAGGAAAGGTCACTTACTTTTACTAGGTCATACATTTATTAAGTGTCTGAGGTCAGATTTTGTTCCAGTGAGGTGAGTATTGAAAGAAGACAGACTTGTAGCTAATCAAAATTTGCAAAAAGAATGGCCCTGAATCCTAAATAACAAAAGAAAATGAAACTTTCCATAATCCTATTATGTCTACTGGTTATTTAAGGGCTGTGCTACAGCTAACTTACAACTAACTTACAACTAGCTTATGAAGGCTGATTGTTAAATTTTCAGTATGAGTATTTATATATTGGAAATCAATAGATACCACAAATAAGAGCTTTATTCATTGTTTTGATGATTGTCTAGATATAAAAAAGTGATGGAGAAATGTTAATAATTCAGCCTAAACTAAAAAATATGCCATAGATACATTATGTTTGAGGAGCTATTAAAGATTCACCAGAACCTCTATAGTTCTAACCCTGGAATTATTCCTTAAAATATTTCTAATATTTACTGGCCAAACCAAGGGAATTTGTCAAAAAGCAAAGCATAATACTTCATTATCAAGCAACAGAGACCTGTTAGTTACTGTGATGTGTCAATTTGGCTGCTGACTGGAGGCTCTACCTTTTTTGATTATTCACTAATACCATATAGTATTCTATTTGGTGGAAAGGTATGGGGAACATAACCAAGCTGACTCCTTATCTCCTATATATGCCATCTTGCAGTAAGTTGTCACAACAGCAACATGCTTTCAGAGTAGACTTTCTGAACATAATAAAAGCTATTTCTTGATCTGAAGCTACATACTCGTAAGAAAACAAGGTGAAACAAAGCTAGATGATTTAAGCATGGAAGCAAGCTTCAGAGACATACCTTGTTGAGTTCCTTTACAAAATATCAAGCTCAAATCCTCTCTATGTAACCTGCTTTAGTGCTTAACACAGTGCCTTGCACTGAGGCACTGATTAACGAATGTGTTGACAGACCCAGAGCAAGTTACTTAACGTCTGTCTGGGATTTAGCATCCATATTTCCAAAAAGAAGAGTTTGGACTTGTTGTATTGCCCTGTGCAAGTCACTGAATCTCAGTGTGCATTAGTTTCTCTACCTGTAAGATGAGGAGTTAGGCTATGTGATCTTGTAGCAGCAATTACACTGGCATATACAGGATGGCTGCTAGCACAGGTTTATAGATCTGCTTTACTAGGAAAGAGAGCTGTTTAAGGGGTCAACAATCTCTTTAATTACATTCATTAGTTCAGGGGAAAAGTCAGCACCCTGAACTTCAGACAAAAATCAGAGAAAATACAAGCAGAGAAATAAAAACTAATATTCAGGACTCTGACTGCCTGAATCAGCTATACACTTTACATAGATCCCTGGATCTAGAGGACCTTTACTTCGGGTCACTCAAAATCTCGACCAGGAAATCACAAGATCCTTCTCATTCAGTCAGTCCCAAAAGCAAAATACCAACTCAGAGTATATATGCAGTTAGTTCTCAGAGCCAGAAGGCATCACAACCCTCATGACTCAGTGCCTAATCAGAAATGAGGAAAAGGTGGGAAAGCCTTCCTGTGAGCAAGCCTCCCCTAAGCAAGCTTCCCTTAATGGGCTCCACATCAGGCCTATTAATGGGCAGGGAAGCTCTTATATACCATGAAAATTGCAGGTCTCCAGCATCCCTTCCATCTGTATTCATGAGCCTATGATTCTGATTCTGCTTTGGCCAAGGAACTTGTATGCAACCATTTCAGGCCCTTCCGCCTAACACTCTGAGGGGGCTACATTGTCTCTGTAGATCCAATTTGCTTTCACTCTTGACGCAGGACCTGTAAATATGGTGTCTTTCATTGTTTTTCTTTTAGTGCTTATCCAGACCAAGATAACATCTGCATTACCTGACTACCCCATAAATGTTTCTTCTTACCCCATTGGAATCCTGTGTCTGCAACTGCCCTGATTATGTTTGACTGTCCTTCATTTTCAAAGAGGACAAATGACATCATGGGGGATGTTTTGATTTGCCTGTAAACTGGATTTAAGTGAGAAAGAGCTGCACAAAGTGATCAGCCTCACTCTCTCTTCCTGAGTCATTAAAGTCCAGAGTGCAGTATGAATGGTGACGGCCCAGGATGTAGTAGACAATTTTGGTGTCTCTGCTGTCTGATTGACCACTAAGCACTCCACATTGCCCTCTTCAGTTGGCTTCATGGCTGCTGGAATAAACTGCTTTCATCTGCCCATTCCACTAGGGGAAGTCTTCGCATGCTTGGGGTAGACATCCCCCTACCTCACTGATGGTTCTGAGGCCTGTAAGTTACCTTCAACTTGGCTTATCCCAAATGCTGAGATGGTTTATTGTGGTGTGGCCCCTGTGAATGTTACAGCTTCTTGGTGCTACAGGTGAGAGGTGGGAGAAAGAGAGACACCAAAAGTTGATGAGCAGCCAAGAAAAATATCTCAGCAAGTCCTGACACCAGATATGTGGGTCCTCTCTGAACACCCCCATCCACACACTTAATTCTTATGGGGATATCGAAGTCCTTGTTCTCTCAGACCATCAAAATTCATCCAGCGCCAGTGTTTCATGACTGAAGTTACACATTCTTTTTAAGAGTCTGCTTCTGTATCTGGAGCGCATTTTCATTATTTCTATATAGATCATCAACACAGCCACAAACAGGGGGAAGGGAAAAAGCAGTTATATAGTATCTGTTATGTGTCATGTACGATGTTAAGGACTTTATAAATATGATCTCTTTTATCATCACAAAAACTCCGTTAAGATAATTGCTGTAATAATACCCATTTCACAAATTGAGAAAAAAGCTGTGAGACTGTCCCAGGGCCACACAGCTAGTAAGCTTCATTTGAGGTCCATTTTGAACTCGGGTCTTCCTGACTCTAGCACTCGATACATTGCACCAGTGAACCAAGAATAGCACCTTTAACATCAGCCATTCCAACTGCACAGCATTTTGGTTCGTGATGTCACAGAATCATGGATTTAGGACTTTAGAGGTTATATAGTTCAATCTCTCATTTTGCAGGTAGGAAAACTGAATCACAGTCTGGTTAAGTGACTGGACAAAGGTCACATAGCTAATGAGTTATTTCAAAAGAGGGATTTAAACTAAGGCCCTCCTAACTCCAAATCCAGGGCTCTATCCACCATGTCTTGTCATCTTTGCAAGTCAGGTTGGAAGTTGTCTTTCTTATATTTTTTTGTAAACCACTGAGTATGACTAAGTCATTTATACACAGTTTTGAAAGGTCTCATTATATGCACGAAAATACTCCTCAAATCATATTAACTAACACTGTAACACAATTAATTTCACTACATTCATCACTCAAGACACACCACCCGGTCGAGTGCCAGACCAGATTAGTCAGTGCTGGCATGTCTCCTGGTCCTCCCACAATCAGTCTACTTTAAGTCTGCCAACCTAGATTTACAGCAGTTGGAGTGCTCACGTGCACAGCAAAGAACATTAAGAATGCAGTTCTCACTTTTAAAAGTATATATGTATGTAACCCATTTTTCATCATTATCCAGTAAACAATTCATTATGGAAAATATGCATAGTGGGCAAAATAAAAGATGAACTAAATGAAATAAAATTAGAACTCTGAGACTGAAAACATCTACCATTTACCAACTCAGCTCTGTTCCTAGGTGTATTGGCAGAAGCAGAAGATATGATACTATTAAATATGGAGCTATGCTGACTCAGAAATGGCCAGAATTGATGATTGAGAAGACTAGGTTGAGAAAAGAATCAGAAAAAAAGAAAGATAAAACAGGAGGCTGGAGTAGGAGAGAAAATATCAGAAACAGGTTATCTTAAATTAGGGGCTTGGTTCTAAGCCTCTCTCTATTCTATATCTAAAATCTGCAAAAATGGCACATTTCTTCAATTATAAGTGATACAAGTGCTTTATATCAGACTATATGCTGCTATACATTTTAAGTTAAATTATTTCTTTGATCCTCCAACTTTTATGAAATCTGGGTTCCTTAGATCATTCAGCCTGTAAAAATCAAGCCATTTCAATTTATTAATAATTGGATGATGAAGAATACTGTAGCACACATTTGTTAAACATTGAATACATTCAGCATATTATTAGGTAAGGGAGATACAAAGAAATACAGATATTATAAAGTCCTGTTTTCATAAAACTAAATATAATTCAAATTTATATTTCTATGGCATGCTGCATGGGAAAGTGCATTCCATTTGAATAACGAAGGACCTAGATTCAACAAGTTTTAAGAGCTTGGGTAAATCATTAACCCTCCTTGGTTCTCAGCATCTTCATCTGTTAAGCAAGAAGATTAGATTAGATCAGGGGTGGAAAACTAAATTTGTTCTGTGTAGTTTGGATTCAGTCAAAGGGCTGCACTTGAGGATCTAGAGCAGTGGTTCTCAACCCGTGGGTCACGACCCCTTTGGGGTCGAATGACTCTTCCACAGGGGTTGCCTATGACATATTTCCGATGGTCTTAGGAACCTCCTCTATCCATCTCCAGGCGGGTCCGCCCACATGCAGATACACCCGCATATGACTATTAAAAGGTGGTGGCATTAGGAAGGTTGGGAACCACTGATCTAGAGGGTCATGTATGGGCTGGAGGCCACAGATTCTCCATCTCTGGACTAATTGATTTCTGAAGACCCTTTCAATTGTATATTTTTAGACCTATGATCCTATATACTGCATCTGTGGCTGAACAAGAAAAAAGTGACAAGCAAGAGTCTGAGGTTTAAATACTGAGTAACTAGGAAAATGGTGGTGCCTTCAGCCCAAGTAGGGGAATTAGGAAGAGAAAGGGTGGTTTTCTGTGTATTTGTGATTTTCAGGACAAAGATGAAAATACATAAATGTATAAGTAAATGCATGTATGTATCTGCATATACATAAATGCAGATCACACATATGTATAAACGTATAAATACTCAGGTCTGTGTGTATATAAATTTGTTGTATGTGCACATGGGTATGTATATGTGTGTACATATGTATGTACATATACATATATGTCATTTACCTGAAGTTGGTTAAATGCAGCCAAGTGACTGAATAAGGACATCAAAAGAAAAAGTACAGGGCAGAGGAGAGAAGAGGAAAAGCAAGAGGAAGGGAGGGGAAGGGAGGTCAGGAGAGAGAAGACAAAGACAAAGATGAAGAAGAGAGGAAAGGGCTAAGAGGAATGAATGGGAGAAATAGTATATGTTTCATGCTGTTCTAGCATCTTGGCAAAGTAAGAGGATCTCATGATGGTAGCTGGAATAGAAATAAACCATTTTTAAGGAATAGTGTTGTGAAGTGGGACTTAAAAATAAAATAAAAAATATTGACACCAAAATTCCTTTGATAGATTTTTCCCATGCTGCAATGATAAAAATCACAATCACATTTAACAATTTAAAATACATTTTTTTGGACATGTTGTTATTATATTACCTAAAAATTCCACTATATGCTTCTCTTTCCCCCCTAACAGAGAGCCATCCAAATTGACAAAGCTTTTTTTTTATTTTTTGAACAAAATTTAATCAATATATTGAAGAAAATCTGAAATGTGTGCCATGTTCTAGACCCATGGAACACCTACCATCCCTTGCATAAGAGTGATAAGAGTGAGGAGAAGTATTTTATCATATCTTTTTGGGGGGAGCAAGCTTGTTCTCTGTAATTATGCAACCTTAATAAAATTTAATTTTTTTAATATTTCCAATTCCTAATGGCTATTATTTAGCATAATAAATAAGAGCATCTGTCTTAGAACAGAAAATAAAGAAATACAAAAAATTTATATTTCAGATTAGAGTTGCACTTATCTGAAAACAAAACAGCTAGTTTATATAGTTAAAAATGAAAACAGAGGGGCAGTTAGGTGGTGCAGTAAATAGAGTACCAGCCCTGGAGTCAGGAGGACCTGAGTTCAAATCCATTCTCAGACACTTAACATGTCATGTGACCTTGGGCAAGTCACTTTACCCCAATTATCCTAAAAAAAAGGGGACAAAAAAGAAATGAAAACAGAGAAATTATATGGAGTAGAATGAAAGTGATTTAAGTCCCCTAATAAATGTGTTTTAGGAAATACAAGTAAGGATAATGCACTTGTCCACACCAATTCTTCTGATGACAGTGTAGGCCCTCTTACTTTGATAACAGAGTATATGTCATAATTTTTAGTGATCCCTTACCTTCACCTTTCCACAGTCATCATTTGCCACAGGATCATAACTCTAAAGCGGGAAGGAACCCCAGAAGTTGCCAGGTCTAATTCCTTCATTTTGCAGGCACATGTACTGAGGCCCACAGTGGTCAAATGGCTTGATTAGTGTCATACAGGTGATAAAATCAAGATCTGAACTCAGGTTCAAATCCAGCACTCTTTCTGGGGTAATACATAAATTTCCCTACCCACCTGATTCAATTCATCTACTTCTACCTCAAAAATTCTCTCCTCCTTGAAAAATCAGTATACATTATTTTCCCCACTTGATTGTATTTTATTTTTTCTAATTACATGTAGAAATAGTTTTCAATGTTCACTTTTATAAGATTATCAGTTCCAAATTTTTCTCCTTCCTTCCCCTCCTCCTTCTCCAAGACAGCTTGCAATGTAATATGTCATACACACAAAATCACATTAAACATATTTTACCTTATTTATGCTGGAAAAGAAAAATCAGAACAAAAGGGAAAAACCATGAGCAAGAAAAAACAAGAAAAAGAAAAAATAGTATGCTTTGACATGCATTCAAATTCCATAGTTGTTAGTCTGAATATGATAGCATTTTCTATCATGATTTGGAATTGTCTTTTTGGAACTGTCTTAGCTCACTGTACTGCTGAGAAGAGTCTATCAGTTAGCCACTGCTATTACTGTCTACAATGTTTTCCTAGTTCTGCTCACTTCACTTAGCACCAGTTTATGTAACTCTTTCCAGGTTTTTTGAAACCCACCTACTCATCATTTCTCATAGCACAATAGTATTGTATTACATTCATACATCACACCTTAGTCAGCCCTTTCCCAACTGATTGGCATCCCCTAAAATTTCAAATTTTTTGACACCAAAAAAAGTACAGCTATAGTTTTGTAGAATGGGTCCTTTTCCTTTGTTTTATCATCTCTTTGCGATATAGATCTAGTAGGTATTGTTGGATTAAAGGGTATGCACACTTATAGCTCTTTGGGCATAGTTCCAAATTGTTCTCCAGAATGGCTGGATCAGTTCACAACTTCACCAATATCATATTAGAAAACTTGCATTATTTTTAATCAGTCAGCAAAGTCAACCTACAGTGTGATCAAGTTCAACAACTTAGACTTCTTGCTTCCCATATACTATTTCCTAGGTGGTTCAGCGAAAGGAGCACTGGACCTTAAATCTGTAATTCAGGAATGCCACTTAACCTCTGCTTCAGTTTCCTCATCTATAAATTGGAGATAACAAAAGCACCAACATCCCAGTGTCCCTACAAAGTTCATATGAGATAATATATGCAAAGTGTTTACAAATCTTAAAATGCTACATAAATGACAGGGACTAAGATTAACAATAATTCATTATTTTTGTCCTGCTACAATCTCAAGAACATCCAGTGGATCCTCTCAAAAATAGCCAGTGGGATACTCTTTGTCTGTGTAGGCACAGTTACTACAGTTCCCAATTCCTTCAAGGTCACTCTACCATAAGATATTCTCTTTCTCTGAGAGCTCACTTTCATATTTATATGAGGCATGCAACATAGATAATTATTGTCGATTCATGAAGGCATTTAACAGAACCCTAAGTAGGAATTCTTGAACTTATGGCAAATTCAGTTCAGTGGAAATTTGGTAGAGAAAGGTGAAGAAGATCAGTGGTAAAGAAGACAGTACAGATGTGAATAGTACTGTGAAAGAAATGGAAAGCAACCCATCACCCAAAAAGTCAAACTGTCACAGACTGGAGAAAAGGTGATGCCCAAGAAAAGACTACCATAGTGACCATACCCTGGGAATGGAGCTCCAAAGTGCTCATACTGGGAGGGTATTCTGTGTTGGAAAAAGACCAAAGGGCCAGACATGGTGGGTGGGAAGGGAAGTGTTCCCAAATCCACCTGCCACAGATGTCAGAGCCCTGGTCAAACTCTTTTTATCCCACAGTTACACAATCATAAAACTTAGTGTTCTCAGTAAGCATGCCATGTCCTTACTTGAAGTTCCTTGATTCATTATCAGGATCCCCTCCTGCCTCCACCCAGTGAAAACTTGTAGTAACATAAATCACGAACTCAGAAAGGAAAGACCATTATCAAATTATATGGCCTCTAAAATAGCAAGCAAAAAGTAAAGAATCGTAATAGCAGAAAATGAACTTCTACTTGTACAAATGTCCATTTTTCCTATTGTTTCTACATTTCTAAATTCCTATAAAATTGCTGCATATAATGAATAATAGTTTCCTTGATTCTACTTCATATTAGTGCTTCAATTTCCCTTAGGACTGCAATAGTTGTGGAAAGGGTTGGAACTAAATTAGCATAGCTATTTGGAAAATAGCTGAAATAAGACCCAAGAACATAGAGAATGTTATTATAAATTTTTTACTGAATTCTTTATGTTTTAATTCTGTAGCCTTCTGAGACACTTGCATTGTACCTGTTGGATAAAGTGATTATTTTGGTGTTTTTTTATGCAAAGAAAAATAAAGTTGCATTCATTGAACAAATATGAAACACTAAAATAAATGTACCAGCTCTAAAATTGCAGTTAAATATTCAATCTCAATGAATATTTGCATTTTATATGGCAACATTTTATACTGAGTCTTCAATTTGCCAAAACACATTTAATATACCAGATATTTAATCAGATAAAATTCTATGCCACAAATAAATGACAAAGTTGGAGTACTACAATAATTAGGGGATGGTAAACAAAGGTGAATATTTTTAAGTCATGATGAAACCAAACTAAGTTAGAACTTTAAACATACCTACTCTAGTTTAGCTTATCATGATATGGTCAAACATTTGAGAGGAGAACGTTTTTTATCAAAAAGATTATCCATGCCTAGTTACTTTCAGCAAGAATTGTAGCCCTTCTCAGTCTGAATAAAGGAGGTAATAAGTGAATAAGCCACAGGGTCTGATCCTTCTAAAACAAGACTCAAACACTTTGGCATACTTTTTTTTGAGGAATTTTTCTTTTATTACACCTGTATGAAGTAAACCAATTCTATATATTGTGATAAAATATTCAGTTTCAATTAATATTTACTGAACTGCTAAAGGGTATGTGGCATTGTATTTGGAATTATTAACACTTGAAACATACCAAAAATAAAACTATAGCTCTAAGATTAAAAACATAACTGGGTATCTTCAGAATATTTGCTCATGCCCAATTGACAGTTCCCTGAAAGGAATTCAATTTTACAATGGCTACATCAAAGTAATTAACGCCCAAATGAAGATATTTCTTAATGAAACATGAAAAATACTAAGGATTTTTTTTTCTCACAATATAATTCTGCTACAGTCTTTTGGATACATCCTCAGTGCTATGGGAAAATTTCTAGACAATTGAGGGCTCTTCTTTGGTCAACTCTAAATTGATTTGCCTGTGTAATGAATCTTATAAGAGCATTGTGTTCAAATGGAATGAGATCTGGCCTTGAAACCAAGAGATCTGGATGAGCATCTCAACCCTAACTGCATCATCTTGGGAAAGTAAGCTGACCTGCCTGAAACTCAGCTTCCTCATCTGTAAAATTAATATGTTGTTGTTATTTGGGGAAATTAATGTTGTTATTTGGGGAAAGAAATTTATAAAACCTTAAATTTTCATACACTTGTGAATTATTATTAGAATTGCCATGGACCTACCTAATAGAAGCAAAGTCAGTGGCAATGTACTTGTTCACCTTCACTAAAGTTTAAAGAGAAATGATGTTAAGATGAAATGTTTTTTTAAGAATGCATTTTTTACTTTCCAGTTGCTCATTTTTTTACCAGTTTATTTACCCCCAATCTGTCATATTTGAAGGAAGAAAATATTTGTTATGTATTATCTTTAAATGGGTCCAGTCTGTAGATACAATTTTTTATAACAGAAATCTAAAAAGGAACATTCAGTGCAAAAAAAGATATTCCTGGCCCAGAGGGCTTAACACTAGAATGAAGGTGAAATGTCCTGTCACAAAAGTTGAGAATGGTTCTAAAATCTATTTTCTTAGAGGTCCTAAAGCTAGGATAGATACATGACCACCTATCAGGGATAGATTTAGTATTATCCTTTCTGAAGGAGGCAATCAAATGGCCTCTTGGGATTTTCTCTGACACTCACTGGTGATATAATTAAGGGAGTGAATGTTTCCTTAGAAAAGTATAATACAAAAGTCATGATCATTATAAGCATGGTTGTAGGGACAGGAATAGACCCTTATGGCTATATAAAAGCAAAAAGTTCAGTGTCAATTTATACATACTTCCATACTCTAAATGATACCTAGATGAAAATGTATCTTTCCATGAAAATTCCAGAAACAAATCTGTAGATCAATGACTTATTCTCAATTCCCTTTACTGAAGGATAATCAATTCAGAATGCTGACCTCATTCTAACTCTTCCTACCTCTGCAACTTTGGACCAGTCACCTCGTTTCCCTACCCCTTAGTCTCCTCAACTTTAAAATGAGAAGGCTGAATTAGATGATTTCAAAAACTCCTTTCAGCTCTAGGGGTAGGATACTACCATCCTACAAATTGGGATGAAGTTGATTAAAAATTTTACCATTTAATTTTGCTTGTGGTCTTAAAAGACTCCCCCATCCCAATTAAGAACATTTCACCAAATCCAAATGACCCCAGAAAATTCACTGCATGTAATCACATTAATGAAAGACTGTTTACAAGGGCACCATGCTGGGTGCTAGGAATAAAAATTACGTACTTCCTGCCCTCAAGTACTTTGTATTCTACTAGGATGATAAACTTTTAAACAAAGAAATAAATAGAAAATGCATATTGAATAATACAAAATAATTTCAAGTGAAAAGCAGTACTGATAAATGGAGGTATGAAAATAAAAATTTTCATATGAGATGGTAGTTGAGTTAGTCTTTGAAGGGAGCAGTAAGGCAGTAATAAGGAGTGAATGTAACTGAGCAATAAGGTGTATAGTTATTCCATTCATAACCTGGAAGTTTTGAAGGTCTAAGTTCAAATCCAGCCTAGGTATGTGACTAGGTATGTGATCCTGGGTAAATCACTTAACTTCCATTAACCTTAGTTTCTTCATCTATAAAAAGGATATAATAATTGAACCTGTCTCCCACAGTTTTTCTAAGGATCAAATGAGAGAATTTGCATTGTACCTGGCACACAGAAGGTACTAAACTGATTGTTCCCTTGGCGAAGGCAAAGGGATTAGAACAACTGTTGTGCATTTCTTTAAAAAAAAACAACAACTACATTTCACCAACAATATTATTTACTAAATGCCTTTTTACACTAGGATTTTTAAAGGTAATATACTTCTAGGATCTCAGAAATCAAGACAACAATAATAATTCAATGAATTTAAAGACAAAAGTCAGTGTATTAAAAGAAAAGACATAAGTTGATTTATGTAGATTTTAATGCCAAGTATAAAAAAGAAGAATCACATTAAAAGGGGTGGTATAATAAAGAAGAGTTATAGAATAGCATGTCTACAGGTAAGTCTTCAATATTCTACTCATTAGCTTGACAAGGAGTTCAGGCTAGAGTAGCAGCATGTATTTGTGTATAGTACACCTGCCTTGGCACAAGAAAGACCTAGATTCGAGCCCCGACTCTAATATATAATGGGGAGGTGATCCCAGGTAAGTCAATTAACTTCTCAGTGATGTAAATTTGAGGTTTGAAAAACAATTCACAACCCACATTCAACCCACAACATTCTACTTGAACCAGATTGAAATGTAATTGGGTAATATTTTTTTATCAACTTTATTTTTCTTTAGTTCCAAATTCCCTGCTTCCATTCCTACCATCCACTGAGAAAGCAAGAAATACAAAACCTATTACAAATTTGAAGTCATGCAAAACAAATTTCTCTATTAGCCATGGTACCAAAAAAAAGTAAGACAAAAGATACGGAGATGTATATATGAGTATGTGTGTGTGTTATGTATGTGTACAGCTACATACATATATACATATATACCTAGACACATACATACACACACACACATACACACATGCTTCAGTCTGAGCACATCAGATAACACTTTTCCTCATGAATGAGTTCTTTGGAATTGACATGGGTCATTATGGTTGATCAGAGTTACTAGTCTTTCACAACTGATTATTTTTACAATGTTTCTGTTACTTAATAAATTATTCTCCTACTTTTACTTACTTCACTTTGCATCAGTTCACATGTATTCAATTGGCTAATATTTAACAAACTAAAATGTAACAAAACAGAAAATATTAATACATGGTTTTCTAAATCAATATGCAAAACTTTAGTGGCACTTGCTTCTATCTGAGTTTAACCCCACAAATCTAAGCAATTCCCTAAGATAATAAACTTTAGAGAGGCTAATGACCTGTATTGATACAGAACTGGCTTTCCTCATTTGGGAGTTCCCTAAATCAATGAAATCACAGGTCCTGTACTTTTAACTATCACTAGTTGGACAAGAATCAATGAAAACAAGATCCCAGTAGTTGTGTGAATGCTAGGAGGAAAATGCTAGATGGATATATAAAAGCAGACCATTACAAACCAAGGTTACAAGATGAAAAAAGTGTTCCCAAGTGGTAGTGGAATGATTAGTATAGGGTATGTGGAAAAAAACTAGGAGTAACTAGATGGGAAGGAAAAGAATAGGAAAAAATAAATCATCTACACAAATTTAATGAAAGGCTCTGAAGAAAAAGATCTGTGGTTTTGTGATTTGTTTTGTGTATGTATATGAAATCTATAGCCCACTATGGGGATACAGCATGATATGGTAGCCAACAAATGAATATGGCTACATACACATTAATTAATAAAACTAATTAGTCTCCACTGAGAGATACAGTGTCCAAGTCTAGTGTCGTGTGCTTTGGTCACATTATAATTGTAATATGTTCAGTCTCATGACCACATTTTAGGAAGGACATTGATTGTTAAGTGAGAGAACAGACAGAGAATAGTAACCAAAACAATGATGGTACTCAGTAGCATGTAATAGGTCTGCATTTGGAGGATCTAGGATATTTTGTCTAAAGAGGAGGTGAATGCGTTACAACATAGCTCTGTTTCAATATTTAAGCAGCAGTCATATAGGAATGTGTTTGGATATCCTGCTAGGTCCCTGCGTAAAAACTTAGAGTAATGATTGGAAGTTTCAAAGACAGAAGTCCAGGCATGAAATAATGAACATTTTTTTCATGATTATAACTGTTCAGAAGTGGAATGGATTGGATCTGGAGGTGGTGGGCTTCACTTCACTGGGGAATAAATAAATCCCTTCAAAAATGACAAAATAACAATGGTTCAAGTGATAAAGTAGATCCTTAATTTTTTTTATTTTTAAAGAATTCTTTGATTTTTTTGGAGGGCAATTGGAATTAAATGACTTGCCCAAGGTCACACAGCTAGTAAGTGTGTCAAGAGTCTGAGGCCAGATTTGAACTCAGCTCCTTCTGACTCCAGGGCCAGTGTTCTATTCCCTGTGCCACCTACCTACCCCTGGATCCTTAATTTTTAAAAGGCCAAAGTCTCCTATGGCATCCAGAGCCATCTCCAGTCCTTCTGTTCTATATCTTGCCATTGGACCCATATGGTTCTGGAGGAGAAAGTGAGTCTGATGACTTTGCACAGCCCTCTCTCATTCAAATCCAATTCAGTTGCATGTCACAGCATTACTTCCCTGATGTCATGGTCCTCTTTGAAAACAAAGGACAAACGACCCTGTTTGTGAAAAACAGAAACTGCCCCACTGGTGACCCAACTACCACTGTCCAGTTAGGCAATACAGCTAGCTAGCCAGCTAGCTTCCTTCCTTTCCTTCTTCCTTCCTCTCTCCATTCTTCCCTCCCTTCTTTATTTTCTCTTTGGAAAGGTGGAAAGTTAGAAAGATATATTGAGGTTTACAGGCTAGATTTCTTTCTTAAGGACCATGCCTTAAACTTAAATCACTCTTGCTCTCATTGATTGGCCAACAATAGGTCCCAGATTGACTCAGAGTGAATATAAATAGGAATTATTTCTGTTTTGCCCAGAAACCCCAGAAGGCCTTTCAGTTCGATTTTTTTTTCTTCTGGTTTAAAAAGGCCATTCTTTACCTCAATTTTCTACCTAGCCTTAATCACTGAATGGGCATAGTCTCAGTCAAACTAAGACCTGCTAAAGACGCTACCTCTAAAAAGCAAAGGTCTTCTACCATTTCTGGGGCCATCTCTTGTCGTCCTGATCTATAGCTCACTACTGAACCCAGGAGGCTTCAGAGGAGAAAACGAGGCTGGTGACTTTGCAAAGCCTTCCTTCACTTAAGTAAAATTAATTTACTTGCATGTCAAGGCATCCCCTCCATGATATCATGGTCCTCTTCAAGAATGAAGAATAATTAGGTATGGATAGGAATGGATGGTTTCTGAAGTGTCCCTTTTAACTGTGAGGGATTCCTGATCTAATGATCTAATCTGCAGTGGAAGGCCAATCTGAGTTCAAAGCAAAGAGTCTAAGAAATTACACAGAGAGACATTTAATTAGAGGATTGTTTTGCTGGAGATAATGGGATCCCAAAAGCTTGAATTAAGTATCAACTTATGCTACTGATATATAATTAAAATAACACTAGTGACTACTACTACGGCTAAGAAATAGAAATTGAAGCTAACTATTACCAAAGTTGTGGTTTTTTCAAGTGATGAAATTATATAAAATCATATGATTAAAGATACAAATCCATTACCATCACCGGAAAAAGAGCACAACATGTCTACCTTACTGATTGATGGTGAGTTAATGACTCCTCTTTATATATGAAGTACAATTTTATGCTTTTTTTGAAAAAGAAAATATGACATGCTGACTTTCAGACCTAGCTTAAATTTTAATATCAGAATCACCAATGTGAAAGGAAATAATATTATCTTTATTCTGAACTGGATGAGCTAATCTAAACATATATACAGAAAAACACACAAAAACAAAAAACATCTAACCTCTCAGAAATCAGAGCCTAGTGAAAAAATGTCCTCAGATCACTAATTTAGGTTTATTTTAACTAATATGCTACCTAAAACAAGAAACCTAACTACCAAAATAAATATTTTAAATGTTTTCTGATTCAAATAGTTAAAAGTTAATATAAATGGGGGGGGGTAAGGGAAAGTGCAGTCAAGATGACAGTGTAAAAGCAGGAACTTACTTGAGCTCATCCCTAATTCTCTCCAATACCTATAAAAATGACTATAAACAACATTTAGGGCTACAGAACCCACAAAATGACAGAGTGAAATATTTCTCCAGGTGAGGACAGCCTGATAGGCTGACAGAAAGAGTCTATCACAGTGGTCTGGGAACAGAGCACATTGCGGCATGGGCTGTGCCAGCACAGACTGGTGGCACAGACCAGGCCAGAGCAGAAGTCAGGGGACTGAATCACTGGCAGCTGTGGCAGTTTCCAGACTTTTCAACCCATAAATGCCAAAGAGAAAGAAAAACATCAGTGGGAAAACTCTTTTGGACCCGGGTGAGAGAAGAGCATAGTTTGGCTCTGTAATGGTAATTAATTTGTTTGATCAGATGTTAAGTAGATCCTAGTAACCTAGTGTTAAGTATAGAACTCTGCCCATTGGTGATAAGGTGTGAATTCCCAGAACTCTGTCCATTGGTGAGAAGGTGTGAATTTCCCTGTGACTTGGAAGAATGCTATTGGCTGAGACACTCCCCTGAACCATGTTGACTTGGGAG
>CM053593.1:319604679-319646333 GCA_028646575.1 Pseudocheirus occidentalis | reverse complement strand
CCCTCCATTGTAACAGTTATCCCTAGTCTCTTCTATATGAGATGATTAACCCCATTCTGCCTCTCCCTGTCCCCTCTCATTCTAATCCTCTCCCACCTCAGAATTTCACCTTTTAAAGTATCATCCCTTCCTATTCAACTGATCCTGTGCCATCTATGTACTCATATATACATACATATACTCAGATATGTATTCATATGCATATATAAACCCTCCTATGTAGACATATGTGTATGTATATGTATATATACATTTGTATTACCTTCACCTGTCATACTGAGAAAAGTTTCATATGTTAAAATTACCGTTTTTCTATATTGGCATGTAAATAGTTCAACTTTGATAAGTTTCTTATGATTTCTTTTCCATGTTTACCTTCTCATGCTTTTTGTATTTTAGTGTCAAGTTTTCTGTTCAGTTCTGGTTTTTTAAGCAAGAATGTTTGAAAGTCCTCCACCTCACAGAATGACCATATTTTCCTCTAGAACATTATACTCAATTTTGCTGGGTAGGTGTTTCTTGGTTTTAATCCTAGCTCCCTTGATCTCCAGAATATCATATTCCAGGCCCTTTGATCCCTTAATGTAGAAGCTGCTATTTCCTGGGTTATCCTAATTGTGTTTCCACAGTATTAAAATTGCTTCTTCTTGGCAGCTTGTAATATTTGCTCCTTGATCTGGGGACTCCGAAACCTAGCTATAATATCCCTAGGAGTTTTCTTTGGGGGATCTTTTTGAAGAGGTGATTGGTGAATTCTTTCAAGTTCTATTTTGCCCAACTCTGGTTCTAAAATATGAGGGCAATTTCCCTTGAGAATTTCTTGAAGAGTGATTTTCAAGTTTTTTTTTTTTTGATCATGGCTTTTAGGTAGTACATTAATTTTTAAATTGGCTCTCCTGGATCTATTTTCCAGGTCAGTGTTTTTTTCATGGAGATCTTTCACATTACTTTCTATTTTTTCATTTGTTTGGATCTGTTTAATAGCATCTTGATTTCTCATAAAGTCATTTGCTTGCAGGGGTTTTCGCAGCTGCCGGAGCCATTAGGAGGTTGCCATGTTTTTGCAGCCCCCACTGGCTTTGATGAGCTTTTGTTTCCTAGATTTTTCAACCTCTTGATCTCAAAATCTTTCAAGGATTGTGAAGAGTATAACAAAACCTAATGAGGCAAACTAGCTAGGAATAGATATGCTAACATTACTTTTTTCCTTTTGTCTAGTCCACATCACTAGTTGGTAGGCTAATAACTTCCATCAGTAATTAACATTAGATGCCAGCACCCCTGACAAGTTTTCCTTTCATTCTTGTGCTGCAGCTACCACAGTCTGGGTCTAGCTACCAGCTGAGTGAAATAAAGAGAGAGTGAGGAAAAGCTTTCAGCTGAATACAGGAAAGAGACAGAGAGACAGGGAGGTATTTTCATAGTCTATTTATTGCAGAGCCATTCCATACTAACCCCAAGATACATGGAAGATACAAGGTTTATATGCCCTTTGCAGAATGCAAGGAACCACCCTTGGTCTTGATCTTTCTCTACCCCATCCCAAAGCCAATCACTCTTTAAGCTCTTTATCCTAAGACCAAGTCCAGAGGCACAAACAAACAGGGTGTTAAAATCAAGACTTTACAAATTAACTCAGTACTTTCTTTAGATATTCATGAAACCAAAGAGAGCATCCACCCAACAAGATTATACTCTCCTTGCATATCTGCCTAATGGCCTCATAGAACTGGGGGGCCAAGGCCCCAGAAAGTCTTGGCCTACTACATTCTTGTTCTCTTGTTTTTTTTATCTTCTGTTTTCAAAGATACCTATTGAATTAGGCAGCTGGTAGAAGGTGTGAAGCCTCATAAGGGAAGGGTGGAATGCTTGAAGATGTGGCTATACATGAGTTATCTAGGTGGTGCTGCAGTGGGTAGAGCTCTGGGCTTGGAGTCAGGAAGACCTGAATTCAAATTTGAACTCAGATACTTAATAGCTGTGTGACCCTAGGCAAGTTACTTAATCTCTGACTGCCTCAGTTTCTTCAACTGGAAAATGAAAATAATTAAAGTGCTAATTCCCAGATTGTTGTGAGGATAAAGTGAGATAACACATACAAAGTCTTTTGCCAACCATAAAGTGCTATAGAAATGCTTTTTAAAAAATATCAACTAGGTGTTTATTGAGCATCTATTCTATTCCTGTCATGAAGGAGGGAACAGCAGAAAGACTACCAAAATCATATACATATGCTTTTGGGTGGTATTTTATCATGGGTACTGAGTTAAGTTCTTACAGTAGTATCCAAGCTTCTGAATGCTATGTTGTAATAACCCCATTTAATTTTCCTCTTTAGTGTCAGAGATAGAAACTAATAAACTTCCCAAAGTGTCCCAGAAAAACTTTGCTTCCTTTAATTGAAAATATGCTGCATCACACATGTCTGATCAGAAAATGAAAGTCTAATTCCACAACAGTATTTTTTTTCAATAATTTTTCTTTTAAGTCATTTATTTTTGATGGTAGCAGCTTTTACATAAAAGGAAATCTTTATATCCGGGATAGCAGTCTTTTAAAGAAAATCCCATACTTCACATGTTCATAATCTATAGAGAGATCCTTGTACTTTGATCTTAGGGAAGTAAAGATTGTCTTAGGCTGCTAAGGGTAGTCATTGAAATCTAAGCATTTCATAATTGAAACATATACATTGATATTAGAAGACAGATTTCTTTTGAGTTGTTGTAGAATGTTTATTAGATTTATACCTGAGTGACTGGGTCCCTTCATAGCCTAACTTCACCATGCATCTGACCAGTCTTTTTGCATCTTACACTGTCGGCCCTCCCACTCCCTATCCACATCCCCACAGCACATACTCTTTAGTTTGTACATGGTTGTTTGCATGTTGTCTCTTTGTTAGATCACGAACTCCTGCGGGGCAGGGAGTATCTTTTACTTTCTTTGTGTCCCAAGCATTTAGCAGGGTGTCTGACACAGGTGCTCAATAAATGCTTATTGCCTGATTTACCCAGACTACAAAAGAAAAATAAGCTGATTATCAAAGGATCAAGAGAAGTCCTTGAGAAAGGTGATGGTAGCCTCTCTTTTTTTCTGCAGGAATTAAAGGAAAAAGTCTTATTATGTACTGAGATAATTTTGTTGGCATAATTATGCCACACCCTTGCCAACACTTGATTTTTCCAAAAATTAATGCATAGTTGTAAACCTTCTGCATAATATTCCTTAGTTCCAGGCCATAGCAGGTAGATGCTTGATAGCTTTATATTAACTGAGTGATTGAAAATTTCAATAATAACCTAAATTTTGTTAAACCTAAATTAATTTTTTTTCACAAATTTTAGATTTGTTTTTCATGAGGGGTCCCAAGTAACTCTTTACCTCCTTACCTCCCTTCCCCCTTTCCCCCCATATTTGCTTGTGAAATATTAGCCTATGTTTTACTTTTTATATTAGGTTTTTAATATTTTCATCTTAGTCTAATATTAGGTGAGCATTTTCTGTTCCAAATTATCCTTGCTTAATGAGGATCTCCTATTCCAGCTGATATTTCATTAGATCCTCCTCAGAAGTTGTAATAAATTGGATATTACAAATCTGGTAAGAATGTAATGACCCAGTTTTAGTACTTACTATATATCATTATTGTTTATAGATTTAATCATTATCAATATAATCTATCTGATGTTATTCATTGTTAGGTAGTATAAAGAAAGGTAAATTTGTGGTTGTCAAAAAAGATGTTGCTATTTCAATAACTGAGGTTAGGAAACACTTTTGATTTACTCTGCTTTTGTAATACTGACTGTTGCATGTGTACTTCTGCTGACTTTAAGCTTACTTTTAAAATGTCTTCTGATGTTGACAAGATAAAATTTCATTCAGCTGATTTTACCCTCTTTGTTTAGTTCATTGTCAGTCAAGTGATGGATATTGGGCCAGAGACATTATGTTTCGTTACTTTTTTTTGTTGGTTGTCAATTCTGTTTTGTTTATCTTTGCTTTTTAAGAATGGATGTGATTCCAAGGGAACATGCAAAAGTTATAGCTCCTAATAAGCATACTTCAGTTACTCTGAAAAACTTTGCAGTGGCTATTGGTGTAGAGAAATCAAGCATTTCAAGGATCATAAGAGTCCACAATGGAACAAGATGATTCATACTGAATTCAGGAAAGTCTGGTTGAACACAGTGCCAAAAACTGATGAAGTAATATAAAACCTCCCAAGAAATCCTCAGAAAAGAAGCAGACTTTTAAAGGGAACTGAGAGGTGGAGGGTTTTGATTCTTCTAAATGAATCATGGACTCCCAGAAGCTGGAATAACAGTGAGAAGAACATTTAATTTTTTAAAAGATCTGCTAATTTGCCATGAAACAGGAAAAACATGACATTAAGAGTATTAAAGATCGGAACAAAGTAATTTTTACTAATGAAACTCATTTTTTCATTTAAGGCTATACAAAAAAAAAACTATTAGCAGAAGTCTAGGTAAGCATATAAGATATGGGGATGTTCATCAGACTGTAAAATACCCTCCTCCTACCCTCCCCACCAAAAATAATGTTTGAAAGAGCTTTGGATATGAAATCAGAAGATATAGACTTGAATCCCACTTCAAATCTTATAAGCCCTATGACTAAAGGACAGATTATTAAACCTTTGAGTCTTACTTTCTCATCTATAAAATAAGGTTAGAGAGGTAGAAAGTCAGTTGAGAGTCAGAAATACAATGATAAGTCTCTTCAGCTTTTCTATGTTCAGGGTAGTCCTTTGAGTCTCTAAATTACTGACCAATGGATAATTCGCGTTGATTTAGGAGAATTTTCTCAGCAGGGAGCTCCTTGCTCCAGTGAAGTCACAAAAGTTTCAACAAAACAAACAAAATGGCAAAACAACAAATCCAGGACACCACTGTGGTTAATCATATTTGTGTTACCCACCCCAAAAGGCAGATGTGAGGAAAATTTTTGGTAGAACTTAAATCGCTATGTAAAAGGGAATTTGTTTTTACTTATTACTAATCCAGTCGATGATTATACATATATTTAGATATAAAATTTTATGGAGATACCACTTAAGTTAATATAAACCCTAGAGAGGTATAGAAAGAGATTTTTTACAAGTTGATTTTGGTAACATTGTTCTAAGAAAGTGTCCTTTATAAATTTTTCAAATTTTAGCAGCATTTGTCTTGAAAAGTGGGGTAGGAGGTATAAATATAAATTAATCAGAAAACAAATACTACTATATATGAAATGATCACAGTGTCATATAATATCAGGTTTGTAATGGGCTAACTATTCTAGCTATACCTGATCAAGAATCCATTATAATATACCCTCCAAATGTCATTCAGCCTTTTTTTTTTTAAGACCTGCAATAATGGACAACTTACTGCTTCCCAATGGCAGCCCTTCACACTTTTAAACAACTCTAATTGTTTGGATTTGTTTTCTAACCTAAACCTAAATATGACCCTCTGTAACTTCTGTCTGGTGCTCCTCATTTTGTCTTGTTGCACAACACAAAACTTTAATGCATCGAATACTAGAATGCAGTTGTAATGTACCATTAGTCTTTTCTTTAGGCTGATCATCTATTTCTTCAACCAATTAAAATGCAAGTTCATGTCAGCGCCTTTCTTCATCTTCCTTTGTCTGTGTTTCCCACTTCATAAAAACTCTCTTCCCAGAATGGGGAAACCAGAATTGTATTCCAGATCTAGCCTGACCATTTACTAAAATTTTATTAACCATTCTCTGTGTGCCAGGCACTATACTAAATATGTAATTTATTTGTGTCTAGTAATTAGAACTCAGCAAGAGTTCCTTGGTGCTTTCTTATTATCTTACCTTGGTGTATTTATGGAGCCATTTTGTTCTGTACCATCTAGTCCAGGTACCATTTGTTTTTAAAGAGAAAATAGAATCAATATATTAATTGAGATGCTGTGCCTCCTCTCCATCATCAGGTATCAGTGTTTTGAGCTTCACAGACTTAT
This sequence comes from Pseudocheirus occidentalis, assembly GCA_028646575.1. Lineage (NCBI taxonomy): Eukaryota > Metazoa > Chordata > Mammalia > Diprotodontia > Pseudocheiridae > Pseudocheirus > Pseudocheirus occidentalis. The sequence continues at coordinate 319,640,328 of CM053593.1, read as the reverse complement.
TGTTTCTTTGATCTGCGTCTTTTCCCCCAAAGGGCTCCTTTTGCTTTACTTAGGTTTCCTTACCAGCCTTAACTCAATCTGTTCTTTAATACTCCTGACTCTCCTACATAGTCCCATTTGATGCTTGTATCTTCTATTACCTTGCCTTTGGCTCTCATTTTGTGTAAATGTCACTTTAACATCTGAGTCGGTCCTGTACACAGATCCACTTTGAATCCTTAAAGAGGAAGGAAGTATTATCAAATGTTCCTGTGTTCATATCAGCCTCTTTAAACAACTCAACCTTTGCCCTCCTTACTGGAATTTGTTTCTTGAGAGTTTCTCCTCCCTCTTGAAGTTCTTTGCCCTGTAGAATTTTTGTCCTCAAGACTTTTGATCTCCTTAAAATATAGTTTCTAGAAACCAGGGTTTATGTCACATCATTCAAAAAAATGTTTCCTCCCTTAGCTACCACAAATTTTTAGATGGGGATAATTCAGTTTCTTTCAAGTTTTCCCTCCTTGTTAATGAGAATCAGACCCAGAAAAGAAGTTTCCTTCTTTTACCACTTTTTAATGACCTCTTTTGATTTTCTTTTCAATATACTGAAATTATTCCATGTCTCTCAGTTGGGAAGTCTGAAATTGAATAAGATCAGTGTGAAGAATGATGTGTACATTTAGATAGTTTATTTTGGATATTATCAATAATAATCATTTTCAAAATCAGGGTAAATGCCTTTTTATTCCTGATAAGTAGCTCAGTATTAATAGTCCATGAGCAAACATAGTTTTCCTTAAAGTCCTTATTATAAGGGTAGAAATAGAGGGAACAAATGATCATAATATTGTTCATTTAAAGCTAGAAGCCATCTCATCCAATCAGCTCGTTTTTTAGATAAGGAAACTGATTTCCAGAGACATTGATCTCACAGGTAGCAGAGGTAGGACCTGTAGAACATTCAATATTTGCCTTGGTTGAGGAAACTAAGGAAGATTCTTTTTGTCTTGAGAATTATTAGGAATTTTCTTATGTGGTTAACAGTTCTTTACTTGATAATAACAGCTGGCATTTCTTTAATACTTTAAAATCTACAAGGTGCATTACATACTTTATCTCTTGGGATCTTGACAACAACCTTGTAAAGCTGATGCTATTGTTCTTCCCAGTTTTGCACATGTGGCATTTGAGACTTAGCAAGGTAAAGGGACTTGTCCATGTTGACACAGCTAGTAAGTATTGGCATTGGCATGTGGCATGCATTCCAACTCTTTAAGTCTACTGCACATTCCTTTATCATAGCTCCTATGTCACAATACTTTAAAGTTTACAAAGCAATTTTCTCAAAATGCTGTGAGATTAAAGCAATTTAGAAATTATCCACACTTTACACATGAGAAAACTGAAACTTTGAGAGGAGAAATCATTTGCTATGGATCTTAGTACTAATGAGTGGCAGAGTCACGATTCAAACCCAAATCTTATGCCTGTCTTTCCATTGTATCATAGTTGCCTCTTAAAGACTAAATTACTTTTGTACCAAGTCCTCTATATCCAAGAAATTTTTAAGAAAATTTAGTAGTAACCATATATCATTCTGTGGGAAATTGATGTGTAATTAAAGGTGTGCCTCACTTAAGTAAACTAAGCCTGAGCAAAACTGGATTTACACCAACAAGGAGATTGGGGATATATATGGTTTCTTATTTTCTTTACAGATTGATTTATAATAGAGTTACTTTAAATAGCAAAGCTCCTTCATTTAAAAAATGATTCCATTTGCCAAAAAAAAATCAATTTACATGCTACTTTTCAGGAACAATCCATTGTATAAAGTGATATAAAACAGTCAGTGGAAAAATAGAAACCATTTTATCAAGGAACCAGGACAGATATACACTGCCATCAGGTAATATTACACATAAATCAACCTGGACAGATGAGCCTCTGCCCTTTTTGTAATGACCTTCAAAGAAAAGCATTCCTTTTCCATCCCCCAATTTTCCTATATATCTGGTTTGTCCAGTTTTCAGAAGAAAAATTGACAACCCCATTATTCATTTGTAAGTTTTCCTAACGGGTCAGTAGAGTATCTGTCACTGTATTACCATCTGCCCTTACCCCCTCCCCATTATGGTCAGGTGTACTCATTTATCTGTTTCCATCTGCGCTTGCAAGGTGGGCCATGCCTGGGGCTGAGCTGTCTTGATTGTGGAGTGTGTACACACTCACCAAGTAAACTATATCTAGGAAACTTCAGTCCCAGCCATGCTTCATATCTCATCTCAGTGTCTATCTGGGTAGTCCATCTACCTAGGTGCTTACCTACTTCTTCCCACCTGGAATAGGACTTTTTGAATCATACCTCGAGAAACTGTCCACAGTCCCTGGGTCAGTTAATCTCTCTTTTAGAAACTCATACCCAGAAATAGAGTTGCTTAGACTGACCTCATTCACTATATGTAGGTGACTCTAGACCAGACCATGTTTTATATCTTATTCTAGTATTATTCTAGTATTATTATCTTATTATTATTATCTAGTATTATTCTAGTATTATTATCTTATTCTAGTATTCTAGTAACACCACCTGTTGCTGGTGGTTCCCCCTCATCACATACATATTTTCCACCTTCGGTTCTAGGCACAATAGTCAGATGAGTATTAAAAGAACATTTTAATTGAATTCCTTATGGATCAACTTCTCATTTTCCTAACTGCCCAGACAAAATCCCTTTCCGTGGCCACCTGACTTCACTTTTAAATGCTGTCTCCATCTATTAAAACATCAGCTGGAGGCCAGAGTCTATCTCATTATTCTATCCATATTCTTAGCACTTGGCGCTGTATATCTCATTAAGAAGTATAAAAGACTTTTAGACCACAGAAGAAGTTTATCCATCCCACCATTAATTCATTTAACCAGTGTTTATGGAGTTCTTGCTCTGAGCAAGTTGATATGCTAAGGGCTATGTGGGGGTAGAAAGAAATGGAATGGAAGAGCATTCACTATCTGCCAAGTAGTAGGAATACTAATAGAATTATGAGAGAGTCCCTCCCTCTGCTCAAGCACTTCTAGTTTGGTTTAGGGCAGACAGTACAAGTGGTTCCTGGGATTCAGCAACCATTGCCTGGATTCATGACCAAGGCAGGCCAGATAATAAGGAATGATGGTTCTTAGTGCCTAGTGGAAGAAATGATAGCTTCATGGTCCTCCATCATAACAGAAAGATTGAAGGTGGTGACTTTCTGATAATCCAAATGGTATATGACCATTTCTACCACAAAGCCAGAGGCCAACATGATATCTGGTCAGTACCATAATTGTTAAGTAAATAAGTGTGACAGAAAAAGTCTGTCTCAGCTTCTAGGTCAATAAATTAAAAAGTATTTGTGAAACAGCTAATATCTACCAGCCCCATTATGCTAGAGTCTGATTATACAAAGACTAAAAATGGAATGTCACCTCTACTCAAGGGGCTTGTATTCTCTGTATGAGAACATGTAATTAAAAACAACATGTAATTAAATAAATTGGGCAAGAAAGCAATAGCTGTTGCAAGGATGATGATCTGGAAAGGAAGCCTTTTTTTAAAAATAGAAGATGGTGTTTGAGGTGCATCTTAAAGGAAGAGAAAGATCCTGTTGATACACGTTTATCTGTTGGTTAGACTATCTGCTTGAATTTTTGATCTGTTGCTGCATGAACTGTTTCTCTATGAATTTCATAATGTTGCATATATAGACTAGGGACTTATGTGTGTCCTAGTGCTTCAACATTGACTGCCTCTCATTGTTTGATCCCATTGGAGGCTTCTCTCTGACATCTCTAGAAACTGTGACTGCATGTGGTGGTCTGAATATGAACTGCTTGACTACCCATGTTGTGATCTGAATGGGCACCATCCATGCCCTTTGCTCATACCATTCTCTTTGCATCCCTCCTATCCGCTCTTCCCTTAGTCCTTCACACATATACCACCTCTGTAGTGAAGTCTTCACCTGATCCCTACCTGAGTAAAATGCTTTCTGTCTTATATTCATTCCACTTCTTTTTCATGCCTATCTTCAATATTTACCATGCTTGTGTGTTTTGTACTCTCACAGTCCTTTGTATATGTGTTTTAGCTTTCTTCTCTCCTGTATTAGATTGTAAGCTCTGCGAGGGACAGGGTAATGGCATTGCTCTGTCTCCACCAGTGCTGAAGCTGTGGTTTTGTGTAGAAAGATTTAATAAATATTTACCTTATATGTTTACTTTTTATTTCCTCTTTTCCTTGGCCTTTTGCTTTATGTGCATTTCTTTGTTTCTTCTTTGCTGCCTTCTGAACCTGTTTATTTGCTTTGTTGGTATGAAACTCAATATTGGAATTTTATCCTAACATTTTGAAAATTAGATATTATTGTCAGTATAATTATTATTCTTACCACCATCCTCATCATCACTCTTAGTAATCCGGCTATTAATATATGCACATTATTCTTCACAAGGATCTAATTCACTTTTTGTTGTTGTTGTTGTTGAGTCAGACTTATTCCACAGTGGGAAGAAGTAAAAAAAAGAAAAAGGGCTAGAATTGATATTGACCTTAGTTCAACACAAATTTATTATTTTATTTTGTTTATTGGTTATTTAATTTTGTCATTATATTGACTTTAAAGAAAACCGATTCTGAAATAGGTAAACAAATAAATATATGTAGTGTTATGGTCTCTACAATTTGCAGTAGAATGTTCTGTTCATTCTTTTTGCTTCTTGCAAATAAACAGCTTAGTAGAGATCACAGTTTTAATATTTAATACTTACCAGTGAGCTACTGATATCTAAGCCATCCTCTATCCTTTCAAATTCAGGTATGCCTCCTTTCCCATGGACACTCTTTAATCTAAGAGAGTGCACTCAATTAAGTAATTTATCTGTGCCAGTCTTACTCTGACAGGTTTCCATTTGATCTGTAATAGCAGGAACATCAGGACAAAGTAGAGGAACAAGCCTCTCATTTGGGAGAGCTCGAAAGAAGTGAAGAAACTGCCCCAAAGAAGAATGGCCATCCCGTTGGTAATATACATATACTTTAGAATTAGTAAAGTACTCAAGAAGAGAATTCAGGTACTATTGCTATCAGCAGGCTGTCCTCAGTAAGGAGCATAAGACTGGAGTTACTGATAGAAGTAGGGAAGGAAAAGCAGAGCTAATAATTTGAAGATATTTACACCTTTGCTAGTTTCTTTTCACGGTACAAAGGCATTAGGGGAAGTGACAGGAACAACTTATGAGCCATTTACTTGGGCTATCTTTGGGGATTTAATCTCAGTTGGGTCATGGAGTTGAGTATTCTCTGGGAATTGGTGCTACTGTGATAGGCCCTATCTGTAGGCCTGGAGTAAAGAGATAAGAGTTTAAGTCTAGCTGGAATTAGAAGCCACAGAATTAGCTGGATTGCAGAGCTGTAAACCTTTTGGTTCAGATCCTGAAATGCCTCTGGATAGCAGTTCACGTCTCTTCCAGATGGAGTTTTGGCGCAAGACAAACATTTGTAATGTCAAGGACTTTTCTGGAGTGTGCATAATAAAATTGGTCCTATATAATGCAGTTTTCATTCTTTCATTATTTTGCCTTACATTTTCTTTTTAGTGTGTATGAGGAGTTCTTCTTCTCATTTCTTTCTTCTTTTTTTTTTAACTTCAAAAGGCTAATTTTCCACTTCATCAGCCTTCACATGTTTATGTTTTAAGAGGAAGAATGGGAAAAGGCTTGAAAGGTCAGTGATTTTCTCATAAATGAGGCAGCTTTGAATGTGGATGGCATATGCATATCATTTTGAGATAACAGGGATTGGTGTCATTAAAAACATAAAACACCAGACAGGAGAAATAATAATTTATTTCTACTCTGTTTGAGCCCTTTTAGCTTTTCAAATTTTTTTTTAAACTTGTATTAAGAAATCATCAGTGGATAGAAAGCATATTTCCTTGATTGTGGAGTATCATTAGACCAAAAGAAGAATGCATAAATTAGTAGACTGGCAACATACTTACAGGAGGGATAACAAACTATTTGTAAATAGCGGTATAAAGCAGTTTGACTCCTTACGATTTTTGGTCAATTCCAATATAGAAGGTTCCCTAGGAGGGGAGGCTTCTGAAACTGTGAATATGTGACAGCTTTAGTCTTATCAAGAGTTAGAGGAAGCATTTTGCTTTTCACCATCGTCCACTTGGCCTGTCCATTCCCAATGAATATAGGGTTTTTCTTCTTAGAGAAATCAATATTAACCTTGGCAGGTCTGGGGAGTTCTCTAATCAGGATGTGTCTACATTAACAAAAATAAATAAATAAAATGACTGCCCCAAGCACTGAATTGATTGTTTTGTCTAAATAAGGCCAAATAGCTAATTGGGTTAAATCCCTGCCCCAGAAGTGAGTGATTACTTCAGTATGTTCTTAGTTACTTGAACATTTCCACTTGGTTCTCACCCATTTCCCCCCAATGGATGATTCTTTTTGTGTTTGCCTTTCAGGATCAGTTGCATCCTAGGGTCATGGATTTAGAGCTAGATGGGAGCTCTGAGAATCCAACCTCTCTACTCCTTCCACATTGTACAGATGAAGAAACTATGGTCCAGAGGCATAAAATTACTTTCCCACAACCAACACACTTTTAAATATTTTAAAAAATTTTGGACAGCTATTCCAAATGAAACTGAGATAATGAAAGAAAGATGATTCAATATTAACTTTTTTTTTCTAGTAACCTTGATATCTATATTTTGGCTCCAATATGGCCTCCCAATATAGAATGGTGGAAAGAAATGCTAGAGTTGGGAGTCAGAAAACCTGTACTAGAAACCTTGTCTTTGCCAATTCTTATGCAGTTGCCCTCAAGGAATGTATTTGATTATTGCTGGCCCCAGTTTTCTCATATGAAGAGGTGTATCAATGGAATTTCTTTTAAGTATGATCACCTCTCTGCTAAGTTTATAAGGTCTCTCCTTTCCCCCTGGCTTGCCTCCCTGGTACTCTGTCAAACAATTGGTCTTCAGTGACTCACATGCAGATGACATGATTGACTAATTAGAACTCAGAAGATGGGATTTCTATATCATTCTGTCACAGAGACATATTGTTCTTCACCCTTTTGCCTGGCTCTTTTCTACCTCTTCCTCTGAGTACTTTTTTCACACAGTACTCCATATAGTACTGGTCAAGGGAATGGATTTTTTTTTCCTTTCCAGGAGGACTTGTTGAAGAAACACATGGCATGAGTAGACAAGGAGATTTCAGGAGATTTCCTGAAATTGAGCTTTCCCAGCCCAAGAGACAGTAGCAGCTGGGATAGCAATAGATTTCCTGCAGAAGCATATGGTAGATGAATACATGTGTTTGTCAATTTGGCCTAAGTAGGAAGTTCACTGCTCCTGAATATAAATGTGCATTGGTTTCTGATTTCCCAGGGAGAAGTCTAAATTTCTAGCCAAAAAGGGAACGTTTCTTGAATGATACCAGCATAAGAGACCTGACTTTCTATAGAAAAGAAGAGTTGCTAAATAATTTTCCTCTTAAAGGAAAATGAGGAATCCACATGGCTTATCTACCTGGTAGGATAGTAAGGTGTAAAGTTATATTAAGGACTAGAAGGCAAGAGATTTGAACCTTAATATCTCTACTATTACCATGTTACTTAGAATAGTGCAGGCATAACAGGCGGATGTTGCCTAAACAGCAAAAACAAAATATGTTTATCTTCCAAAGGAAATGTGAGCTCCGGGTGGCACTGTAAGTCTTCAAGAAGCTCTGTAAGATTTTGTAGAACAGCTAATGGTCCACCAGAATGTCAAAGAATTGCTACAATATCAACCTTGAGTTTACTTCCCTCCAAGCAAAAATATTAAGAGCATTTTTTTTTTGCTTTTCGGTATTTTTTTATATACTCCTATGAGCATTTTGCATCTTTTGCATTTTCTGTGGGGTCAAATAAAGACTGTATTACCCACTAAACATTTTTATTACTTTCAGTCCTTGTGTACCATCTGGATATCCTTTTATGTATGTTTAGGGAAATGTATACCTGAGCTAAGGCATATCTGAAGCTTTTCCTGATGTGAACAGATTAAAAAAGACCCATGTGAGTCGATCTACAGGATAAGATTCTGTATCTGAAACTAGAGACTTGGGTGCATGGGGTGACAGAACCCTGAGGCATAGATTTCAGGTAAATTGGGTTATTGACCTAAAGAACTTCTAAGGGCCCTTTCAAATCAAAGCCTCTTCTCTTCCTTTTCTAGGTATATTTCACATTACACTCTGTTGAAAGTCTCTCTGTGTCTCTGTCTTTGTGTGTATGTGTGTGTGTGTGTGTGCGTCTGTCTGTCTGTCTGTCTGTCTTCTGTTTCCTCTCTCTACACCCTTCTTGGCAATTGAAAGGTTATCTCCAGTACAAGTACATCCTGCTGCACTTTCACATATTAAGATCTTTAGCTTCAAACATAGCCCAACCCAGATGCCACTTCCTATGGCAAACTCTTCCTTATCCTCCTAATTCTTAGTGCTCTTTTTCTTCTCTTTTGTCTTTTTTTTCTTCTTCTCTGTTGTATTTTTTTGTCTGTGTACCTTTGATACAAAAGTAAATGATACTCCAGTAAAATGGAAACTCCTTGTGAGCAAGTGATGAGGTGCAGGCTCTGGGAAACCCCTTGAAGTCTGATTGAATCTTCCCACTTGAGGAGGCATTTGCAGAAACCATAAGTTTTTCATTGTGGCTGGGCCTAAACCTCTGTTACTAGCCTAGCCCCTCCATTGTCCATCAATTTTCCACCCTTGAACCTATCCAAATATCAATCCAGGTTTGCATTGAACTCATTAACTCCTCCTGAAGACCTTCCCCAAACTCATTACTGGAGTCTGACCTCATTGACTATTCCTGAAGACCCTCCCCAAACTCCTCCTCTAGACTACTCCCTAGATTCCTCTGTACGTAAGATCCCATATGCCCTCCATGTGGTGTGAGAGCACCACAGAATGACCTAGCATAGACTGGCTACTTAAGGGTCTACCCCAAATGGCAAACTTTCAAGAAACTTTACTTTTCTTTGGCTGAGAAGACTTGAGTCAAATTCTTTTGGCAGGACCCGGCATGTTGGCATATTGGGGTCTTCATATCAACCCTAACCCTCTTTATGGGTAACCTCTTCCTTTTTATGGTTCCCCATAAAGAGGGTTAGGGTTGCTCAAGACCCCAAAATACTAACACACCAGGTCCTGCTGAAAGCAATCTACTCAAGTCTTTTCTCAGCCAAAGAAAAGTAAAGTTTATTGAAAGTTCTTTAAAAGCTTGCCACATTGGGAAGACTCTTAAAGAGCCTAGGCATCTATTATATTTGCATTGGGCAAGCAGGACAGAGTAAGTCTATCACATAGCACATCTGTCACAAAATAAGTCTGTGCTAGGTTATTTTATGGCACCCTCACAGAGCAAGTCTGTGCTGAGGTATTCTATGGCACTCTCACACCACATGGAGAGAAGATGGAGTCTTATGTACAGAGGAATCTAGGGGTGGTTTAGAGAAAGAGGAATTTGGAGAGGGTTTTCAGGAGCCAATGAGATCAGACTCCAGTAATGAGGGTGGCGGGGCTCTTCAGGAGGAGTTAATGAGGTCAGTGCAAGGGTGGATTGATATTTTGATAGGCTCGAAGGTGGGAAGTAGATGGAAAATGGAGGGCTAGGCTAGTAACAGAGGTTTGGGCCCAGTCACAATGAAAAACTTTTGGCCTCTGCAAATGCCTCTTCAAGTGGGAAGATTCAATCAGACTTCAAGGGGTTTCCCAGAGCTTGTACCTCATCACAAGGATAGTTTTCCATTTTATTTTCATGTTACATAGTAAGAATTTTTAACTGAATCACAGAGAGCTCAAGTGACTTGCCCAAGTTAATACAGATAGTAAGTGACCAAGTTCCATTTTGACAACAATTTATTTAATTTCTTATCTGTTGATAATCCATTGTATTCATAAGATCTTGTGGCTGTTGATAAAACATCAAAAAGACTTTTTGATTGAAAACAACTCCAAATAAAACAAGATACGTCAACTGTGAAAGAAACATCATATTTTAATGAAATTATATTTAGAGCCTGAAGGAATCCTAGAGGTTCTCTTAGAGATTATCTGATCTATACTCCTACATTTTACAGATAAGAGAAGAGAGACCAAAAGAGCTCCAGGTTCTTTAGATTGTAGCTAGCAGTGAGGGGTAAGAGGGTACCCAAAGAGGGTTAGGGCTGCCTGAGACCACAAAACACCAACATGCTGGGTCCTGCAGAAAGAATTCCACTCAAGTCTTCTCAGCCAAAGAAAAAGTAAAGTTTATTGAAAGTTTAAATTCATCATATGAGGTAGACTCTTAAGGAACCAGTCTATGCTAGATCATTCTGTGGAACTTTCACACAGAACAAGTCTGTGCTAATCTATTCTATGGGGCTCTCACAGACCAAGTCTATGCCAAGCCATTCCACTGTGTTCTCACACAGATGGAGGGAAGATGGGGTCTTATATACAAAGGAATCTAGGGGTGGTTCAGAGGAGGAGCCAATGAGGTCAAACTCCAGTAATGAGTTTGGGGAGGGTCTTCAGGTAGAGTTAATGAGGTCAGACTCCACTAATGAGTTTGGGAAGGGACTTTAGGTGGAATTAATGAGGTCACTGCAACAAGAGTATTTTGATAGGCTCCAGGGTGGGAAGCAGACGGACAATGGAGCACCAGGCTAGCCACAGAGGTCTGGGCCGAGCCACAGTGAAATATGTATGGCATCTGCAAATGCCCCCTGAAGTAGGAAGAATCAATCAGACCTCACGGGGCTTCCCAGAACATGTACCTCAAAAGATTCAAGGACAGCTGGGGAGGGGGGAGGTCCCAGAGCTTATACCTCATCCAGGGGATTTCAATCCAGATCTTTGAAGCCTAAATTTTGTGCTTTAAACCCATAGTATATTTTATAATGTTTTTCTTTTTAAGAAGTCAAAAAAGATCTGCCCTTAACTGACCATAACTTCCTCACTTTTTTTGAGGGGGGGAAGGGATGTGTGACTAGCTTGCCCATCCAAAAGGAAGCTGCTTTATTTGGACCCTCAAGTGAAGCTAGTGGTCTTTTTTGATAGAGCATGCTCCCAAATCCATATTGCTTTCTGATTGTACTCTAGATTGGATCCCCTGACTCTTGACTTGTGGTCTGTGAACTTTAATTCTATTTCTGCTTAGTCCTTGTATTTTTTACTTTCCTATTTTGGGATTTATTAGTTTTGGACTTGGACTGTACTTACCGTTTGATCTGTGCTTTCCCTGGCTCTGGCTTTTTATTCAGAAGAGACCATGGTTATTTACTCCTTTAATGACCCTGCTGATTAGATATAGGCCTACTAATCTCTAGTATGTACCCAGTCTATCTGGCCCTAACCTCTCACTCTCACTCCTCCATCAGTGGGCCAGATAGAACAGGACAATTTAACTGCCAGAGTATATCACCCATTGATTGGATCAAAATGTCATTTGTTATCATGAATTCAGCTTATTTATTATTGTCATTATTATTCATTTCTTTGATACTTTGAGAATCCTTCTGATATTGTCTTGCCATGACTCCAGATCATGACCTCAGTTTTCTGCATATATTCCTGGGCCTGCCTTCTAGACACGGTGGCTCATTTCATTGGTAGATGTTTTTATTTTGTCTTCTGCTTTGTTGATACTTTGCCTTATACTCCTTCCCCAGCTCTGCCACTTCCATTAACTTATTAATATTCATAACTATCCAAGGCATCCCATCACTACATCAGTTAGCAACAACCCCCCTCCACTCTCATTGCTTCAATATTCCTTTTTCATATAGAAAGAAGATGAGGTTTTACATTGTTCAAGATATGATGCAAAAGCCAGAATTTATTTTTTGCTGTCAGACATATACAATAAAGTCAGGAATGTAGATCAAGAGGGTAGAAGACGATGATTTTATCACTTCCTTTTAGCTTTTATTCTTCCTCAACTTAATTGTTTTGCTACTAAGTAGGGATAATTGCTGGACTGAAGTATAGCCCAGCCTTTGCACTACTTCTAGAGTATTTGGGGGGGGGAGGTTGGGACAGGGTGGTAGGCATAGTCCTAAAAATTGGTTAGTATGGCTTGTGTTTCCCATCATAGAATCATGTTGGGGTCAAAGAAACTTTCTGACGCTGAGTCAAATAATATCTGGACTCATAGACTGTGAATGGGCATCCCACACAATTATGAAAAGAAGAGAGTGAATCCTAGCCTGGTAGCACTCTGACTAAGTTTTGTTTGTGTGTTTGTGTGTTTATTTTTTGGCTCCCCTAGTATGTGGGTGATTTATTAACTTGTATATGGACTCTCTTTTAGTCAGTCTTCTAGTCTCTTTACCTTAATAGATGGAGGCATAAATCTAGGAAGTGATGCTGAAGAGTTGAAGCCCATAAAATGGTAGGAGAGAGAAACTCAGTAGTAAGTAGTGGAAATAAAATCCTAGACTGCAGAAGAAAGAAATGATACCCAGGGGAATGCATATAACCACATCACCAGAAGACACTGGCATCTCTGCAGCATGCAAGACTGTGGTTTCCTTTTCCATCCATGTTCTCTGGCCACATGTGTTCCCTATGTGTATATTCCCCGGTAGAGTTTTTTCTCTGTTTTTATACCCTCTTCTTCTGGTAGTATGGTAATCTGGAAGAGAGTATTTCCCATGTGTACTTATAGGGATCTTTTCAGGTTTCTTTATTTATTATGCCATGTAATTAAATGCCATTTGTTTTGGACTAGTACACTTAAATGACGTGTAAGCACATTGCTATAGACTTGAGCATTATGGTTTAGGAATGTTGCTTAGTGACAGTGTCTTGAACCCCAGGGTAGATTTTCTGGGGCCCCACATTAGAAAGAGTCCACATCAGAACATCTATTGGTATTATGTGTACTTGGGTTCAGTCTTTTAAAAGAGATGGAAGGGAAAAGAAAGAAAACTAATTTTTCTTTTTCCACCTGTATATGTGGGTGATTACTTGATGTATTCATATATAATATAGAGAGGTAAACAGAAATGTTTAGCTATCTGTAGATCCACATGTAGAGATCTACATATAACCCATGTAATACATTTTTATGTTTCTTTATTTCTTATGCTGTTGGATTAAATGTTATTTAATAACAAAAAATGCCAATAACATATCTATAAAATATATAGATGGATGTAGATATGTAAATCATCTTAGTTACATATAATACTAATTTCTGCTACAGTTATTTCATACACTAAACACTTTCAAATAGGAGCTAGGAGTTGGCATTCTCTTGATCAGAACTGTCAAAGTACCTGTTTACTCTTTTTCAGACCTAAGATGAAGACAGAGGAAAAAGAATGAAGGGAATAGAATAGGAAGGATGAAAGAAAACAAAAGTAGTAGTAGAAGAAAAAGTCACAGAAAACAAAATCTTAGAATTTAAAGACAGATCATCTAGTACCTAGACCAACTCTTACTTGAAAAGGAATCGCCATTATAATACAGTGTATAAAATCTTTCAAGTGACTCCTTGGATCCTGTCATTGAAGACCTTTGATGAAAAAAAAATGCTTCATGGTTAGTTGATTGACTTAAATCAGCTCTTTCTACAATGTGATGGATCTAATAATTAACACATTTTTTCCTGACATCAAACTGAACTTTGTCTCTTTGTAACATTTACTCAGAGGGGAGACAGGGAAAAGAAATAGGTTCTTGTTGTCTTACAGGCTGTCTACCTAGAACTGAGACCTCTGACTATCTGACTTGGATCTCTCATGCAATATGAAGATATTAGAATTCTTTTTTCTGAAATGAGGAAGATAATAAAGTAAAAACACAGCTAAAGTGTCCAATGAGTCCATTAACTTTAGCCCTTACTACCAAAGAATTTGTTCCAATCTCTATGTTGATTTTTATGTGACTTTCTTATAGTTGGTATATTCAAGAATGTCAGTATTTTATTTTTCCTATATCGGTGCGTTTGCAATGGACCTCATCATTCTTAGTCTTCCTGAGTAGGAAAAAAAAACAAAAAGTAAGCCTTTAAGCCTCTCAATCCACTTGGAAACACTATGATGTTTTGAGTAGGATTGGGACCATATATGGAACATAAATCCTCAGTATCTTTTGTCCACTTGGTCCATTAAAAAAAATTAATAAAGTCTATCATTAGATGACTGGATGAGGGGCTCTGTTTCTGTTATCCGAAATCCTGGGCTATTTTGCTGACACAATTCCTCACTAAAGAGCAATGAATATAAAGTTAATGGTACATTACACTTGTCCCATGATGTGTGGTATTGGGCATTGTGATATTGGACTAAAGCACATGTATATATGCTTTATCAAATGTGAATGTATTAAATGGCACACTTAATGGTTTTAGGGTCAGTTATTTGAAGTGTGAACTGTTGCTTGGTGTTAGTTGTAACACAGCCATCTCGGTTTATATTGTGTATCCCTGAGATTGTGTTTATAATTGTGTGATCCATGATGTCAGGATTATGTTTTAATTATCTTTTACATTTTCCTCTATACTCTTCACATAGAAATTGCTTTATAAATAGTTAATGAAATGTATGAATAGCCTTTTATAAAAGTGATCATGTAAAGGCAGTCAATCAAGTAAAAGTGGTCAATATACTGAACAATAAATTGTGACCAGTATGAAATTCTATCAAAGCCTTGATTATATAAGGTGATAAATTCTTTTAATTAAGGACAATAAGCAGAACATGAGGGAATAAACTGTTTTGGGAAAGAAGACATTGTTTAAGTTATTATTCAGGATTATATTATAATGATAATAATTCATATTTATGTAGCTGGCACTTTAAGCTTTATAAGCCACTTAGTTTACAACAAAGTATAGATATTACAAATAATTATTGCAAATGTTATTATTCTTTTTTACATATCAACAGAATGAGGCTGAGTTATTTCTCTAAAGTACAATGGCTTTGAACATAGCTTTAGAGCTGGAAGGGACTCTGAGGCTCCTTTGTCAATCCTTCTAGTTAACTGGATAGTTCTAGAATTGAAAGTAACTTTAAAAGTTGTCTAGCCCAGTCTCTTCATTTTATAGATGAGAAAACTGAGAAATTGAAGTGAGTTGCTTAAGATCATATAGATAGTAATAGGCACAGGCAGAATTTTGGCCCAGGTCCTCTGACTTCAGGTTCACCAATTCTTCCATTGTGCCATATTGTCTTTTGTCAGTATCAAAGCCAATTCATACTTGACAGTAACTTAGACTCTGTCCACTGTGCTGTGGCCAATAAACAGAATCAAGTCAGAATTTATAGGACAATTAAATTAAAAGGTCTTCATGAGAGGCAGGAAAATGAATGTATGGCATAGTTAGAAGTATAGACGGCTATCACTAAGGAAATGAGAACAGGTGTGCTATGTGGGGAAAAAGTAGGTGTATTAGGAGCTAATGAGAAGATGGTTTATATTACATATAGTGACTACTGAGATCATTAACAATAATAAGATGGTTTCATTTTTTTAGGACTGTATTTTAAAAGTAGGACTTTTTTAAAACTTTTTTTTCTTTGAAGATTTGGTATAGGGGCAGCTAGGTGGAGCATTGAATAGAGCACCTGGAATCTGGAGGACCTGAGTTCAAATCCGACCTCAGACACTTAACCCTTAATAGCCATGTGATCTTGGGCGTCACTTAACCTCAATTGCCCTGGCCTTCCCCCTCCAAAGAAAAAGCAAAAACAAAAAAAATTGGTATAATTTGTGCTATGGTTGTGTCGTATGAGTGGCTACATCAGGGAAGATAATGAAATTCATTTTTTCCACATTAATGTAGGCTATTAGAACAATGATATAAATATTAGGGTTTGTTAGATTTCCTAATCCACACATAGCTAAGGAAAAGATTTAGTTGACTTCTATTTTCCGGTCAGGAATAGCAGTCTTTTAAGGTTGGCTCTGTTGGTAGGTTGTGAGGAATAAGAGAATCGAGATATTCCTGTCATATAAACGTCCATGTATGCTTCTTGAAGGCAGGGGCATACATTTTTGTATTTATATCTCTGATACTGAGCCCAGTGCTTGGAATATAGGAAGTATTTTTTCAAATGCTTGCTTGATTGATTATATCCATTATAGATATAGGGTACCTTCTATTATATGACTTAGTATTAGAATTATTGAATTAAAACTGAGAGAAATTATTATTAATAACTCATTATGAGGGAGGTCTAGGTTTTTTCTCTGTTCGATTTTCTTGTTCTAAGCCCTGCCTTTTAAGGATATTACTGATCTCTGCCAAAATTTGCCCCACCTAGACCATCTTATCTAGATGAATTGATGCACTCTGGCCTATTGTATTTTACTTAGGCCTAGGAAAATGTGGATTTTCCCTTTTATTTGGATCCTCTTTGACCACAGCTGAGTGATCAAGGTCAAGTACCCCAGACCCTCATTAGAAAAGGTCTGTCTCTCATTATAATATTCTTTCTCTCATTAATTTTTAACTAATCAGAATTGATTTTTACCTTCAGGAACACCAAGGGCATATAAGTGTTGAGTGGGTTTCATGAGGGATCTTTCGTTTAAGAAAAATGGCAAAATGATTATCCTTTTAATAATAATATGCTAGCATTATTAATAAAATGATTAATTACTCAGAAACTTTATTTCTCAAACTTTAAAAATGTCACAAAGCTAACGTCAGGTGATATTATCAGTGTTCTTGGGGGGAGATGGTACAGTGAAAATATGAAATCTGCATTATGTATATTTGTATGAACTGATAGTAGTAGTGTTCTAGATAACAACCTATCCTAGACTCCTCATCCTGTGTTGCACGTAGTCTTGCATTCCCATAAATTTTCCACCATGGGTACATCCAAAGTGCAGAGGAACTATACAGTTGAGATGATCTGGGTTCAAATCCCGTTTCCAGTACTTACTACCTGTTTGACTTTGGAAAATTCTTCAAGCCTCAATATGCTTATCTGTAAAATAGGGATAATAATTCTTACCGTACGTACCTCAAAGGTTGGTGGGGAAAGCAAACTAAGCCATATAGTTAAGGTGTTTTTCGAAAATGGAATGTAGATGTAGGTTAATTGGTAGACTATTAATATATCTTCCTCCCAAATGGTCTTGTGGACTGTTTATACCTAAACTGTGATAGAGTCTTCTAAGGTCATATTGGCACAATTAGCCACAGCCAGACACACTATACATTGACCTTGATAACATGATGCCATTTTGATCTTCTTTGGGCATAAAACTCAAAACAAGAAGTATTTACTGATTTCTATTATAGCACCTGAACTTTCCATCATCTATTGGTTGCCCTGGCCAAATAATTGCCCAACCTCCTTTTCAAGTCAAACGTTTCTAGAAGGATAACTTAATGCATACTTTTTCACTAGTTAATATGCTGCTATCTATTTGTGCCTGCACATTAATTTCCTATTGGATTAAACAAACTTGATTTTCTGTGGCATTCCATAATTTATAGCCATATAACACCATGAGAAGTATATTAGTGGCAAATCAAGAGCCTACTATAACCAAAGAGTCTGTGCTCTGTGTTTGTTTGAACTGGGAAAGTAATAATCTTACTAAAGTCAGGCAATGTTACATCCTTTGCCTCTGTGACAATAACGAATTTGACCATTGAGGATAGTAACACATTAATATAACAATTTAAGGTTTACCTAAGGTTTACTTGACTCACACCCTTGTGTGTTAGATTATGGCATTTCTACACATCAGGAAAATGTACGCCAGAAATGTAAAAAAAAAACATCATGGCTTGGCATTGGGGTCAACATTCAAACTCAGATCTCAAGACTCCAAAACTTTTGCCAGTTTTACTATGCAGCATCAACTTAATTCTGATCACTATGCTCCACTACTAGAAAAGTGTGACAATTTTATTGGGACTAGAATCATGTGTCAGGCTTACTCCTCATGATCTCCAGAAGAGATGTTTATGTTATGGCTATTATGTTTCTGATATCTTATTATAATGTTAGATTGAGACTCTGGGTACTCAAGTACATTTTAGTCTGTGGATGTATAATAACTATCATTTAAAATTTATTTATTTTAGTATTCTTTTTTAAAAATTGAATTCCATATTCTCTCTTTCCCTCCATCTCCCCCACCCATTGAGTTATACATGTGAAATCATGTAAAATATATTTCCATATTAGCCATCTTGCCAAAAATAATAAAAAAGGAGAAAACTAAAGAAAGTGGGGAAAAATGCTTCAATTTGCATTCGTAGTTTGTCAGTTTTCTCTCTAGTGGTATACAGCAATTTTATCATTAGTCCTTCAGAATTGCGTGACTGTGTACTACCACGGTGGATCCATGAAGCAGTCCCTGCAAAGGCACAGATGTCACTTCATCTGTGTCCTGCCATGCTATGAAACCCATGTCCTGACCTCCTGCAAAACCTCTGCATGAGGCTTTCTGCTTATATTGTTGATGATATGCAGATTAGGAATTGTCGTTTCTATGCAATTTGAAAGCTTTTGCAGTAACAAAATAACTGCCATTAGGATAAGAAAAGATATAATTTATTGGGAGAAAAATTTTATCATGTATCACTAATAAAACCCTGTTATCCAAGATATACTAAGAACTAGAAAAAATTATGTAAGAATAAAATCCATTCCCCACTAGATAAGTGGTCAGAAGATATGAAGAAACAGTTCTCAAAAGAAAAATTGCAAGCTATTAAAAACCATAGTAATGTTGTTTCAAATCACTAACAATAAAGAAAAATGCAGATCAGATCAATCCTGAGGTTTCGTGTCATTCCTAGCAAATCCACAGTGATGACAAAAGATAATGATGTTATAGTTAGTGGGCTTATGGAAAGATAGATATGCTGTGACTGTATTAGTGAATCTATAAATTGGTTGGCTCATTCTGAAAAGCAATTTGATGTTATGCTAAAAGAAAATCAAATGACCTTTGACCTAGACATCCTACTGCTAGGCAAATACTCCAAGGAAATCAATGGTTTAAAAAAAAAGGAAGGCCTTATATACAACAAAACATTTATAGCAATATTTTCTGTAGTAGTAAAGATCTGGGAACAAAATCTATACCTGTTGATGGGGGAATAGATGAACAACATAGAGAATCATAAAAAGATTTAAATGAACTTATTAAACATGAAATAAAAAGAATCAGGAAAACATTACACAGAATGATTACAACAATGTTAATGGAAGGACCAGCAATGAGAGAGAATGGAATGGAATGAAAGTTGAATGCTATGAAATCATAATTACTAAGGTTGACTCCAAGAAGAAATATGACAATACCCCCCTTCACTTTTTTGCAGGTAGAGGGCTTAATTTTTGACTTGGTTGATATCTTTAAAAGTTTTCTTAAATGGTTTTTTTTTTATTTTCCTCTTTTATTCTTTTCATAAGATATAACCCAGGGGAGTGAGGGAAGAAACCAGAAAAGCGATATAATAGGAAATGACATTAAAAATAAAAATATCAGTATTACATATGTGTGCATATGGATTTATATATGTACATCTACAACCACATACACATATGTATATATGTATACTTATTTATATTTTAAAATGTAGGGCATAGGTTTTCCAAATTTTTCCCCTTTCTCTCATTATCTTATTATCTAACCAAGTATCTTTTTGTGCTGTAATGATGATAATGATGATATCAGGAATAAGCTTTAAGGCTTGCAGAGAATTTTCAAATATCTCCATTTATCCTCAAAACATCCCTGATAAGGAAGTGGTATTTTTATACCCATTTTATGCCATGTGACTGTCATAGCTACCATTTGTATTCTGCTTTAAGGTTTGCAAAGAGCTTTACATATGTTATCTCATTTGATTCTCACAGTAACCCTGAGAGGTTGGTTGTATTATCACACCCATTTCATTGAAGAGGAAACTGAGGTAGACAGAGGTTAAGTCCAGGGCCACACAGCTAGTAAGTGATTGAAGCTGGATTTGAATATAGATCTTCCTGATTCCAGGTCTAGCATTCTATCTGCTGTGCCTCTGTAATGTTAATGGAATGGGAAGGTCTTCCTTATTCATCAAGAGGGCTATGTGATCACATGTGTATGCATCCTGAGTCACAGAGAGCACATGGGGGAAGAACTTGCCTAAGGAGGAGCTTGCTTAGGAAGAAGCTTGCTTAAGGGGAGGCTTGCTTATTGGAAGGCTTTCATACTTTTTGGTACTAAGCTAATTAGGCACAGAGTCATGAAGGTTATGGTGCCTTCTGGCTCTGAGCCTATTATTGAAAACTATATATACTGGGAGGTTGGCATTTAAGGACCTTTTGATTCCCTGGACAAGATTCTGAGTAGCCATTTGTTAAGAGCCCCTTGACTACTCAGAGGTTGATGCTCTCCCAGACTGGTGGTGTATGTAAGTGATTGTATTACTTTATTCAGACAGTTGGAGCCCTATCTGTTGGATTCTTTCTTGGATCCTCACTTCTTTCTACTTATCTGTAATTCAAATAAGATTGTTGACCCTTTTAAAGTTCCTTTAGAAAAGTAGATCAAAGAACCTGTGCTAACAAGTCATCCTGAATGTGCTAGGGTGCTTGCTCATACAGCCTCTTTGCTACCTTATAGGGTTTCATGTACATACTTAGGCATTTGTTGTGTGCCATCCCTTTTTCTGCCTACCATGTGTTGTTTTCATTTCCCTTTAGATGGCCCTCATTTTTTATTCCTTACAGTTGTAGTCTATATATACTGGTTGTAAAAAATATCATTGTAAGCTTTGAAAAATGTCCCATATTTGAACCAGACCATCCTCTTCCTCATCTTATCTTCTATTATGATTATGCAGTGTCTTTATGAAATAGATATACCAATGGATTGTCCAAAAGACGTTAGCAGATGATAAAATTTTGAGGTCAAGGATAGACATCAAAAGAAAAGAAATAGGAAAGAAAAACATGATATTGGGGGCTATGTTTTAGGATACTCATTTCTTGATTCAGTACTTTCATGCCAAGGTGAAGGGTATATAAATTTTGATGCTGTATATTAATAATTTAGTACATCAGGAAATCAGCAATTTTAATGCCAAAGGAATGTTTTCAACTTTGGTTAATTATGTTAATTTGATGAAATGTGTCATATTACATGTAGTTCTTCACAGTTAAATGGAATTGACATTCAGTTTTGCATTTTTCCCCTTGGATGTACTGTTTACTGTGAAAGTCTATACTATTCAGAAATTTTTAAAAAGATGTTTTTGAAAATTTTTAACATTTTAAAGTTTTGCATTCCAAATTCTATCCCTCCTTTGCAACCTCACCCCCAGACATGGTAAGCAATCAGATATATGTTATACACATACAATTATTTAAAACATTTCCATATTAGTAATTTTGTACAAGTAGACTTGAATAAATGAAAAAAAATGAAAGACAAAATGAAAAATAGCATTCTTCAATCTGTCTTCATTCAATAGCAATTCTTTCTCTAGAGGAGGAGAGTATGCTTCCTTATTCGTCTTTTGGGATCATTTTGGATTATTATATTGCTGAAAGTAACTAAATTATTTATACTTCATTGACAAGTATTATTGCTATTACTGTGTACAATGTTTTCCTGGTTCTGTACACTTCACTGTGCATCAGTTCACAGAAATCGTTCCAGGTTTTTCTGAAACTATCTGGTTTGTCATTTGTTGTAGCACAATAATATTCCATTACAACCACATACCACATGTTGTTTAGCAATTCACCAACTGATGGGCATCCCTTTGATTTCCAATTCATAGCTACCACAAAAAGAGCTGATATAAATATTTTTGTACAAATAGGTTCTTTTCCCTTTTGGAGGGTATTTTTTGGGATGCAGACCTAGCAGTCATACTGCTGGATCAAATGGTATGCACATTTGTATAGTCCTTTGGGCATAATACCAAATTGCTCTCCAGAGTAGTTGGATCAGTTCACAACTCCACGAACAATGCATTAGTGTTCAAGTTTTTCTGTATCTCCAACATCCAACATTTTCCTTTTTTGTCATATTAGCAACTCTGATAGGTGTGAGGTAGTGTTTCAGAGCTGTTTTGACTTGTCCTTTTCTCATCGATACTTATTTAAAGCATTTTAATGTGACTATAGTTTTTATTTCTTTGTCAGTTTTAAGTTCTTAAAAGCTTTCTTTTTATGTGTTCAAGAAGGATGAATGACTTTTTAGAGTCTGTTGCTTGTTTTTTTTTATGACTAAAATGATAATATTTCAGGGGGAAGACCTTCAGCTTTGCCCTGATTGAGAGGAGTGTCTCCTCTGAGAAGAAATTGTGACACACCAACTTACTGTGACCTAGAAAATGCTGCCAAAGATATCTTCAACAAAGGATATGGGTTTGGTATGGTTAAAATAGGTCTTAGAACCATGTCTTGCAGTGGAGTGTAATTTTCTTCATCTAGTCATTCTTATGCACTGACACAGATAAAGCTTCAGGTAATTTGGAAACAAGATTTCTGACTATGGGCTTACCTTCATTCAAAAATGGAAGATAGATAGTACCCTGGGGACAGAAATCAGCATAGAGGATAAATAGGCTGAAGGTTTGAAGGTGACTCTTAGCACCATATTTGTACCAAACACAGAAAAGAAGAATGGGAAATTAAAGGCCTCCTATAAACGTGACTGTTTCAGTCTTGGTGGAAATGTTGACATTGATTTATCTGGATGCACCATCTATGACTGGGCTGTATTGGCTTATGAAGGACAGCTTGCTGGCTATCAGATGAGTTTTGATACAGCCAAATCCAAACTGTCTCAGAATAATTTTGTCCTGGGTTATAAGGTTGTTGACTTCTAGCTGCACACACGTGAATGATGGAACTGAATTTGGAGGGTCAAGCTACCGAAAGGTTAATGAGAAGACGAAAGCATCAATAAATCTTGCTTGAACAACTGGTAGTACTAACACCTGTTTTGGCATTGCTGCCAGGTGTGAACTGGATCAAAACACTTACCTGTCTGGTAAAGAGAATACTGCCAGCCTCATTGGACATTCTGAGCAGGCGTAAAATCGACACTTTCAGCTTTAATTGATGGACAAAAGCTTTAGTGAACAAGGTCACAAGGGTGGGTTGGGATTTGAATGGGAAGCTCAATACAGTTTTTAAGTAAAGTATCAAAAGTATCCCTGAAAATGAAGAGAAATGAATGCACTTTGTTTTGGTGTTAATATTCTTCTGTGAAATTTCAACAATGTGATTTTTTTTTTAATTTTTCTACAGAACTGTTGTCGCGCCACCATGCTGAAGTATAGAGGTTTTTGAGTCTACTGTAAGAGAGATACTTGAAGGCATGCATGGAAGTTGTAATGTTTGTGCCACATTTCAGTTCAATTTCTCAGTGTTATTTTAAATTTGTTCTTCAATGACAGTGTAGTGTCATGTTATAAAGGAAATGACCTGATCTTCCTGTTTGTACATCACATCCTCCATGTCCTACACCACTTTTTCATGACCTTTTATCAAATTGATATCTGGGCTATAGTGAAGGCTTTGGTTTTGCATGAGAGTAAAATAAATTCATAACATTTGGAACATAAAAAAATGATAATCTTTAGATCCAGATATGACATACTTTTCTTTCATGTCTTGTTGCAACCTGAGCATGTTTGCTAATCACCCTCTTACTAATGTGGGACTCAAAAACACTTGGACCATTTTCCATTTACAGTCTGCATTTTTTTAAAAAAATACTTCTCCATTTACTTTTTTTACCCACCCTTTAGTTTAACTTGATTCAATTTTGCTTTGCATTTTCAGTACTTTTTGCTTTGTCTTCTCTCCACTCAAGGGGTACAGCTTCGCAGTCCTCTACTTTTGCCTCTGATAGGTTGCTTTTGTACTGACAGTAGGATAATAAGTTTGTGAGACTTAGAATTTTAATAAACTTTAAAGTTTGTCTAGTCCATCCCCTTCATTTTCCATATGAGAAATTTGAGGGCCGTAGAGGTTTCAAATGAATGTAAATTCCTTAATTGAATATAAACTCCTTGAGGGCTAGTGTTATATCATCCTTTATCTTTGTTCTTTTTTTTTTTTTTTTGCTTTTTTTTTGGAGGGCAGTTGGGGTTAAGTGACTTGCCCAAGGTCACACGGCTAGATTTTTGTGTTAAGTGTCTGAGGCCGGATTTGAACTCAGGTCCTCCTGACTCCAGGGCCGGTGCTCTATTCACTGCGCCACCTAGCCGCCCCCTATCCTTTATCATTGTATAAAGATAAAGCTAGCTTCATTGATAATAAATATTTTATTGGATTGTTCGTTCATTATTCATTTCATTGGATTATTGTTATTATTGCTGGAGGTTACCTGGACAAGCTGAAAGAGACAGGTGTGTTGGAGAACAGCATCAAATCAACATTTCCTTAATGGGTAGAAGACTTGGAGTCAGGAAAAACTGAGTTTAAATCCTATCTCAGACTGTCGTTATGTATCTGATATCAGAGCACTTAATTTTTCTGTGTCCCAGTTTCCTAATCTTTCAAATCATTATGCCTCCATTACCCACTTTGTAACATTATTGGGAGGCTCAAATTGCATAAAGTCTTTAAAGCACTTTATAGACTTTAAACATCTATATAAATGTTGTGATTATTGATCTCTTCCATTCTTTTTTTCTTGATTGGCAGCTGCTGGAACTGCTAGAAGCACCGATGAGGGTTGATTTTTCTATTTTGCCATTAGTGTTCCTTTTACATTTGCTTTTTTACAATTGACATATAAAACTTGTCTATAATTTGTCTCTGTCATATTTTTTGGACATTTTTTTCTTGCATATTTTGTGCTGGCTTAACTAGGTCCCCATTTTGTATTTCAATTATCAGTATTCACACCTACACCTCTAAGAGGTATGGATATATGTAACTTTCTCTTTCTTCATCCAAAACCTTATTTTTAAAAAAAATGTGTTGCTGCTCAGTTACCAGTTTTTGATTTTCTGGAAGTATCTTTATTCATTGGCTCTTGATTTTTGGACAAGTTATGTAGTACAGTACTTACAAAAATACTGTTAGAGTATTATTGGTCAATAAGATCTCAGTTTAAATCTCACCTCAATAATGTATTAGCTGTATGACCTTGGGCAAGTCACTTAATTTCTCTTAGCTTCATTTTTCTCATCCTTGAAATGAGAACAGTAATTTTACCTCCTTTCCAGAAATGACCAAGTTAGATAACATATATAAATTGTTTTATAAATCTTAAAATATTGTATAACTTCTAGTTCTTTTCATTTTCTTTTCTATCTCTTCCTTGTTGTCCACCTTCTTCTTTCCTTTTCTTCCTTCACTTCTTCCTCTTCCTCCTCCTCCTCTTTCTTCTTTTCCTTCCTTTCCTATTTCATCTCTCTTTCTCTTCCTCCTCTTCCTTGTCCTTCAAATTGTTGTCATTATCATAGGGCTGTTTGGCCTTAATCTTGACCAGTTTATTTTATTTAGCCACTGGGCATCTTGCAAAGAACCTAGGAAATTGACACATAGTCCAAGATATGATTTGCTTGTTGGAAACTGCACTTATTCTACAATCTTTCTGTGATAGTAGAGGTCAAGTTCAGATCACTTCTGAACCCTTTGAGGAATGTCTTCCATAAAAATGCCAAAATCCAGAGGGGCTTCTCATACCCCCAAATTCTTTGTGCCAAGTACATCATTACTTGGGCTCAACCATATTGTTGCCCTTTGAATGCATCTCTAGGTTTATCATGTCAAGAACAGTCATATCTGGAATTGTAATGAGCTGAAGCAAAGGTCCCCCCATAGATATGTAACTAGCCTTTCTTCTCAGAGAATACTGAATAATTGTGGACTTATTAAAAATTTGTAAAGGCAGTTGAGTGACATCCACAGTGATTTCATTGTATACAATGAAAAGAAAGTACTCCCTAAAGAGTTATTTATAAATAGAGTAAAGCTTCTACATAGTTTACATCAGAAGAAAGGGCATGCATTAATTGTGAATTTGTTCTCTATACAATTGTTGTTTGACTATTAAAATTCTAGAAATAACTAAAAGATTTCAATGAAAACATGTTTAGGGAGTTGGAAAAGAACCAGTAAGGGGAAAATAATTAGATAATGAAATTCACATTGTTAAGTAGCAAGTGCAATGCAGTCATAACTTCTTATATCCCATTTTCATTATCTCTTCTTTCTGTAGAATTTGCCATCAATCTGGGAACCAAAATAATCTACAGATACATGCTAAATTCTGTTTCAACAAATACTGATCCCATTAAAAATCACTAAAATGAAAACAGATCTAAGCTTCCTACCTTTTTTTTTTTAGCTTTATTTAGAATCATTCTGTTTAATGAACTCTTTTCTGTTGTACTGCTGTACAATAGCATCCTGACCTATCATGGTACTTCATTTCCCCACCCTATGCATTAAAAAGCCTTTCCTCCTTTCTGGCATGGCTTCCTTTGTGCTCTCCAACTCTTCATATCCTTTTTGTCTTTCAGGATTCAAATTAGGTGAAGTTTAGTCAATATTTATTAAATCCTTACTGTGTACTGGGCACATGTCTTAAAAATGCAAAGAAAGATTAAAAACCCAGCTCCTGCCTTCAAGGTCTCACATTCTAATGGAGACACTGTGCACATAACTGTATACACCTACAAGATTCAAGTACATATATCCTCTATGACAGTGGTTCTCAACCTTCCTAATGCAGTGAGCCTTTAATACTCCTGTGTGGGCATATCTGCATGTGGGCGGACCCACCTGGAGAGGGACAAAGGAGTGGAGTCTTGGTTCCTAAGACAATCAGAAATATGTGTTTTCTGATGGTCTTAGGTGATCCTTGTGAAAGGGTCATTTGACCCCCCCAAAGGGGTCACGACCCACAGGTTGAGAACCACTGCTCTATGAAATGTTGTGTTGATTGCCTAGATTTAAGAAACATTTGAGGAAGATGTTAATGTTGCAGATTAAAATTAAAAGTATATCATACTTTTCAGAGAGCCAGTTGTTGAACATTTACCAGTATGCCCCTGAATTAAACTCTACCAAGCATGTATAAAAGCATACATATAAAAACATTCATCTATGTCAGATTGTACAGTATTGGCTCAAGACAAAATTCTATAATAGAAGTATGCCTTGAGTACCTACTGAGCTTTAACCTTCTACAGTAAGCCTTGCCTAATGCTTTGAAACTTTTACCAGTAGCCCAGGGAGTCTTTCTGTAATACTCCTTAGGTGCCTGGCTTCAATAACACCTCCCCAACCCAGACTTTTTATGAGTCATTTAAAATGAAATACCTATTAGTCCATGAATATTAAAAATTCATAAATAAATAAAAAAGGACAAAGAAGTGAATTGATTATATAAATACATTTATAATAATTTTAAATATATGTTTTTGTATGTATATGTGGGTATATATATGGACATGTATTTCTAAAGTTTGTATATATTGTGTATGTGTGCATGTGCATATATATATATATAGACATACATACTCGTATATATATATATATATATACACATATGAATAATGTACATATTTGTGTATATGGATACTCATATGGACACAGGGTCCCATTTCCACAAATTCTTTTAAAGAACAGATTTTTAATTTAGAGTTGTTCCAATTTTAGATAGATAGATATCTGTATTTCAATATAATTGACTTACTTTATAATGTTATGTATTTTTTCGTACGAATTTGAAAACATTGTTCTGTGGCATCTATAGTCTTCACCATACTTCCAGAGTGGCCTATTAGACAAAAAAATGGCAAAGAACTCCTCCTTTAAAGAGAAGACAGATTCTCAGGATCAGTCAGATGTCCTTATTTTCATGATAAAAAAGTCACTTTTTCCTCATATGATGATTGGTGTGAAGGTCCTGCCTTTCTAAAGAAGCTACAGCTTAGCCTTTGGGATCTTAATTAAAAGGCAGATGAAAGATCACACTTCCCTTATGATGAAGTCCAACTGGTGGTATCAGCAAAAAATTCCAAAAGTGAAAATGGAAGCCAAAGAAACATGATTCAGTGCAAAATCATCCTTTGTAGTCACTGTTGATATATTCAGCAAGGAGCAGAATTGCCCAGCAAGGAACTGATAAACCCAGCAACAGCAGCATGATGAAGTCATCAGAAGACAGTGGTGGTGCTCTAACACTGATGATTTGCCCTGGTCATGTTTCCTAAATGATTCTCCAAAAGGTAATCCTGTCATGGGAAACACAAGTGGAAATTTCCAGTATGGAGTTGGTAACATGGGGGTAGAGCTCAAGAAAGGGATTAGGGGTAGATTTCAGTCTTCTCCTGAATACACAACTCTGCTGTCTTAGGATAATTTATTAAACAGCTGATGCCATAGAGAAGGCTATGTTATAGCTAAGTATTAATCTACTGCATCGCTAAGATTAGTTTGAGGAGGAATCAGTAGAAGGATGAATAAAAGGTGTATTTTCTCTCATAAACTTTATAATTTAACTCTTTACCTTTACCAGAGCCCTAATTGTAATAATGGATATGATATTTATACAGTAGATCTCAAAAATCTTAGTGAGCTTTTATTTTTTTAATAGCTTCAGAATCATAAATGCTACACTATTATAAAATATGTAGTTTGAAAGTTTGCTTAAATTTATTTTGTACTTATTTAATTTGTGACCTTTGAATAATGAAATTTCAATATAACAAGCTTCCGTAACAGTTATCTGCATGACACTTTTTTTTCAAAGAGGTTTTCTTGCATAGCCATGTCAATGACTTGATCTGTCTCCATTCCATTTTTTTCTTCTGGGATGATTATCAGAACTATCCTGTATACATCAAAAACTTGTTATTGGGATGTCATTAAGGTAAGGATTACAAATGTAATCTTTTCAGTCCCTGAAACAATTTGTGAAGATTTTTACACAGCTCACAAACCAAATAGGAACAGTGTATATGGCAGAAGACTGGTTATTTTGAAATTTAATAAGAAACATCAATATTTAAAATTTTAACTATGTAGCCTTTCAAATGTTTTTAGAGTTTGTAGCAGTTATCCATCTGAAGTTATCAAAAACTAAGATTTTACTTTTTTAGTCTACTCTGTATGGAAAGCTTTATTTTTATGAAAAAATATTTAATACATGCTTATATCTATAGTTATATCCAGAGCTAAGAAATAATGCAGTAAAAAGAACACTGAAGAGAAAGAAGATATGATTTCTAACTAAATGTGGAACTTTGGGCAAATTGCCTGATTTTTTTTTTTTTTTTTTTTTTTTGCCTTACTGAACTTTGCTTGGAAGCAGCAAGTTGCTTCCGTCGATAGAGTGCTGGACCTGGAGTCAGGAAAACCTTGGTTCTAATCCAGTCTCAGATACTTCCTAGCTCTGTGACCCTTGGCAAGTCACTTAACCTCTGTCTCCTTCAATTTCTTCAAGTGTAAAATGGGGTTAATAAACAGCACTTACCTCACAGGGTAGTTGTGAGGGTCAAATGAGATAACATTTGATTAGTAAAGCATTTCACATAGTCCCTAGCATATAATGGGTGCTATATGCATGCTTCTTCCCTTCCCTTCCCTCCCCCTAATTTATGACTTCATTTGCCTTACCCATAAAAGCAAAGAGTTGGGTTATGTCATCCCTTAAGTCTTTTCCAATTTAAAAAGTGTATGATCACTGCCACTGTTATTTTAACATTTCAATTTACCTTTGTCAGAATTATAACTTGGCTTTCCACTTAATACTCAGGGTTTTTCTTATCCTTAGATAATAGTGATTTTAGTTACTATTAGGTTTTATCATTTAAGATAAGAGAAATGGGAGTAAAGGGAAAAACTCTTGTATTTTTCCAACATGATGAGCATAAATTTATATAATACAGATCCTTGACATGAATGCTTTTAGTAGAGTTTGTCTGAGTTTTCTTTAACCTGAAAGGCAAATAGTTCCTAAGGTAAGAGAAAGATAATCTCACACTCTTCTGTCAAAAGCTTTTTTGGCATCAAGTCATCAAAGAACAAGTAAATGGATTGTGACTATTTTTAACTCCTGAAAAGACAAGTTGGAGCCTCTTGAAAGGGATTTGATATTCTCTTACCAGCTATGAAGACAAATTTAGTCCACATTCTGAAGCATATATTGCCAATATTGATGGGAAGAAAAGTCCTCAGTTTTCAAGAGGTAGTGTGATGTAGTACAAGAAACCATTGGGCTTGGAGTCAGAAGATTTAATTTCTAGTTCTAAGCATTTACTAGATGTATGATCTTAGGAAAATCAGTTAACCTCACTGAGCCAAACGTTTTTTCTTCTGTAAAATAACAACAGAGGGAGATTCTGTACCTGCCCCTGGCAGACCCTCCCATCCCTTCATTTTAGGTCTTGGAAAGATATACCTAAATGCTGTTTCAGACAACATAAGAATTCTCATCTTGTGCTTTTTTTTCTCTTAAAATCTTTTTTCTTTTTCTATCAAATGTAGAGGATGTATTAATACAAAGCAAAACAATTTAATTCAATAAAATAGCAAGAAAAAAACATGGAAAAGTTACCTCCTTCCCTAACTTACTTTAAAGAAATAGGGTCATAGTCTCCCAGTGCAGCTAGTGGATAGAGTTCTAAATATGAAGTCAGGAAGACCTCAGTTCGGTTGTAGCATGAGACACTAGTGTCTGACCCTGGTAAGTCATTTAGACTCTGCCTCAATTTCCTCAGCAATATAGTAGTACCAACCTCACAAGGAATTATAATAGCACTGATCTCACCGGGTTATTAAGATTGAATGAAATGCTATTTGTAAAATACCTGTTACATACACTTAATATGTGCTTATTCCTCCCTCCCTCCTTCCCTTCCTGCCTTCCTGCCTCCCTCCCTTTTTCCCTTCTTTCCTTCCTTCCTTCCTTCCTTCCCTCCTTCCAACTGCCCATGCCCATGTTTAACCATGGCAGCTCCTGAGCCTAAAGCTGTGTTCCAGTTGGAATAATTTTCTTCCTTCCAAGATTCTATTTTTGGTTCCACAAAAATCTTTCACATGATGTGACAAAAATGCTTTGCTGTATATTGTTTCTTTGCCGAATTTTAGATGTTTTGTGATCTCATACATATAATATTGTCACAGATCTTTTGTAAACTATTCTTCAGTGTCAGAGTTTCTATAGTTATTTTGTGAGTCAAGCCCACAGCCATACAAGCCAGCATAACCAAAAAGTACCCTAGACCAAATCTATTTTGATTTGAGTTTGCTTCCCCTTAGTATGAATTCCCTCAAGCCTGAGAGCATTTAGGTTTGGGTAAGTAAATATATTTCAGTTATTATCATGCCCTTGGCTGCTAGTCTAGGGCCATGCTAATTATTTTGGTTATTTGGCAAACTGAAGGGTTGGGGTAGGGTTGACTTTCATTCCTGCTACTTTGCCATACATTACTACAGGTACATCCAGATTGTTGTTCTACCTAAATAAAAGAAGAATGATTAGAATGTCAACCTGTTTCAATTAGGCTTTGTCTCAGCCAAAAGCTTTATTATCAGCCATAGCAACACCAGCATTTTGTTGAGTGCTTTCTTTGTACAGGGCCTTGTACTGAGCTCTGAGTAGGAAAAACAACATAAAACACGGTTTCTGATCTCAAACGGCTTAGAGTACAAATTTATCTCAAAGTACAAATAGACCATTCCCTGTTTGAAGAGGAAGTGAGTGTGTAACTCTTAAGGCATCGTGACCTATTTAAAAGAACACTGGACTTTAGGTCACGAAATCTAGGTTCTTCCCTTCACTCTAACACTTAACAAGTTTGGGTAACTTTTATTGAGGCACTAAACTCCACTGAGTGTCAATTATCTCAGCTATACAATGAGAATGAGAGTACTCTACCTGCTTTTCAGAGTTGTTAATAAACCATCAGGTTTTTGTTTTTGATTTTGTTTTAAAGGTCAAAGTTACTGTTATCCTAATATTTCCTATGAAATATTCCTCAAACTTGACTCTTTCTTTTCCTACTTTATGTTAAATTCATCATCACTGTGCACATTTGCATTAATATCTTGACTGATCTCTTTGCCTCCAGTCCTGATAACAACAAAACAACAATTGCTTTAAGGTTTTAAAATGTTATTTTGTTTTATCCTAACAACAACTGTGGAAGATAGGTGCTATTTTACAGATGAAAGCACTGAGGCAGACAGATTAAATAACTTGACCATGGTCACACATCTACTGGTACTCTTTTTTTCTTTTTTTTTTTAAGAACAAGGCAATTTATTAATGAATCTGGTGTGGTTTGTCCTAATGTTTCTTGTTGGCAGCTGCCACCTGTCCGGCAATTCTGTCCAGGTCTCTGTCCCTGAGGTGTCAGCTTCCGGCCCCCGTCCTGGTCTTTCTCCACCATCTTGAGCCTCTCCAGGGCCTGCAGGACCCTCCGGGCCACTCTCTTGGAGCCCCGGCTGAAGTGGCTGGGCATGATCCCGTTGCGCTGGCGCCCTCCGTAGATCTTGGTCATGGAGCCCACGCCGGCGCCGCCCGGGAGGTACAGGTGCTGCTGGTGGAGGTCGCCCGCGTGTAGAACCAGTTCTTGTTGTAGGGCGCCAGCTCCTTATGCTTGGCCAGCTTGACCGTATCCACCCATTTGGGGACTTTCAGCTTCCCTAACTTTTTCAGGAAGGCGGCCTGGGCCCGCACGAACTCCTGCTGGTTCACGTCCTTCACCATGACTCCGGGCATCATGTAGGCTCCGCGTGGCCAGCCAAGGGAAAGCGCTACTGGTACTCTTTTGATTGTTTCACCAGGCTGCTTTTATGCATTTAGGGAAGTTAATTTGGGAGAACATTAATGCTGGAGGAGCAGGAAAGATGTCAGAGAGAAGGTGGCAGTTAAACTGAGTCTTGAAACAAACCCCATATTCAAAGGCCATGTTAGAGAGCCAGTGCAAAATCACTGAGATGGGAGATAGAATGTGAAGTATGTGGGACAGTGAGCAGTCCAGGATTATAGAATTTAATGAAGGTGTGCAGGAACCAGCTCATATTGTTTATTGTGAAGGCTGATTGTTAAATGTTCATCATAAGAATTTAAATGTTAGAAACTAGAAAAGACTCTAAATCAGGGCTTGATTTATTGTTTTGTTGACTTTTTAGCCTTAAGGAAGTAATGTAGAATGTTTAATAATGCAGTTTAAATTTCTGTGTCCTGTCTTCCCCCAAACCCCATTATGAAAGTCAGTTGTTAAAATTTACTAGCATACCTCTGGAATAATACATAAGAAGAAGGAAAAGGTAGGAAAGGGTAAGATTTAAATGTCAGAGCAGTTTATATTTGATACTAGATGCAGTAAGGATCCCCTGGTATTTATTGAATAGGGGGCTGATATGCTCCAGATTACACTTTAGGAAAATCACTTTGGTATTTTCAATAGAAGATGGTTTGGAGTGGGAAGAGGCTTGAAGCAGAGAGACCAAACAGGCTATTGCAGTAGAGTCCAGACTGTGAGTAATATGCATTTTTCATCTCCTTTTTTCCTGTGTGTAACATTAGATCACTTTTGAGTTGTGGATCTCATTAAGGAGGCCCTGCAGTGTTCTGAGACTTGATGTAATTAGTGCAATATCATCCACAAATAGGAGCATCTGGAGGCCCTCACCATCTTCTGTTGGGAATCTTTCTTCCATTTGGACTTTAAGATATTCACCATGACAGGGGCAAACATCTTTGGCAAGTTCCCATGTGCTTGTATTAAGCTTCTTGTAATATTGCTAATCAGAAAATCATTGAATTATTATTCCCGTGTCTGCATCTATCAGGTAATTTTTAAAATTATTTTAACATTTTCATTGGACTCAACTTGGAGAAAAGCTTTAAGGATGTTCTTGCTTTGCTAAGTCTGTTGTTGTTGTGGGGTTTTTGTTATACGCAAATGGAGTTATGATACCAATTTGATATTATCAATATGATGTTATCAATTAAGTTACCTCAAATAATAATTATTGCAGTCCATCACTGTGTACCTAGTGCCCATCTCTTCCTAGATGTTCACCAAAAAGGGTCAACCCAATGTGCTAGAGACTTTTCTTTCTTTCTTTTAAAATTATAGGTGAATTACCTTAGCTGGGATGGGTACCAGTACATTACCCTAGCTGGCCATCTCTAATCTTTTGTCCTTAGCATTTGTTATTGTAATCTATGATCTTTTTCTGTTGGAATATTTTCTTCTTTGGTTCCTTTGTACCTTTAAAACAGTGCTTTTTCTAGCACTGATTTCATCTCATTATATTTTGTGAGTTGTAACTGTTCTTCCTAAATACATTTTCTTGAGTTAACTGTTTCCCATTCTTCATTCAATATATTGGTTGCTATGGCAGCAGAGTCCAAATGTAGTGGTTCTTTCATCACCACTGAGGACAAAAGATGTGTATAGAAACTGCATGGATCTATTCCTTTCCCACATATTGTTTTTCCAAAACTTTGTCGATAAATGCTCTAGGAAGCATCTACATTAGTTGAACCCCACCCTTAGGGCTGTTGATTTCATTTTCCCCTCTGTTGTTCTTCACTGTTTTGTAGGATAATGATCTCATATTTGTACATCTTCCTCCTCCATTGTGTTTTCTAAATGTTCCTATTTTCTAAACCAGTCTTGCCTTTGGCTTCTTCATCTCTTTGCTTGTCAGTAAGACATAAAGCTTTCTAATGCCTTATTCCTTTGAATTAGGAGTCTCAATTCCTTTTGGGGGGGCTCTTATGCCAAGAGGACCTATAGTTACACCTTCCCTTTTTCCTTTGATATTTGTACTCCCAGCACATAGTCCAGTGCGTACCACATAATATGTAACTTTGGTTGATTGATTCTAGTTCTCTCAGACAACCACAGGTAACCTTTCCCAACCTCTCTGTTGGGAAGAAAACTAAAATCTTATCCAAAGTCATGCAGGCAGTAAATACCAAAAGAAAGATATGAACCCAAGTCCCTAGACTCTATAACTGGTACTCTTTCTCCTGTACTCTAATATCAATATGTATTGACTTGGTTTGGAGGAGTATATCAAGTTCTATATAGGGTTTCTTTATTCTATATAATACATATTGATGCATAATTTATAATTATGGTGGATTCCTTGCGTGTGCTCATCATGAATGCTTCAAGAAAAGATAATCAAATTTTAAATGAAATGCTCTTTTTGGTAATCTTGTGTGCTTGATGACAACATTCTTGCTAACTCCCTTGTTTCATCTTTTTAGAGAGAGGCTTTGAGCCATACTTTTGTTTTTGCTACAACTGCTTTATTTCCTCTAGTTTCATTTATATCAAGCATACCAATATTCGTGCAATCCAGTTTCTCCAATAGTATATTGGTTTGTTAATCTTTGAATATTCTGAGGATCAGCAGTTTAAATATGTTTGCACTTAATCTAAAACTGTATAATTCTTAGCACCTTTTACCTCTTTTCCACAGTGCTCTGCCAGCCTTAATAGTGCAAGTGGAAAAGTACTATTACTAATAGGACAAAGGATTGTTTTGAAATCTTCTGTGTCCCAATAACCAAATAGTTTATCCCTCCACTACCATCCTGTTAGTATGGTTTATCTCTATGCTTTGTTAGACAAGTCCATGTATTTCTTT
>CM053593.1:319584839-319604179 GCA_028646575.1 Pseudocheirus occidentalis | reverse complement strand
CTGACCTTTCTCTTAGCCTTTTTTTCTTCTGGCCTGATAGATGTGGTAATTGTGCCTCCAATGCAGCCGATCTGCTCTCCTGCAGCCGCGGTTCCCCGCCCGATGCCCCAGGGCCTGAGCCGGCAGGGGTTTTAGCCGTGGGTCCCAGACTGCTGTGAAGAGCCCCGCCTGCTGCGCTGCCTGTAGCAACAGGTGTGCTTTCTGTCTTGTGGAGAGTTTTGGAGCTTGAAAATCTGTTTAGCGTCCCATTTTATGAGTTTTTTAGCGTGTTTGTGTGGGAGCTGCGGTGCTTTGCTGCTTCTACGCCGCCATCTTGGCTCCGCCCCCATGAAGTTGTTTTCTTAACCTAGTTGTAAGACTTTACTTCAAACAGCTGAAACTCTCATGTCTTCTTAAAGAAGACACTTAACAAAAGTTGACCTTTTCTTTATGACTAAAGGTCATCATCATGAAAATTGTTCTAATCTTTTATAAGATAATAGTGTGTTTAGGGTTATTAAGTTATATGGAGCTGTTTCTCCCTAAAGTAAATGACCACAAATTCAGCTTTGGTAGTTCTTAAATCTGTTTTTCTGTTTTCTCACTCATTATTAGACTATAAGTTATTAGGTTGTTCTGATTTTTAATACAGGGAAATGTAGTCTGTAAACTGTAGGTGAGTGAATTTGACTTTGGTTCCTGATAAATTTTTTTTTCCTTTTTTGGAGGGCAATTGGGGGCTAAATGACTTGCTGAAAGTCATACAGCTAGTTTTGTGTTAAGTGTCTGAGGTCAGATTTGAACTCAGGTCCTCCTGACTCCAGGGCTGGTGCTCTATTGACTCTGCCACTTAGCTGTCCCCTTGACAAAATTCTTACAAACTTTTATTAAAAGGTTGGTTTAATGAACACTTAGAAAAGGAAGGAGTGATCACAAAGCACCAATATGCTATTAAAAAAGAATGCTAGGATTTCAGGTTTTGTTTTGTTTTGTTTCTTTGAAAAACTGGACAAACATATATCATTTTAAAATATCTCTCAGGCTCGATTTTTGGACAAAATGTAGGGATATAGGCTAGACATCAAGAGGATTAATTACTAATGTAATGAACAGGCCTAAAGAATAATAAATAATGGTTGGATATCAATTTGCAAAGAGCTATCTAACAGAGTGTTCCAGGAAACTGTGACAGACTCTGTGGTAATAACATTTTTCTAAGTCAGTCACTTGGATAAAAGGCACAGATGTCACATTTATCAAATCCATATGTGACCTGAAGCTGGATGGAGAGTCAAGATCCTAAAAGACATCAACAGGATACAGTGTAGGCCACACAATCAAATAGCACAAAATGAAATATTATCCATGTGGTATAAATGTATAACTTAATCCTTAAGTTAAGAGGAATTAACAAATAAAAGATACTATTGATCCTATATCAACAGAATGATACAGGACCCTAAAATTCTAAGGTGATCTGAAGCTGCACTAAGAGTGATAAGAGTTCCACTATACTTTAACCCATTTCAAACATATCAATAATCCTATGTTTAGTCAGTTGGTCAATAAATATTTATTAAGCACCCACTGTTAAGTGCTATGTAACACTGGGAATATAAAAAGGAAAAGAAGACTGTCCTTATCCTTAAGTAGGACCACAATCAATGGTGGCAACAAACAAATAGAAATAATTAAAAGGGGGAAGTCATTAGAATTAAGAGGGATTGGGAAAGGCATCCTCTATAAGACAAGATTTTATAATGACCTTAAAGGAAATCAAGGAAGCCAGTAGGTAGAGATGAGGAGGGAGAGCATTCCAGGCAGAGAGGGTAGCCAAAAATGGCTGCAGGAAACAGATAGAGTATCTTATTCATGGAACACCCAGAAGGCCAGTGACTGTAGGCTGAAAAGTGTGTAGAGAGTAGTAAAGTGTAAGAAGCCTGAAAAGGTAGGAGAAGACTAGAGAATAAAGGACTTTAAACATAAAAAAGAAATCTGTATTTGATACTAAAGATGATAGGAAGCACCTGGAGTTTGCTGAGTAGGTAGAGGTGGGTATGACATGGTCAGACTGGCACCTTGGAAAAATCCCTGTGGAAACCAAATGGAGGGTGGGAAGGAGTGAGGAGTGCTCAACCAGGAGCAAGTGATCGCAATAGTTTGTTGCCAATAGGATAACAATTTGTTAAGTGTATGCAATGGTACAGGCCCTCATCAAACATGAGGTGATGAGAGCCTGTACCAGATGGGTGGCAACGTCAGATGAGAGAAGGGGGCATTTTCAAGAGATGCTGCAAATGTGAATTTGAAAGTCCCTGGCAACAGCTTGGATATGGAGAAGGATGGGTGAGAGATAGTGAGGAATCAAGGACGACTCCTGGGTTGTGTGCCTGAGGAACTGGGATGATGGTGTTGCCCTCTACAGTAATAAGGCAGAACAGGAGCAGGGGAGGGTTTAGGGAAAAACAATGAGTTCTGCTTTGGACATGCTGAGTTTAAGATGTCTACTGCACATCCAATTCAAGATGACTGAAAGGCAGCTGGAGATGGAGAGCAGAGAGGATGGGGCAAGATAGATAAATTAAACAATTAACAGCACAGAGATGGTCATGAAATCTGTGGAAGCTTATGAGATCATCAAATGAAACTGTAGAGAAGGATGATAAAACAGAAGAGTACACTGAGGGACACCAATAGATAAAGGCCGAGGATTTAACAAAGGAGACTAAGAAGGTGTAGTGTGATAATGAAAACAAGAATCAGGAAAGAACAGAATACTAAAAACCTAGAAAGAAGAAAGTATCAAGGAGAAGAGGGTGAACAAAAGTGTCAAAGGAAGCAGACAGGTTAAGAATGAGGACGACTCAGAAAAGGTTATGGAATTGGGCAACAAAGAGATCACTGGTCACTTTTGGAGGAGCAGGTTCAGTGGAATAATGAGGTTGGAAAGTTGAATTGTAAGGGATTAAGAAGAGAGTGAGAGGAAACAAATAGGAAGTACCTAGTTCTATAGCCTTCTCAAGAAGCTTGGAGGGTGAGTCAATATGTATCTATTGAAGTGCCCAATTATGAGGGCAGAAGAAGAGGAGGAGAGAAAAATTATGAGACGGAAGACAGAAGAGATAAAAGCTGATAGTTACTGGGAATGGAAGGATCAAGTGAGGGGTTTTGAGGATGAGGAAGAAATGGGTATGTTTGTAGATGGTAAGGAAGGAGGCAGCAGACAGGGAGATATTGAAGATAAATCACAGAGTGTGGATGACAGAAGAGCAATGCATTGGAGGAGATGGGGTGGAATGGGATTGTTTGTGCAGGTAGAGTAGTATGACTTGGTAAGAAGTAAGATCACCTTTTCATGTGGGTCAGAAGTCAAGGAGAAAATTATGGTAGAAGGTATATGAGTGATATGAGATGGGGGAGGAGGGGAGTTCATGGTGAATGGATTCAATTTTTTTCCAGAAAATAAAACACAAGGTTTTCAGTTCAATGCATAGGGAAAAAGGAATTCATCAGGAGTTTGAGGACAGATGAAAAGGTTCAAAAAAGTGGTTGTGTAAACTGGGATAATGAATTGATAAGGAAGGTGTAGTAGGGCTGCTAAGCAATAGTGAGAGCCCAATTCAGACTGTGTAACATAAATGTGTACTGAACCCAATCAGAATGTTTGTGTGATTTTTGCCTATCTTTGTTCAGCACATGTGTAAGGATGGAGGTGGTGGGAGTGATAAAAGGCTAAGGCATGGCAGAGCACAATTAGAGATATAAAGCGGCAAGGGACTCTAGAGAAGAAGACAGAGCAGAACTGGTTCATGAAGGGCTCAAGTTGGGAAAAAGAGGAGAAAGCAGCATGTGCAGGAGATATAGCCTTGGAATACACTGAGGAACTACTGGATTAGAGATGACAATATGGATGAAGAATAGAGTTTGATAAGGGAAGACAAAGGGAGAGCTGAACAAGTCAATAGATTATAATCAGTTAAGGGAATTTTCAAATTCTTGAACAGGGAGGTTCACTGGAAAGTGATGCAAGAACAAGGAGATGACCCTGTGAGAGTGGCTTAGGTGGGAAGGAAGAGTAAGTCCTGAGAAGTGAAGAACTTGAGGAACTGAGTGGGCAGGCAGTTTGATTGTGAGTCAAGTGCACACTGAATGCCCCAATTATGAGGGCAGGAGTAGAGGTGGAGAGAAAAATTATGAGACAGGGACCAATTCATTGAGGAAGGAGGGAGAGTGACCTGAAATTCTGTAGACAATTGCTACGGGTATTTTGATTGGGCAGCAGATACAGACTGCATGAACTTCAAAGGAGGAGAAGTTACTGAATGATAGATAAAGGGGTAGAAACTGGAAGTGGCAATGGGGAACAAGGAGAATTCAATAGTAAACCAAAGGGAATGAGTGAAAGCATAGCCAGTAGTGGAAAGGGTGGCCATGGAGGCTGCGTCATCAGGAGAGAGCTGGGTTTCAGTAATAGTTAATAGATGGAAAGAGTGGGAAAATAAAAGGTTTTGGATGACAGGCAGTTTGTTGCTGTTAGGATAAGCATTCCAGAGGGCATAGTAGAAGATGTAGATAGTGTTTGGTTGTAATTATAGGGTAAAAAAAGTTGAGGGAGATGGGAATAAGCAATTGGGGCTGAGGACTGGAAATGGGGTTTGTATTTTGACTTATATAGGGTTTAGAATCAATAAGATGTACAGGGTTATGAGCAGGTGTGAGAAGGGTCCTCATTGAGTAGAAGGTGGCACAAGAGGTGGCTGGAGATGAAGCATGAGTTGCAAGGCTCAGATGGTAAGATATGATACTCTTCATTTCACTACTCCTCTTCCCTACAAAGGCTGCAGATTAGGCAGAAACTAGCACAACAGGAGATAAAAGTAGAACTTTGACAAGAGAGGAAAGTTTGGCTCTCCACTGACTTCCCTCTTCCCCTTCCCGCAAGGGACAAGTGCAGGAGGAAATAGGAAGATTTAAGTCAAAGGAAATTCTGCTACTCTTTGTATCAAAGGGTCTTCACGTTGTGTTTGGGTGATCAGGCTGGCAACAGGCGGCTGACATTAGCTTGTGCGGGCACAGATGGAAGTCAGTCAGTCTTTAGCTGCCTTCTCTTAGGAGACAAGAATGGCCAGAGATGGAAGGTGCACAGCCAGAGAAAGATGTTACACCCATTGAGCCCTGGGTACCATATTTTAGGAAGGACATAAATCACCTGAATAACATCCAGAAGATAGTTAAGGGCTGTGAGCTCATGCTAGGCTGTGTTACGTGTTACAAAATGAAACAAAAGACATCCAATTTAAAAATGCAAAGAATTGGAGGGACAGAATAGGTGTCTTGAAGTATCTGTGATCAGACAGAAGAAATCACACTTACCTAATTTGACTTTAGAAAGCAAAACTAAGAGCAGACTAGAAATCACAAAGAGGCAGATTCAGGGCATTATCTAAAAGCCTCCCTAAACCTTTGGCCCATTCCAAGTTAGAA
The DNA here is from genome assembly GCA_028646575.1 of Pseudocheirus occidentalis. Classification (NCBI taxonomy): domain Eukaryota; kingdom Metazoa; phylum Chordata; class Mammalia; order Diprotodontia; family Pseudocheiridae; genus Pseudocheirus; species Pseudocheirus occidentalis. The sequence continues at coordinate 319,598,716 of CM053593.1, read as the reverse complement.
AGGGCTGTCTTGAGAGGCTGCCTTATTGCTCCTAATAAAAGATCTCCAAAGAAATAATCACTTGTCAGATGTGTTTAAAGAGGCTTCTTGTTCTAATCCAAGTTGGAAGAGATAACACACAAGGTACCTTCCACTCTGGTGATTTTGTCACTTCTTGATAGTACCAATATATCTATCTCTAGCATCCCTTCTTCTCCCTCACTATGTATAATTGCCTGGATATGATCTATTATGGGTTTGGAAACCAGAAAGAGAAACTATCTGGACTGTGTATCTAAGTAAGAGCATACAGACTCTAAACAAGGGATCTCGTGTAAGATGATTTTTATGAATGCCTCTGTGACATCAATTTTCACTAATGATATGCTATAAAGAAAAAAAGAAAACTTTCTTTCCTACTGTGTCTGAATTGTGAGGTGATTCAGATATGTGATTGCCAGATAAGTGTGGTATTAATGTAAACAAAGCAGACAATGATCTTGAAGAAAAAACAAAGTTTTGCCTATCCACAATTCAAGTTGCTCAGTTTGTTTTTGCTTTAAACAAAATTTATAATCCCAGCAAGTGAATATTTGAACATTGCCCTGGAGTTAGTCTTTTAAAGTTTCGAATTAAAAAAAAATTCATGTTAGATTTCTTAAGCAGCTAAGAAATGAAATCCTAAATGAAACAAGAGACTGCTTTTTCAGGCAAAACTGCCTGCCAATTAATACACTAAAGAATAAAAGCCTGGGCTAATAGTTCACAAATTGGATGAGCAATTTGAACGGGTTATTAAATCCTCTGTGCCTCAATCATTCTCTTTTGAAAGCCTGACTAGCAAAAGTAAGAGGATGTCAGCAATGAGAGTGATATAAAAGACTCCAGTCAATCCCAGCTCCTCAGAGAGACACCTAAGGAACAATGGAGAAGAACATCAGATAAAGCAAAGGCATAAAAAACCCAAAGAGAAACACTAACAAAATCCTCCATCCAGTCCTAGATGGCACCAGGAGATGACCTGAGACCAAACTGTTCTCCCATGCCAGGCATGTCAGAAGACTGGCCCAAGTCAGAAAGTTTTAGAGTCAGGGGTGTGCCAGAAGAGTGGCAGAGATTAGCTTATCTACCCAGTTAAGGTGGTCAGAATATGAACATTGGAAATCTGGTCTATGACAGAAGCCAAGGACTACGGCAATGGGTAGGGCATTGTATAACCTCCTGATCCAGATCCTGGTACTATGACAGGGTTGCAGAAGAAGACAGGGCCTGTGCCAGGCTGCTTATCAAACAAGGACTACATACAACACAAGAGATAGGACTAACCTCCAGAATCCTTGTCTAGACTTTTGGTTAAGTAATAATTTTAGCCAGAACAGTACTTAGCCCTGTTATTCCATCTTCCTAATCTGGAGTAGTAGTGAGGAATTAAAACCTAGGTCTGTGAGTTAAGTAAGTCAACAAGCATTCTTTTTTAAAATTAACTAATTTATTTGTAGTTTTCAGCACTTACTATTGTAAGATTTTGAGTTCTAAATTTTTCCTCCCTCCCTTTCCTAACCCTTCTTCAAGTCTGATATGTTATACATGTACAATCATATTAAACATATTTCCATATTAGTCATGTTGTGAAAGAAAAATCAGAACAAAAGGGGAAAATCACAAGAAAATAAAGACAAAAAAAGAGAGGAAAGGGTATGCTTCAGTCTGCATTCAGACTCCATAGATCTTTCTCTGGATATGGATAGCATTTTCTATCATGAGTCTTTCGGAATTTACTTAGATCGTTGCATTGCTGAGAAGAGTTAAGTCTATGAACACTGGTCATTGTACAATATGGAAATAATTGTGTACAATACAGCAAACATTTATTAAGCCCTCAGTACATGTGAGGTACTATGCTAAACACTGGAAATACAAAGAGAGGCAAACAAATTATGCTCCTTCCTTCAAGGAGTTCACATTCTAAAAGGGAAAACAAAATATAAACAAATATCTATGTATGTATGTGTATGTATGTATACACACCCATCATACACCACACACACACACACACACACACACACACACACACACATTAAAAGGAAGAGTACAAAAGGATTCCAGCAGTAGGGGATGAGACAGTTAAGAAAGCCTCTTAGAAACACTGTGATTTGACCTTCTTTTTGAGGGAAATCAGAGAAATAAGAGTAAAGAAAGGAAACAGTGACTCACTGGCACAAAGTCCCAATGTAGGAAATGAGGACAAATATATGAGAAAAGAGAAGAAAATTCCCTGTATAACAAACAAGTACTATGGATTATGAAAATTACATAAAAAATAAGTCAAGTGACAAGAAAAAAAGCAACACAGAAAAAAGAATGGATTAGCTACAAGGACTACGAGAGAGGACAGAAGAAATAAAAGAAGAGATGAAACAAGTGATAAGGACTGAAATTGGAGCATTGGAAAAGAGACTAAATGCAAGGGAATCCCAAAGGTTCCTTAGCTTAACTGTTTTCTTTGGTGGAAAAATGTATTTAAAACCAAATCAAATTCTTTGTGTCGTTCTTAAGATATTCATTAAAAACAAAAGAGATGTTCATTGAATGAGTCATATCTTCAGTCAGTTACTTATTTTAGTATTTCCTCATTACTGCAAATAGGAAGTATTAAAAGATATAAAATTTAGATATTTACACTTTCTTGTCTTATTAATTAGTTAGAATTACCCTCTCCTAATGATCTAGGGAGCTGGTGACTCAATGGATACAATGTTGGGACCTGGAGTCAGGAAGAACCAAGCTGAAATACAGTCTCATACACTTACTAGCTGTGTGGTCCTGAGCAAGTCACTTAACCAATATTTGCCTGAGTTTCTTCAATTGTAAAATGGGGATAAAAATAGTACTTGCCTCCCAGAGATGTTGTGAGGATCAAAAGACACTTTGTTTTTATTTTGCCTCTGTGTGTAATGTTTGATCTTATCTTATTCCTATGAATGCCATCCTACTTTGGATTATGATTTTCTGTTGGCCTAGTAATTAAGAAGATGGGTTTAAATTCCGCATCTAATACTTGATAGTATATAACCACAGGTAAGTAACTTAAGTCTCAATGTCTAGTATGACATTGGAAATAATAATGTCTGAAACTACCTAGTTCACAGGACTGTTGTGAAGTTCACATAAGATCATCTATGCAAAGAGAACATACATACATATATATATATAATATATATATTCTTATTATTACTACCATTGGTCTAGTTCTGTAATTTTATCCATGAAGGAAACTTCTTAATGTCTCAATACCTCAATTGACTCAGTTCCAATGACCTACTCCTCCAATCCACCTCAGATACACACAGAGACAGCCAGACTCTTAACACCATCATAACCCACAAGTGCTCTATTACCTTGTTCATGAACTCTGAAATTCCTTTCTGTTAATAATCGTTTATTATTCTATCTTTCCCTATGCTCTGTGATGACTAATGTCATATGATGATAGGTTTAGTTCATATGTGATTTTAATCCTCAGTGTGACTTCCATTATCCTTACCAATCATTTCTTCTCCCAAACATAATTCTTGGACATGCTTTACTCTCCTCTATTCCCCCTTTTGTTAAACCAACCCCGTTGTCCATTCTCTACTCGTTTTCCTCACCCCTGTTTATAGCTACTAATAATGCCACACCAAATCCCAACTCTGTATTTTTCCCACCATTTACCTCCTTTGCTCCTATCTCTGTGATATTTACTTAAGCTAAAGGAGATCATAAAATATGCTGAGTTGGCCTACTATTTTCATTATCAAGTCTCAATCTGGCCCATCCCATAGCAAGGCAAACATTCTCTTCTGTCATACTGATTGGCCACGCAACCCTCCACAGAAATTTTTCCTAACTTTTTCATCTCTCCTCAATACTTCTACTGGCTGTTCAGGGAACACCACGTTTCAAGGTCCTTTTCCACCTTTGTGCTGACCGTATCCTATGCCTGGAAAGTTCTTTTCCCTCATTTCCACTACTTGGTTTGCCTGGCCTGCCTTGATTCACCTCCCAGGTGGCAGCTCTCCTCAATCTCCTCAGCTCATGCTTTCTGCTTCAGGTTACCTTCACTTATGCTACATAAAGATGCTATTTACCTAGTTATTTATACAATCTGTCCCCTCAGAAGAATGTGATGCCCTTGAGGACAGGGACTCTTTTCATCCTTTCTATCTGGAATATAACAGGCACTTATAAATGCTTAATTAGGATGTTAATTCTGTCCAGCTCTACCAAGGGGGATCAACAAACAATTCATCTAAAATTTATAGTCTTATTGGGTTATCCATGTAGTAAGAGTTGAACTTACTCATAATATCAGAGGTAGTATGTGTTAAAAGTAGGGATTAAACCCAAGACTTTCTGACTTTGAGGTTAGCCTATCCACAAGGCCAAGCTAGAATGTTGCTGATGCAATGATGATGCTATACACCCTAGTTCCTATAGACAATAAATAAATAACAATGGTCCTTTTTCCCCAGAGATCATAGTCCCATACAGGAGATATACCCCCCCCCCACATACACACGAGCATTCATTAGAAAAGAATTCTAAATATGACTATTTGGATAGTCATTGCTTATCAAATACAACTTCCCAGAAAGCAGGTGGACTATCAGTTTAAGTTCCTTTGTACAGACCAGCACTGCTCAATTTCAGGATAAAACCAATATTTAATAAATAATGACTCAGATGGTACTGGTCTCCCAATTTAGTCAGAGCATACATCTATACTTGCACTGATTAACTGAGGCTTGCTGAGTTATATCAGCAGCTGTTTAAACAGAATGCCCAGCTGGGTTTAAAGGTATTCCCCAATAACTGGGGCATTTCCACAGCTTATAAAATGTAATAAGGCATATAATTTACTTACATGATTAAAAATGTATTTCATATTATAAAAGTAGACATTTGATAGTCTAACATTCCCAAAATGGCATCACACTTTTCCCCTACAGGAAAATGATTATGAGAAAGAACCATTCCATCGCTCACATCAGAACTGAAAAATTAACTCTTTAGTCAAATGGCTTTTTCTTAATTGCTAACAAAAGGGAGCTCTTAGACCACTGCAACTTAGTTATAATGAAGCTGTGACAAGGCCAATCACCTTCATTATTTACTCAGAGCTACTCTGGGGAGTACATTAATGCTAAATATCATTAAGTGTATAATACTTCCTTTGTTCCTTAATAATATCCTGGGAACAAACCATTACCTCTCTCTAGAGATCATGAGTCACCTTCAGTTCTATTGCTTAGTGCTGACAGCTGTACTGTAGAACATAAAGGCAGATAACAGAATTTGAACATAAATTTGGGAGAGTTATTTCATAAAACTTAAACTATAAAGGCAAATGAAAATTTACAAATATTTTGATTTACTTTTATGTACTCTTAAAAGATTTAATTTGAGAGAATTATGTGATTATCTTCACTGCTTAAAATTCTATTTACTAAGAATAATCTTGCCATTGCATGAAGTTTTTAGGCCCTCAGATTAGAGGCAGTGGCAGACCTCCTAATGTGTTTCTAACTCATGAGAGATGGGAGATCTCATTTCAATTCAAAGCAAGTAAATCTATTTGAATAACAACATTTATTATCATGTAAAGCTTCATACTTATTTCAGCTTGCTTTATATCTTGATAATTATGGATACACTGGACTATGTTTATTAAATGAGATAAGAAAAAGTTTATTAGATTTCTAGTGAATGCCCAGATAGCACCATCATCATACAAACATTATTACTTAGTTCCCAAAATAAAATTGCATGAATAACAGCATTACATTTTGGTGGGGGGAGCCATATTATTCTAAATCCATGAAGCAAGGCTTAATTCCGCCAGCCACCTTGTTGAGAAGGATGGAATATACAAACATGGTTAAAACTATGAAAAGATCATTGTTGATTTAGCCAGATTTCTTTCTTTTTGTATTATATCATCTGTCTCATTTATAATACATATTTATTACAAAAGAAGACAGTGGATACTGTAAAAAGAAGGCAAAAGCTGCAAGCTATAGTAGGTCTAGAAAGGAGTGTGGGCAGAGAGGACAACCTGAGATAAGTACACAGATATGGACTTGGCCAAGAGTAGGTGGAGAATAAATAGGTCCCCTAAAAGGTTTAAACAAACACACACACACACACACACACACACGGCACAATACTGTAGAGTGCACAGCTTGAGGACAGGAAGACAACTTTCTGAGTTCAAATCTGACTTTGGACACTTACTAGCCATGTGACTCGGGGCAAGTCACTTAACCCTGTTTGCCTCAGTGTCCTTATCTGTAAAATGAGTCAGAGAAGGAAATAGCAAACCACTCCATTATTTCTGCCAAGAGAACCCCAAATGAGGCCACAAACAGTTGACTAAAATAACTGAACAACAAAAATGACAACATATCTGGGTGGCTGGGTGGTGCAGGGAATAGAACATTGGCCTTGGAGTCAGGAGGACCTGAGTTCAAATCTGACCTCAGACACTTAACACTTACCAGACATGTGACCTTGGACAAGTCACTTCACCCCAATTGCCCTGCCTTCCCCCTCCAAAAAGCAAAAAAAAAAAATCAAGCATGTTTTATATATATATATATATACATACATACACATGTATATACACATAATATCAAGTTTCTATGTCTATGTCATACTTAATATGTCTTTGTGAGTATTCTCACAATTCTTTCATGGGGGGTGGGGAGGATGGAAGAGGCAGGTGTTTGTAAAGTTCTGATTGCTCTTGATCTGTTATTTGGCCTCTTTATTCACAAGAAGTTCATAGGAATTTAGAGCTAAAAAGAACAGTAAAGATAACTGATTACAGGTGCTTTACATTACCAGTGAGGAAACTTGAATCCCAAAGAAATGAATTTGACTAGGGTTCCCACAAGGGCAGACCTGGGATTTAGACTGAGGACTTCAGATTGGGGAGTCAAAAGGTATGGGTTCAAATTCCACCTGATGCTTACTATAAGTGTGACCTTAGGTGAGTCTGTCTTCCTTGGATCTGTTTCCTCACTTGTAAAATGAAAGGTTCCTTTCGGTTCTCCGGCTATGGTCCTATAAAAGCTAACATTTGTATAGTAATTAAAAGTTTTCAAAGACCTTTGTATACTTTATATCATTTGATTTTCAAAACAACCCAGGGATATAGAAGTAATTACTATACACATTTTCCCAAGGAGGAAAGTGAGTCAGTGTCACAAAAAAAAAAATGTTTTTTTCCTTAATGCAGAATTTGAACCCAGGCTATCCTGAGTTAAACATTCCATTATGCATTTCACCACTAATTCAGTGTTCCACTGTATGATCCTGCCTCCTCTTTTTTAGCTATTGAGAAAGCAAAGAGAAGACTTAATTCTAGATAGAAAGCATACAAAATGAAGTTGTAAAAAGCAGCTCTCAGGTACGATCTCAAATGAGCAGTGTGGTGACACTATCTACATTTTTATTATTTCATTGTCAGCTTTAAGTCTCTCCATATTCCAATCTATCCTTCATTGGGTTCAAAATGACTTTCCCAAAGCACATGGCATCTGATCACTGCACCTCTCCCCAGTTAATACCAGTGGCTTCCTATTACTCCCAAGATTAAATGCAAAATGCTGTTTGGAATTTAAAGTTCATCACAGGCCTTTTCTACATTTCCAATTGTCTTATACTTTACTCCCCTTCATGCCCTTTATGATCCAGCTTCACTAGATGATTTGCCCTTCACCCACAACACTTCTACTCTCTCTGTGCCTTTGTAGGGCTGTCCCCAATGCCTGAAATGCTTTCCCCTGCTAACCTCAATCTTTTATTTTTCCTTGTTTCAAGACTCATTTAAAATCCTACCTTATCTAGGATGCCTTCCGCTCTAAGATTAACTTCCATTCTCTCTGTCTCTGTCTCTCTTTCTCTCTCTCTCTCTACACACACACACACACACACACACACAATGTTTCCTGTATTCACATATAGTCTCCCCTACCAGAAATTAAGTTCCTTAAGAGTAGATACTATTTTCCCTTTCTTGATATCTCTAGCACTTAACACCATACTTGGCACAGTGAAACACCAAATTTTCTCACTGGCAAAATGAGATTGTTGTCTAGACAGTCTTTAAGATTTCTTTAACTATAAGATTCTATAAATGGTCTGTTTAAATTATAGAAGAATGGTAGAAGTCTGTTTGTTAATCGAGGTCTTAAATCATAAAATGCAATCCATAGATTTTCATCCTGATTCCCAGGTTCTGAGAGATATATTCTGATTTTCTCTTCTACCAATGGCCAGGTTAGGCATCCACATAGCTGGCATCAGCACCAAGGTCAATGTTTCTTAAATTTTTGTGGCTTTCTTCTACTTCTGAGCATTGTGAACTTTCATCAAGGTACTGGTTTTATACAAACGGGTCGAATTCCAAAGGAACAGGACACTTTTTTCCAACCAAGTTCTCAGGGATTTGTTTTACTTGAGTTTGGTACATTTTGTGTTGGGGAAGGCCTTTCAGAGTAGCAACAGCAACACTCTACATGAATCACCTAGGAACAGAAAAGAGATTCTTCTCCTGACTGAGAATTAGACTTCCCTAAATATGGAAACAACTTCCCAAAGAGCACAACAGTGCAGTTTACTGTACTCACTTGGATCACAGCTGTCATCCGCTCACCCAGGGCTAGGCAGAGGAGGGGGCGCATGGTATAAGGAATGAAGTACAAAAGAAGGTAACTAAGTAACAAATTGGGACTCAGTCTGGAACCAGTCTACTTTTCACAATGAAAGCCCAGCACTAGGTAATGCTTTAGCAGGTTCACAGCTCAATGTTGTTCTTCACAGTACGCAGCACATAGTAAGTGATTAATAAATTCTTGCTTCCTTGATTTGTCTTGCCTTGCCTTGCTTGTTGCCTTCAGTAAAATCCATAGGCTTTGGAAAGCCCCAGATCCAGCATTGGTGAGGGCAGCTGGAGGCAACATATTGAGAAATGAATATTTGGATCTCATACTCAACAAACTGGCTTTGAGTGAGGTTATAGTTCTTTAACATTGCCAAGGCATTAATGGGGAGAAAGCTTGCAAAAAGATTTCAGTGTTTTCTTAGTAAACCAAGAAGGTTTTATAATGACTGGTTACCACCAGGCAATGGAAGGGCAAGCAAGGGTAGTTGCTATGTGTGGGTGTTTTAAAGTTTGAAAAAAAAGTATGAACAAAGCAGGGACAATAGTAGTTTTGCAGTATCAGAAGGGACAAAATACTTAAGAAGGCCTGTGCATTGGAAAGAATGCAGAATTTAGGGTCATAGGACATTGAATGCTGGTTATGCTGAAAACAAGGTGACTCTGGGTAAGACATAGCTGCCTTCTGCCTTTATCCCTGCAATGGCCTTCTCTCATTGGTGAGTTTTTTTTCCTGAACTTCCACTTAGGGGACGGGTGGGTGTAGACTAACCTACCCTCCTTTTCTTGACTGCTTCCATGCCTCAGCTGTATATTTACTCCATTATCATGGGCTCATTCTGCCACTGAAATCTTCATTTTGGGAAAGGGCTGAAAATAGCCATCCAACCCTCATTCTCTGAATATTGACTCCATGCCGACCAGCAGGCACCATTTCTTCTCCTTCTCCTTTTTTTCCTTCTCCTTCTCTTCCATCCTCCTCCTCTTCTTCCTCCTCGTCCCCTTTTTAGCTCCCTTTTTATGTGTTGTCTTTCCCCATTAGAATTTATGCTCTTCCAAGGCAGGGGCTGTTGTGTTTTCTTTTAAACTTGCATTTGTATTCCTTAGTACATGGAAACAATGCTTAAGTGACTGACACTCTGGCCCTCAATTTTCTCACCTGTTCAGCCCTAAATATAGGACCCTAAATTACAATTTCTCTATTTTCACACTAAATGATAAATTAAAATAAGCAGGCAAGACTATACTTTATTTAAAGACCTCACAGAGAAAGGCACCCTGTATTTCAACCTTCAACAACTCTTACTAGCAGGCAATTATTCCTAGATATTTAACTATTAAATCTTAAATTAAGAACTTAAGCTATTGGGCCATCAATCAACAAGTAAAAATGTGTGCGGGTGTGGGTATGTACACATATATACACAAATATCCATATATATGTACATATTTTATATATAGAGACATATATATTCCACACTCCACTATGTACCATAAGGGGGAAAAAAAGAGAAATTAAAAAGTAAACCATTCCCCCAAGCACTTTACAATCTAACTGAAAAAACAAAGTTAAAATTTAGTATAATAAACAATATAATACGTTATAGAATCTTCAGCTTTCAAATAAATTGTGGTCCAAAGGTTTTCTTCTAAATCAGTTTAGAATTCAAAACATTTTTTTAAATCATAAAAGCAATGTTATAAAAAATGGTGGTTGAATTCTCAAGCCAGCCCACAAAACTGTATTTAACCCACAGTGTCATTGAAATAGCATACTATTTCAGCTATATTGTGTAGTTTCAGTAGATTTTATGGCTCTGTCTGGGAATGTAACCACCATTTAAAGCATTGTTTCTGTTGGAATACACATCCTGTGTCAGACACACTGTGAGCAGGGAAGATAGCACTTCACAGATTACTATAAACCATTCAGGCTATTTTTCACCAAGAAAACAACATGGTGGCTTTCAGGATGCATTTGCCCTTGACTGCCCCACACATGGTGAAAAGGTAATGAAGAATTTCAAGTAACACTCTTGCTAAAATGGATCATGCCTACAGGCAGAGTTGATGAGAAGAAAAATGTGAAATGTTCTCCATCCCTGCAGCTAAAGGGGACTCTCCAGTCTCAGTATGAATCACTTCTTTATATGTTCATGACTCAGTAAGTCCCTTCATACGCCTTTTCAATGAATCATTCCCTAATCCTTCCAATTTTGCCTCCAATTTTTATAGTATTATCTCCAAACTTATATTACATATTCTAATGTGAAATGCATTTTTAACATACTGTATTCCAGTCATTTCTGTATCTATAAACCTTTCTCCCTTCCCTAAATGATATTATTAGATTTTAAATTCTATGAGAAAAGGGGTTATTTTGTTTCAGGTTTTATCCCTAAGAGAATATGTTTCACCTGGTAAGAACTTATTACATGTTTGTTGACTTGAATTGCATATATATAATTGAGGAATAAATCATATGATACAGATTTTAAGCATGATCAGAGTACAAAGAGGGGAGGTATCAACCTGAGTTGTCATTGTTAGGGAATGTTTAACAGAAACATTATGGGGGTTTTGTTTAAACTTTGAAAGACCTACTTAAGGATTAAGGGATCTTATAGGTGGTAAAGAACATAAATGACATGAATGAAAGTGGAAATGGCACAAGGACAGGCATTACCTAGAGGGTAATGGGAATAGAATGGTACACTGAAGAAACTGGGTTAATCTGAATATAATAATAATAATTTGATATCACCTAAAAATCCTTCTCTGACGCTTTGTTGTAGTGTGGAAGTAACTCTGAGCTCTTGAAGATTTTGTTACTAAAGGGAAGGCTACCAATTTAGAAAGGACTTGAATATAGTCCATATAGCATATTGTTTCTGAAATACATGGACTATGGGGGTGGAGTCAAGATGGCAGCATAGAAGCAGGAAAACTCTGCAGCTCCCCCCATAACCATCTTAAATACCTATAAATAATACACTAAACAAATTTTAGAGTTCCAGAACTCATAATAAGACAGAGAAACAAGACTCCCACTAAAGGCAGCCTGGCACACAGATGGAAAGGGCTCATCACAGTGCGCTGGTAGCCCAACCCAGCACCACATGAACCAGAGGCTTTAGCCCCAGGCTGTCCAGGAGAAGCACCAGCTGAAGCTTTCAGGAGAGCAGATCACTGGCAGCTGTGGCAGTTTCCAGAATTATCAACCCATAAGAGCCAAGGACAAAGGGAAAAGGTCAATGGAACTCATCTAAACTTGGGGGAGAGGGTCTGGCCAACTGCCCCAGAACTAGGAGTGGCTGATACAACAGCCCTGTAGCCACCTCCATGTGGCTGCTGATTGCAGGGGGCCAAGCGATCATTCAGTGTCTAAGTGCTCTGGCATTGAGCTGCCTGGTTTGGGATCACGGTCTTGGATAGTGGTCCTTAGGTGCATTTTCAGTGAGCCAAAGCTAGTGGGAGCTGCAGACATGGCAGCCTCCTAATAGCTCTGGCAGCTGTGAAAACCCCAGTGATTTGGGACAGAGCTCTTCCCCCAGGAAGCAGAGATGTAATGTGGCTCAAAAGTCAAATTAATTGACTAGCAACATGAGGAGGCAAAGGAAGGAAACAAAGCTCAGCAATCCACCTTTAGATTCCTTTTCTGGGGACAAAAAGGATAAAAGCATGGAACAGGAAGAAGATAACACAATCAAGAACTCCTGCACCAAAAGCTTCCAAGAAAAATGTAGAGTAGTTACAAGCCATAGAGAAGCTTAAGAAGGATTTTGAAAACCAAGTAAGAGAAATGAAGGAATAATTGGGGAGAGAAATGAAACTGATGCAAGAAAATCATGAAAAGAGAGTCAACAACCTGACTAAAGGAAGTGAACCTTAAAACATAGACTAACTCAAATGGCAAAAGAGGCCCAAAAAACCAAGGAGTAGAAGAATGCCTTAAAAAGTCAAATTTTCCAGATGGAAAAAAATCTCAAAAGCTTGCTGAAGAGAATAATTCTTTCAGAATTAGAGTGGAGCAAATGGAAGCAAATGACTTTATGAGAAATCAAGTTACTATTAAACAGATCCAAAAAAACAAAAAAATAAAAGGCAATGTGAAAGATCTCCTTGAAAAAAAACTACTCACCTGGAAAATAGATCCAGGAGAGAAAATTAAAAATTATTGGACTACCTAAAAGCCATGATCAAAAAAAGAACCTAGAAATTATCCTTCAAGAAATTCCCAAGGAAAATTGCCTTGTTATTTTAGAAACAGAGGGCAAAATAGAAATTGAAAGCATTTACCAATCACCTCTTCAAAAAGATCCGCAAAAGAAAACTCCTAGGAACGTTATGGCCAGGTTCTGGAATTCTCAGATCAAGGAGGAAATATTACAAGCTGCCAAGAAGAAACAATCTGAATACTGTGGAAACACAATCAGGATACCCCAGGATCTAACAGCTTATACATTAAGGGACAGAAGGGCCTGGCATATGATATTCCTGAGATCAAGGGAGCTAGGATTAAAACCAAGAATCACCTACTCAGCAAAATTGAGTATAATGTTTCAGGGGAAAATATGGTCATTCCATAACGTGGAGGACTTTCAAGAATTCTTGAGGAAAAAAACAGAACTGAATAGAAAATTTGACATTCAAATACAAGAAGCATGAGAAGGTAAACATTGAAAAGAAATCTTAAGGAACTTATCAAAGTTGAACTATTTACATGCCAACATGGAAAAATGAGATATGTAATTTATGCAACTTTTCTCAGTATGAAGATAGGTGAAGGGAATATAAATGTTTATATATGTATACATACATATGTCTATATAGGAGGGTATATATGCATATAAAAACAAATGGGAATGTGTGTATATACGTATTCACAGACAGAGGGCACAGGATCAATTGAATAGGAAGTGATGATATTTTAAAAGGTGAAATTAAGAGGTGGGAGAGGAACAGAATGAGAGGAGACAGGGAGAGACAGAATGGGGTTATTCATCTCATATAGAAGAGGCAAGGGATAACTGTTACAATAGAGGAGAAAAACAGGAAGGCAAAAGGGAATGGGTCAACCTTACTCTCATTGAATTTGGCTTAGGGAAGAAATGACATACACTCTAAATTGGGTATCTTGGCCTGCAGGAGAGTAGAGGAGAGGGGTATGAGAGGGGGGATGATGGAGGGG
>CM053593.1:319542967-319584339 GCA_028646575.1 Pseudocheirus occidentalis | reverse complement strand
GTCAACAGGGAAATTCACACCTTTTCATGGGGGGGGGGAATTCACACCTTTTCACCAATGGACAGAGTTCTATACTTAACACTAGGTTATTAGGATCTACTTAACATCTGATCAAACAAATTAATTACCATTACATGGATATATAGAGGCCAAATGAACCGAGGCAAGTCAATCGACTTCTCAGCATTCTAGACTTCTCTCTAACTGTTAGGGATACTCACTTACCTACTGAAACCCCTGGTCCAGTGTCTAATCATCCTTGGTAAGCATAGAATTTATTTTTAAATTAATCTTTTCTAATGAACAAGCATTTCTTTTCTTTTTCTTGTACATCCCTTGGCAATTGGTGTGTGGTGTATCAGCATAGATTGGCGATGTATTAGGAGAGATTGCTGTGCCTAGGGTCAGGACGATCTAAGTCCAAATCTGGCGTCAGAAACTTAATAGTTGTGTGACCCTGGGCAAGTTACTTAACCTGTATTGTTCTCAGTTTCCTCGACTCTAAAATGTGACAGCACCTACCTCACAGTAGGTGAGTATACACAGTAGGTGTATAGAAGACTATACATCAACTATGTGTAGTCAAACAAAGCAAGTTCCCTCTTCAGATGTATCTAAAAATGTGTATCGTATTCCGCATCTTCAGTCTATCACCTTTGCTAAGTTGTGTTTTGAAAAGTTTTTAAAGTCTAAAAATAATTTCAGAATAATTTCTTTTTTATCAGGATGGGAAATATTGTAGCTAGTATTTTGTTGCATTGTTTATATTTTGTAATATTTTATTTTATTTTTTACCTTGAATAGCTTGAGGCCATAACAATATGAAGGCATACATTTTCTCTGTTTTGGCAGGGGAGATGTCAGTATTGTTGAAATAGAGACACTACTCTGATGCCAACACAAATGTCATTGTTAGTTCACAAACTGTCACAACCAGCTGGCAGCTAATAGTCTCTCTAAAACATAGTATCTCTCACTAGCAACAGGTAAGATATTTGAGATCAACACATTAGTCCTGAGTAATTCCTGAAGTTTACTTGGTTGCCACAAGAGATGATAAGAGAACAAAAATTTATAGTTAAATTTATAATTTAGGCAGATCTAAAATTGGAAGCCTTTAAAAGGGACTATTTTTTAAATGCAAATACCCTTATATAAAAATAGCAGAGAAACCCAGGAAGAATGATTTACGTGTTGCCCACAAATGTTGAAGTATGCTTTAAATAGTCTTAATAGATGTCCTCTATTTTTTGTAAAGTAACTGAACAGAAGTGTGTCTTTTGAAGAGACTATGCTATGCCTTCCCTAGGATCCAATTTGACTCTTTCTTCTTTACCTGATTTGCTAAATATATCAGATTTTTAAGGAATTCACAAATATGTAGCCTTGTCCATGCACCAAAGAAAGAGGCAAGAAGTTAGCTGTTCCATTTAACTTTTCCTCTAACAATAAAAGAAAGGAAATTAATAGGGGAGTGGACACTAGAAGTTTGGGTTTTTTAAAAATTATAATTCAAAATTTGCACATTAAAAGTAATTTTTCCTCCTTTTTGTTCTATTAGTTCAAACACCGGAAGAAGGGAAGTCAGAGAGATTTGGTTATTAAATCTCCTGATGCTGGGTCTAATTAGTTACTTTCCCCATCCACCAATTGCACTACAGATTTTCTCTTGTTCTGTTCCTCTAGGAAGATGGAATACATGTTCTCTAAGTTGGAAAATACATTTTACCTTCCTAGGGAAGGGGTTACCCCCTTTTGAGAAATGATTTATAAAGTCACTTGAGAGTAGTCTTTGTTAAAAGGTCTTCAAGTGGGAAGCCACTTTCACCAATTGCAACCAAATAAGTACTACCATTACTTCTCTAAAAGGCTTGTTGTTAGATTGTCCAATGACTTTACTCACCATCCATGTAACTTAACTTTTCCTTGTATACTAGTCCTCTGTATAGTGGCTGTCTTCTACAAGGTTGTAAAGTTTATAGGGATTATCTCTTCTACTCCCAGTTTAGCATAATGCCCAGCCTATACTAGTGTTTAATAAATTCTCAACAAAGGATACCCTGTATGACAAAAACAAACTTTGCTAAAACAATTCTTGCTCCATGCCCCACCTATCACTTAATGGGGGTTAAGAGAATTAAACATATTATTAGAAGGCTCTGATGACATTAATCAATTGAAGTTTGGGTGGTACCTTCTACATTGAAAGGAGGATCCTTTAAGACAATGGTTCTCAACTTTCCTAATGCCACCACCCTTTAATACTTGTATGTGCATGTGTCTGCATGTGGGTGGACCTGCCTGAAGACACATAGAGGAGTGGTGTCTTGGTTCCTAAGACCATTGGAAATATGTGTTTTCCAGTGGTCTTAGGCCACCCTTGTAACCCCTGTGAAACCTTTAAACTGCTGCTTTAAGGGAATAGTAAAAATAGATTGAATGACTATAGGGAAATGATTCTTAGAAGATGGACCAAAAATTAAATTATTATTATTTTATTTAATGAAACAAGCTGTTAAATGAACTTTTACTCAGGGTCTGGGCCCTAGCATAATCTTAATTTTGAAGCATTCTTTGTTCAAGAATCCTTTAAATTGGGATATCAGAATAACTTGAGATAACATCCAAGGGCATGAGGGGGTCCTGTCACTTTATGCATTTATTTCTCAAGTAGAGCTGTGCTTGGATTTAGAATAATTACAAATAAGTAAAAATGTTTTAGTAAGCTTTTGCCTACCATGCTGAGCAAAGAATTTTCTTCCACACTTCTCACTCAAAATATTTGATCCTGTGGTGAAAAATGCTGCATAATATGGTTCAAAATAAAGACAGAAAATAGGACAAAGACTTGTAGACTACTCCTGGTTGAATATTTAGAATACTTTCTTCTAGAAAAGAGTAAAAAGCATTGGGCAAGGTGAGCCAAAAATAACATCATATTAAAAAAAAAAGAAATTTTCAGCTAAGCAACAACTGATTACTGATGTGGGAGCCATTGCTGAATGAGCTTTCTGTCTATAGTCAGATCATGGGCTAGTTAGAGTAAAGATCAAATTGAGCACCATCCCCAAGGAAAGGCTAAAAGTGAGGAGAAGAAGAGAACAGGCAATTATAACAGCTTGAACATGACCTATTTTAAAACAATCTATTGGCATACAAAAAGAAAAAAGAAAAGACATTGATGTGTGCAACATCATTTCATACAGAAGTTTAAACTATTTCATGGAAATACTACAATGAAGAGGTTGACTACAATGAGGGGGTTAAATTTGCATTATTTTGGAATTTATAAATAAATTTGGAGAGTAACAACAACACGAAAAAATTAGACTTAATCTGTTCATTGTTTTAGTTGAGTCCAAGTGAGGGGGGGATTCCTTTTAGTCTGTAGAGTCCTGTCAATATGTACATGTATGTATGTAGGCACACGTGAACATACATGCCTGCACTACATTTTGTGTGAACACACATGGATAAATATACAGACATGCATAATCCATGCATACACACACATGGGAAGCACAAAAGAAAATAATTTCAGACTGACGGTAAGACTGCACAAATTCTATTGTCTTGCATGAATGAAATTATACTTACCCTTACTTTTTAATGACATGAAGCTTCAACTTTTAGTATAAATCTGTAATCCCTTCATTGTATGTTTAACTTTATACTATTATGAGCAGACAATCTATACTTTGTAAATATGTATATATGACTATGTATAACTCTATATGTACGCATAAACACACATGTATTAAAATCTCTGCCATATATTTTTAGAGATCTTAGCTGCTGAGATTATGAGTCTTGAAATTTGAAAGTAACCTCCCCCTGGTCGTTAAATTTTATCATTTAAAAATTCATCCTCTTGGGAATCTTTTTAAAAATGACTTCTTCAGTCTTGAAACTTCCTTTCCCTTCTACCTTCTTTCATTATTATTATATGGTCTCTAGTATAGGTCTATGAAATGAAAATATTTTTCTCTTGATAAAAGCAAAAAGAAGCATATGAGGATTTTTCAAAAAAATGAAAGACAGCATTGTAGA
The DNA here is from genome assembly GCA_028646575.1 of Pseudocheirus occidentalis. NCBI lineage: Eukaryota > Metazoa > Chordata > Mammalia > Diprotodontia > Pseudocheiridae > Pseudocheirus > Pseudocheirus occidentalis. Next base: position 319,580,289 of record CM053593.1, on the reverse strand, counting down.
TTTTAAATAGATATTTTTACTAAATTATTTTCTCTGTTTATGTTAGGGAGCACATGGGGTACTCCACAACTCAGAGAAGGGGTTGCTCAAATGATGCTAGCCAATATTCGCGATACTCTCTTGATGCATATCCATTTATCTATAACTCACTAACCCTCACTGCTGTGTTTACCTTGTCAAGGGAGTCAGAGGACATTGCCAAGGCATTTTATGAAATAGTGGAGTGAGACAAGTAACAATAAAACATATCCCCTTTAAACCTGGGGCACTCTCCCTCTCAATAGGCACATAGTCAGGAAAAATAGTCATGTATAGGGAACATGTGTAGCTGTTGTTCGCATGCGGATAGATTTGCACATAAAGAAATGTGTGGCCAGGCAGAATGTATGGAGGGATACCTATAGAGAACACATTACCAATACATATGCAGCAAGTGACCCTTTAGGGCTGTTGATGTTTTCTAATAATGTTACGGTGCTCCCACCAGGCCTGCAACCTGCCTCTTTCTGCTGGCAGTATAGTCTCCTTTGGGCGTTGCTCCACTGACTCCCTGGTCACTTCTGGCTGCTGCTAAGTAGATTTTCATCACTTCACTGTGTGTTTTATAATGGAACTGTTCTGCTACTTCCTTTTTCTGGCCTCACCTAGAGACCTTGACTGTAGTGATTGCTTTGCTTCATGAAAGGCGGGGTTCTCTATGCCTATGCTCCTGCTGTGCCCCCCAAAATCTATTCTTGGTGATGTGGGGCTTCCTGAAGGTAATAAACCTTGAACTAGAAGAAATCTTTGCATGACATATAATCATTTCCCTGTTCAGAAATTCAATGAGGAGAACCCCACACCAAGTAGCTTAGTATAATAGACAGTGTTGATACAGTCCTACTCATAGAGACAAACTGGGCATAAGGAAAAATTAACTTTAAAAAGGCTCTATTGGATTTGGCAGCTGGTTATTGGTGACCCTTGGGAGAGTAATTTCAGTATAATGATGGCAGAAGGCAGAGAGCTTGGGATTGAAGAGAGACGAGATGATGAGTATGTGTCAGCAATCATTTGTAGGCAGCTTTTTAAGAAGTTTAGCAAATCATGGAAAGGAGAGGGATTTATACTATAAGGATCAAAGGAACTTATGTGTGTATGTATGTATGTATATATGTGTGGGTATATGTATGTATGTATATATGTATGTATGTGTGTATGTATTGGAAGATGAATATGTTTAAAAGCAAGGGCAAAAGTGAGAATGAAAATACATGAAAAAATGAGGAAATTATTACTGGAGCAGGGCCCTGGAGGAGCTAACTGGTTGTTGTACCAAGGGTAAAAGTGGAGGGATTTGCCTCAGTCAGGAGTAGGGAAGCCTCATCCTTTCTGCTTAATAGAAGGAGTGGGTGGATGCTGCTCCTGAATTTTCAAGTTCTAGAGCAGGGGAAATGAAGTAGCAAGTTCTGTGAAGCTTTTAGCTTTTGAGAGAATTCATTCCCATGCCATCCAACAGATATTTATCAAGTTCAAAGCCTTGTGCTAGTCATTGCTTCTACAAAATCAAAACAGAAAATGGGGCCCTCGGAGAAAAGAAGAAAAGACATTCTCTTGTGAGGATTTAACATGTACATATGCTATGGCTGTTGTTCCTCTCTCTACCTGTCCTTACTCTCTGTCTGTCATCTGTCTGTATATCAGTCACTTCCTTCCTTCATTTCCTCTATTTCTTTCTTCTTTCCTCCCTTCCTTCTTTCCCTCTCTTCCTTTCTCTCTCTCTGTCTCTATGTCTCTGTCTCTCTCTCCCCCTTTCCTCCCTTCCTCCCTCTCTCCCTCCCTCCTCTTCTCTGCCTATCTATCTTCCATAAACCTGAATTTGATGAATTCACATTTCAGCTGCAGAGATGGCAATAGACTGTTGATAGAAGCAGTGGCCCATGATCTGAGGAAAACCTTGAAGGGAGTGAGGGATTTCAGGAGGCAGCAATGAAAATGAAAGGAGCACTTCCTAGGCATGGAGGACAGACTGTACAAAGATGTGGAGGCAGCTAAGTCTGCCTGTTTTGAAGCAGGATGTAGTATGATTTGGCTAAAGAAAAGAAGATTCAGTAAGTCTCAAAAAAGATGTACTCAAGTGGGACTGTGAAGGACATTTAATGCCCTGCTTTCAGAATGCATTCTTTTCTATAGCAGAAAGAATAAAATAGTTGACACTTTAGAATTATATAAATATGAATTTCATACTCCAATGTATATGAGAAAGTTCTCCCAAATTGTGAGACTTTAACTTAGTTATTAATGTTGTTTAATGTAAGAAATGTTTCGGTTCATACTATATAGAAATTATGCACGTCACATTGTTGCATATTAGGCTCAATATATAAAATGATCTAATTTGTTGAATCCAAAGTAGTACCTTACAGTCTTTATCATTCATTTCAAATTATTGGTTGACATTACTTAAAATAAAATAAGCAATAAATAGGAATCTGCTAAACTAAATAACTTGGATATATGGAGTATTGAAATAATATTTTTTGGTTTGTTGAAAATGGTTTTCTAACAGTGTATGAATTTGACCAGATCCACAACCCCATTTTACAAGGGAATAAAAGGAGACTTTTTAAATTTAAGCTCGTGAAAAATAAAAATTTAGAGTTTCTCCACATAGGTGTTTATATATAATCTTTATACACTCACACATAAACATATACGTACATATGTGTGTGGGGGTGTGTTTCCTAAGGCTTTTTTTTTTCTATTTTCAGGACTTCTAAGGAGAATAGTCTGGTGCTTTTAAGGCAAGGCTGACCTTTTCCCACAACAGTAACAGGTTGTGTGCCAATAATCAGTCTGCATATGAAAGAACTATCTTAATTTGTGTCACACAGAGGGCATGTTAGTCCCATGTTGTTTCTTTTTGTCAATTATCCCCATATACTCAGATGATAATTACCATCAATGGCAATATCTTCAAATCCAGAAAACTAGGTGTTTGAACCAGCTCCCCAAACCCCCAATATCAATTCAGTTCAATAGGTATTTATTAATTACTAGCTATGTGCGAGACATTTCCCTATACTATTTTGTTATGCTGGTGGATGAGAAGTAATTGCTTCCTTTGGGTAGGAGTAGTTTGGTGTCAGGTAGTATAGGATAGAAAGTGAATAAATAAGATACAGGAATTAGTGGAAAAGAGATACACAATTTACTCCTTTAAATCTTGTCCTATAATGTAGCAGAAGGAAAGTTTGCATTACTTCCCTCCTGTACCCCCCAAATTAAGTCCCTTCTGTTTTATTTTAAATGTGAAACAAAATGTATGGAAACTTTGAAATCAGACTACAATAATGATAACTGATTAATAATGACCTTAACTATGACATAGATTTTAAACAACCAAGTAGGGCTTTTGAAGGAGGAATGAGTGGGGTATTGGGTGGGTCCAAACGTGTGCTTTTTTTTACTCTAGACCAGAATTGGCACACATGAGGCCCGGATGAGTGCTGCATGCAAATCTCCTGAGGGCTTCTTATCACCTGAACCAGATTAAAATATAATTGGTAAATCTTTAACAAAATGAATACAAATACAATGGAAATATTTTTGTAACTACACAAAAATACAGCAGAACATAGATAATATTAATATGTGATTTTCTAAGTTATTGTACTGGGATCCTTAATATATTTTAGAGACCTCTTTTTCTGTTTGAGTTTGACATCTCTGATCTAGACAACTCTTGGTGAGGAAAAACCCTTGACCAATGCAGTTTGGCAACTCTTCTGCAGCTTATGCCTAGTCTTAGAGAATTCAAGGAACCAAAAGGTCAGTTAAGTGATACACCTAGGACTATGCATCCAGTATATATTAAAAATGGCCCTTGAGCCCCAGTCCTCCTGCCAACCAATAATACCTCTGTATTGTTCAGTTCAGGCAGCCACTCTTTCAAAAAGGGCAAGTTTAATATAGAAGGGGAACAAAGAATGTGCTCTATGACCCATTGTTCTCATAGCCAGAGCTGTACCCTTTTGCTGCAATCAAAAGAATAAAAAAAAATCCATTAAAAAAAGTTTCAAGAAAATTTATTTGTGGTTGCAAAAATGTATAAACAACCTATTTGCTCAGTATTTGTGGAGTGGTAGAATAAATTGTGGCTTATGAGAATAATGGAATATTATTGCCCCATAAGTAATGACAGGTATGAAAATTATTATAAAGAATTATTTGATGGGATAAAGTAAGTAATATCCGAATAACGATATTGACATTTGGCAGATTGTGTTGAAGAAAAAAATAGCAGTGACAAAATCTGAAAAAAATATATACATACAAGAAAAGATCCAGGAGAATACATGGGGTGGAACAAGGTTATTATCTCCCCAGAGGCACATTAAAAAAAATCTCATGAATAATTAAATTTGCTGTTTTAGGTATAATCAGTGTTATTTATGCATTTGAATTTTTTGATGGTTATAGTTAAGAAAAATTAAACATAAAATAAAAGGGTAGGTTGAATATTTCGGACTTATATATATATATTGAATAAATTCAAATCAAGTTTCTTTTACTTGATATGTATGTCTCTGCCCAGGAATGATAATAACTAGAACATATAGATAGTTCCTGTTGAGGTAAAAAAGCTATTTGGTGAATCTGAATAAAATTAATAATTTTTGTTTATGTGTATTTTTATATTATGATTTTATTTCAGCCTTTTTGGCTAATTACTAGATTTCAAAACAATAAGGAAGTCTGAAACTTTTTGCAAAAAATTATGTTATTAATAGAAACTAAGTTTCTTGAGGTCCGATTTTAGTATTTTTTTCCTTTTTCTTAGAATTTGGCAGAGTGCCCAGCACATATTAGCAATTAAAAATGTTTATCAATTCATTGACTTGTCACAGTTCAGCTAAATGTCTCTGTGTCAGATTTTTGGTGAGAAGCTTTAGGGACAGCCATCGTGAAACCATCCTCTCTTACTCAAATCATTCTAGCTCTCAGAAAGTATCAGCAACCATAATGTAATTGAGTATTTCTTTTTTGAAAGGAGGAAGGGAGAGAGATATTTACTGAAGGGAGTGTACTTTTTGGTACACCAAATTTGAAAATTATCATGGGAAAATTTGGATGTGAACATAATCAGAGAATCTAAGCGAGGAAAAGTAGAGAAAAAAATGGGCAGAGTCCTATTGGACCAGTTATTTCCACAAAGCATAGATTACTAATATGTTTTCCTGTGAAGCCATGTAAATGCACAAAACTCAAGCATTCCAGGCAGTTGGCCATGTATGACCTCCAAATGAGAAGCAAGATGCTACTTGCTGCCACTTGACTCTGATGTCCGATAGTCCCTCAGTCAATCAATCAGTCCCCCTGTCAATCAGTCAATCGATACATATTTGTTAAATGATTACTATGTGCCTTATACTGTGCTAAGCATTGTGGATTCAAAGGAAAAGCCAAGCCCTCTACCCTTGAGATGCTCACTTTCTTAGAGGGGAGACAGCATGTAAATGACTAAAAATATATACAGAGTAGAACAAAGGTCATCTCAGAGGGAAGGTACTAACAGCCCAGAAGATGAGGAAAAGCTTCTGTAGAAGATGAAATTTCACCTGACTCTTGAAGGAATCAGGCGTTCCAAGAGGCCATTTGAAACTTTTTTCCACAAATAATTTTGAAATAAAATAAAGACATTTTTAGACTCCAGTTTTACACATATACTTTATTATTAGGAAAAATTTAATACCTGCTTGTGCAAGAGTCAAGGTTATTATGGGATTAAAAGATACTGAATTTTGTACACTGATTTCTTCTTCCTCTTTGGCAACCCTTCTCCTCCCAAGCAGAGTAACATATAACTATTGTGGTTGCCTCAAACTCCTAAAATATTTGAACGAACTTCTCCTAAGTGGGTTCAATAAAAATTCAGCTCTATAAACATTTATTGAGATAAATAAATTCTATTAAGTTCTTTCATTTAAAAGGCCCATAACCATATTATTTGTTATATGCTTGCTACCAAAGGCAGTTTCCCAAAGGCAAACTGATGGACAGCCTACAATATTAGATGAATATGAGGGAGGCATGCAGTTCTGTGGGAGCCCCCCCACTCACTCACCCACCATGGTGAGGCCACAGATGAGAGTCCCACAGAATGGACAAGCACAGGTGGGTTGTGATTTGCATCATTGGAGCAAATAACTATATAAAAATATGGTTATTATATGGGGGGAGAGAGAGAGAGAAATAAAAAGAGAGAGAGAAATAGAGAGAGATGGGGAAGAGGGGATGGGATTGGAGGGGAGCTTGCATAGTTGGCATAGAAATGTTTATTCAGAACTAAGCCCTAACTGACACAAAATTTGGAGATAGGCCATTTGGAGAGAATTTCTAATCATTTGTCCTGATTGGAGATCAAATATTGAAGATCTAGAAATTCAAGGGATGTGAGAAGTCATCTAGTTCAGCCCTTCCATTTTACAGATGAAGAAACTGAGGCCCAAAGAAGTTAAATTATAAAGGCCATCTAGCTAGAAGACAGCAGTAGTGAGATTTGAAATCAGCCTCTGTGACTTTAAGTTCAATACTGTTTATACTATATGGTACTATACTGCACCATGCTAAAAATGAGTGCAGAAAGGCAAAAGATGTGGTTTAGGAACCTTTTTAATGTAGTTGCCAGAGAAAATCGTTGGCATTCACTTCACTGGTTGTTGGATAAAATTCAGCACAATAAAGGTGAATTTTCCCCCAGCAGATTTCATTTATAAGGTAAGTTGCATTAAAAGAAATTCTCACGTAAAGGGGAAAATTCTTAATCAGAAAATATTTGATGAGCCCATATTTTTATGTAAGACACCTGTACTTGGAGGTGTGGGGATAGAAATGTAAATAAGCTCTAAGAACTTGTGATCTAATGGGGGAGGAGGCATGTGTACTGATGACTAAAACAAGGCAGTATGTGTTAAGTGCCATAGGAAAGACAGAAAGTCTTTTAGCGGTTCGGAATAGAAATGATCAATTTTGCCTGGAGAGAAGCAGGTAAGTCCAAGTCCTTCTACTACCTGTTCCCTGAAATTGACGTTCCACTTACTGTCTCCAAGGTTTTCTGCAGTTCATCCCTCCAAAGACTGAAATATATTCTTTTATCACTTTTGACTCTTTGTACTTTCAGCTTCTTTAATGGCTCAACTCCAGTGTAAACCCCTATATTAGGGCTTTTCTGACACTACTCCACCACTTTCTAGATTCCTCCCTTTTGAAATTACTTTATTTTTCTGAATGTGTGTGTGTCTTCTCACTTAGTAAATAAATATATGTTGAATTGAAGGCTTTATGGAGGAGAGAACATTTGTGTTGGACCTTCAAGCATTAGAAGGACTTTAAAGGTTGAGAATAGAAGAAAAAAAGGGGCATCACAGGTAGAATAAAAATCACAATGGCAAAGGCATAGAGATAAGAAAGTATAATCTAGTTATATTTATTATCTTCTTTTTATTATTGGCAATGTTACTGGCACAGGAATAGTAAGAAATACAAAGAGTGAAACACACAGAAGTATGGTTGTAGAAATTAGGGGGTCCTTTTTTCTATTTCTTTCTTGATTTTTACTTCTCAGCCCTCATCTACACCTCACTATTATCTATACCAGATATAAAGAAAGGTACATGAAAGCTGGCATTGTTTGGGTCCTTGAAACTGAAAAGACAACATACAAATGAGGTTTTAGTGGCAGATGAAAGTATGAGCCTCACGTTTTCTTATATTTATTGAGTCATTAAGAGTAGGCCATATGGTTGTCTTCTGTCTTAACTGTTAATGTTTCTCCAAGTTCATTACTCAGCGGGAATCTGCTTAGTGGATGATTGAACTTACTCTTTATAGTCAACTCCCGATTATCTATGATCATTTAGGTAATCAGAAGATTATCTAGTTTGTAGATCATGGGGATTTAACTGGTTCTTCTGCCCTCCTTTTGACAGCTTCACTCCTCATTAGCCCATCACCAAATAGGAGGCTAGAGATGACAAAGTGAAATTTGATCAATAAGTGAAACTTTTCTAGCAGCTCCTTTAACATACTATGGGAAGGGAATGAAATTACTATCTAATAGTGATTTGTGGAATTATTTGCAGGTACCATCTGTTCATGTTCTTCTCATCCCTAATTATGTTCTTTTCCACTCTTACCTTTAACACTTATGTGCATATTATATACATCATATATATTATATATACACACATATACATGCATCATAGAAAATGGAAAGCTGGTTTTTTTACTAAATGACTGGGAAAGCACATCTTTTGAAAAGCTCTTCTCAAAATGAGGCAGTATGTCAGTTATTCTGTTAACATGGGTACATTAATTACTTTATATTTTAGTTTTTCTATTTTTAAAAATGGTGATTGTAATACTTGACATTTCAGTTTTTATGGGGATTGATGACTAAATGTTTATGAATTTTTATGAGTTTATAAAATGAAGGACACTTTTCTGAGGTCAAAGATAAAGTTTGTGAATCCATGCAAAGATATTTGGTCTTTGTTCCTATACAGAGAAGCCTGACCATAATTTAATTCATCTCTTATTTGTCCTGAGAATATGCTATATTTATCTTTCAAATACACTCTGTCTTCATTTCTTCTACTTTTAATATGTTATGCCAACTGAAAGGTCAACTATTGTTTATATATACATTAAGCCTATTAAGTGACTTTCACATCTAAAGTTCTTAATCTTCATACTGCCTAGTTCAGTAACATGTGTGTGAATTTGTTTGAAGACAGTTTGTTGACTTTATTTTAATTTAGTATTCCTCCTTGATTATATCAGTGGACCTATTATCTCATTTATACAGGTACTCTCTCATCAGTGGTACAGATTGCAACCCATCTCCTTTTCATATCTTTTAACAGTCTTCTCCATGTTCTCCTGAAAATCTTCCCCAGGAGCCTACCCAACATGCTTAGAGCCTTTTTCTATACATCATGAAATTATCAGGATCCATATGGAGCATATAAACTGCCCTGGTTCTTGTTACATGACATATCTACCTACTTTTCCATTCATATATCTCTCATATCTGTTATGACACAAAAAGGCAAAAACATGTCTCTTTTCTGTACTAGCTGAGTCCTTTTGGGCAAGAAACTTAACCGTTCTAGCCCTCAGTGCCCTCATCTATAAAATGAGCAGGTTAGATTGGGTGACTTCCAAAGTCTATGCCAAGTCTAAATTTGTGATCTTCTAATCCTTCTCTGATGCCCTGTCATGACAGAGATAACTTCAGATTCTCAAGGACAATGCCAACAGTCTGTAAACTCCATCAACATCTTCCATTGGAAAAGCTTTGAGTGCAGTAATCAATCAGGAAACGTTTATCCGATGTATACTGGGTGCCAGGCACTGTGCTAATCATTGGGTTTACAAGAGGAGGCAAACGGCAGTCCCTGCCATCACAGTCTAAAGGCAGAATGCGTCACCTACTGATTCTGTTTTCCAAAGACCACTATTGTCCTTTATTTTTTCTGCCCTTTGTAGCTAAACTCCTTGAAAAGGTAATCTGCATTCAATAGGTGGCTCTACTTTCTTTCCTCTCAGTCTCTTCCATTCTTACAATTCAGTTTCCAACTTTGTAATTCCACTGAAACTATTCTCTCCAAAGTTATCAGTGATCTCTTAGTTGCAAAATCCGAGAGCCTTTTTTCTCTTCGACCTCTCCACAGATTTTGATCCTAGTGATCACACCCTCCTTCTGTCTAACTTTTCCAAACAACACCGTCTTCTAGTTCTTCTCTTATCTGCCCATCCCTTCTCAGTTTCTTTTTTTGGATCCTCATCTAGGTCACACTTCCTCACTGTATGTATGTATCCTTTGGAATTCTGTCCTAGCCCCTCTTCTCTTCTTTTCTCTATAATACATGACTTGCTGATTAGTATACAAATACTAATTCTGCTACTACTAGTGGTAATCTCATCAGCTCTTATGACTGTAATTACCATCTCTATGCTAATGATAGTTGCCTAACCTGACCCAACCTCTCAGTTGACCTCAATGTTCCATCTCCAGCCACTTTTCAGACATCTCAAAGTGCATTCCAGCAGACATCTTAAACTAAATATATCCAAAACAGAACCCCCCAAACCCTTCCCCTCCTCCTACCTTTCCTATTACTGCATTGTAGAGGGGACTACCATCCTCCCATTCCCTCAGACTCTCAAGTTAGGAATCTTCCTTAATTCCTCACTACCTCTCATTCCCCACCTCCAGCCATTCTTTTGTCAAGGGCTGTCAAGTTCACCTTTGCAGAATCTCTAGAATACACCTTTTTCTCTCCTCTTACCCTACCCTAACTCTAGTACAAAGCCTATCACTTCATTCCTTGGTTATTGCACTAGTCTCCTGGTGGGTAAGTCTGCCTTAAATTTCTCCATTCCAATCTGTTGTCTACTCAGCCACAGAAGTGATTTTCTAAAAGTTCATTTCAGACCACAAGGTACATGCTCCACTCCATAAACTCCAGTGGGCTTCCTATTGACCCCAGGAACAAAAACTCTCCAATGTAGCCTACCTATCTCCTATATTTCCCATCTTTTTATACCTTACTTTCCTCCATGTATCTTCATTCCAGTGACAGTGGCCTGGTTGTTTCACAAACAAGACACCCCAATTCTTGGCTCCATGCATTCTCTCTGGCTGCTGCCCATGCCTAGAATGCTTTCCTTCCTCAACTCCTGCTCCTGAAATCTTGGCCTTCCTTTCCTTAAGTCCCAAATGAAATCCCATCTTTTACCTCCCAATCTCTTTTAATTATAGTGCCTTTCCTCTACTTATCATTTCCTGTTTATCCCTCATATAATTGTTGTTACACATTTGTTTGCATGTTGTTTACCCCATTATACCATAAGATCTTTAAGATTAAGGATTGTCTTTTACCTCCTTTTGTAACCCTACCTCTTAGCGCCATACATGGTACATAATAGGTATTTAATAAATGCTTATTGTTTGATTGATTGTGAAATGGATAAGATCTAGATGAATCAATTTGGAGATAATATGATGACCATATTAGTGATATAAGAATATAAAGAAAATGGGACACTCTTATCACATTGTTCTTTACCTCTGTGTCTTGACAGTTGACCATTTCTTCTTCCTATATATTCTCTCCTCTATGTTGTTGTTAATGACATTATCCTCTCTTGGTTCTTTTCCTATGCATCTTACTATTCTTCCTAAGTCTTCTTTACTGATCATTACATGCTAGGGTTCTCTCCTGGACCTCTTCTTTTTGATCCTCTATTTACATGCTTGGTGATCTCAGCAGTTTCATAGGTTAAATGGTCATCCCAACCCTGGAAGTGTCTCTGTCACCTCTCTCCTGAGTTCCAGGCTTGTACTACTAGCCAGCTGCTAGCTGAATCTTTCTTCCTACATGTCCTATAAGCATTTCTAACTTTTCCTTGTCTACAGTAGAACTCATTGTCTTCCTCCAAACCCTGCCTTTCTTCCCAACTTCTTTTTCCCTGTGGAGGTTACCACCAACTTTCCAGTTGTCCAAATTCACAACCTTGGGGACATTCTCAAATTTTAAGGCTCACCTGCCCTACCATATCCAGTCCATTACTAAGTCCTATTGGTTCGGTTTCTAGTACATCACTCATGTTTATTCCCTTCTCTTCACTCACATAGCAACCCTCTAAGTTCAAAGGCTAATCACATCTCACCTGGATTTTTGCCTTATTCTCTTAGTCTCCTTTTCTCCCATTTCTCACATTTCTAATCTATCCTCCACACAGTTGCTTAGGTGCTCTTTGACAAGTGTAGATCCATGTTATAACCCTTCTGCCTCTCCCCCTCCTCCTCCCCAAGCTTCAGTGGTTCCTAATTGCCTTAAGGATAGAAATGCAATCTCCTGTCAAGCAATTAAAACTCTTCCCAGCTTTTATACCTTTTAGTTTGGTGGAGGTGCTTGTTTTTAAAGCAGTATATTCACATGGGATTTATGGTTAAGACAATATATTTTGGCTTTGGATGATATAATGATCAAAGCAATACATTTTTTGACTAAATTCTATGAACAGAATATTCTGAATATGTTGATCTCTAAATAATTAATTCTGAGCATTTCATTACCTCTGTGGTGCAAGCTATTTGTTTGGTGCAAGCTATTTGTCTGTCAGTGGGCAATGTGCTGGTAAATCTCACTTCTGCGATGAAAGGATTAATTAAATTTGACCAGTTAACTTTTTCTCACCAATCAAGGTAGAAGACAGCCGTTCTGGGTAGAATTAGGTAGTAAAAGTTATTCAGTAATGGAGTAGAGATTAAAGAAGTATTTTAAATGTCAGTCCAAATCAGATTCTACCCTTATTGACGGGTGGATTTCATTTAATCTAACTTGTAATTTTTCTATGAATAAAATATTATGGGTTTTGTTTTTCAGTCTTGTATCGTTTCTAAAACCATGATTTCCTGTTTTAACTCTGACATTTTCTCTAAATTTTTATCACCTTTTGTTTTTGTTATATGAAACAGTGGGATGCTTCCCAAAAAAGAGAAAAAAGATGAAAATAATCAAATTGAGAGCAAGAATAAAAAAGTAGACAATGTTGACTGTCCTTTTAACATTTTTAATGTATTTCTCCCCTTTTTCTTCAGGTTGATCTGTTGATTCCAGAGATTCTTAACTGGTTTTGTCTCATGAACCCCTTTAGCAATCTGATAAAGCTCCCTGAGGATTCTTTCCTAGAATAATGTTTTTAAAGATATAAAAATAATAGAATCATAAAGAAAACCAATTACACTAAAATATATTTATCAAAAAAAAATTAAAACAACTTCCTGTATACTGAATTAGGAAACCCTAGTGAAGAAAATATAAGTAGAATTCTAGGAGTTAGAAGTGAAACTATAATTTCCTCAGTGTAAGTCCTCCTCCAGTGATACAAAAACAGCTCATTCATGCTCTCTCATTCTGTATGATTCTTATCTGTAAAATATCCAATCAATGCAGTAGAAACTTTTCCCTTTGTCCATTTAATATGTTCCATAGTTCTCAGACTATCTCTTTTATGTCTTATTCCCTCTACATGACTCTCTCTTCCTATAATAAACCTGGTCATACTTTTCTAGAAATTTTCGTGGTACTGAATACATGACCTTTTCAACATATTTAGCGCCATTTATGAACAACTCATCACTAATAATATGATGTAGTTTATTTGTCATCCTTCATGTGTCTTTCCATTGTCCTGAGAATTGGCTGCAATTTTTATTCTGTTTAGGCCATAGAATTTCAAGAGTCTCATCTACATTGCATCATATAAGGAAAGTTGATGTTAAAACATGAGGGTTTTCTGTCAGGTAGTAATTGTAGGGTTGTGGAAAACACTGCTCTGTTTCTCCAATGCAGTCTAGTCTGTTCTCTTCATTTTATTTACTTCTGAAACCACACATTTCTGAGGCCCATCTGTTGTGTTTATCTAAGAGAGATATACTATAAAGCCACTCTGAGTTGCCTGTCTAATTACAAAATTGTGAAAAATTAATTTTTTTCTCACTTAGTTTTTTCATTATGCCTTGTTAGACGAATCTCATTTGAGTGGCTGTAGATCTCCTTTATGAGGCCCTGTTTTGTTTTGAGCCTCTCTGAATAAAGTGATTATCTCCCAAGTTACTTCCCTGAAGGGACCTTCTCTGAACTTTGAAATGTATGAGAAATGCTTTGTGAAGAATCTTTAAGTTGCTGCCATTTGACCTACCCAATCAAGAGTTTTTGTTTTGATAATTATCAAACAATAAGTATAGCAAAATCACATACTTTTTCTATATTTCATTCATTTGTGTGACTATGAATATGTTTAACTTTGTGGAAATTAATGTTTCCTTCTTATACTTCCATTAAAGGAATCTCTCATTCAGACTATCTCACTCTTGCTATCTGTCTTGCTCACCATCTATCTTTCTGTTTCATTTTCTCTGCCTCCTGCCTCTCTCTCCCATCTCACCCTGTGCTGTCGTCCCTTCCCCCCACCCCCCACAATGTATGTGCTACCATGGGTAAGTTTTTGAGGAAGATGTGGGCTATATAGCCTTAATTTCTCAAAATCATAGACTCCTGGCCTTGTTTTTTTAAACTCTAAATCTTAAAAAATGAAACTTCACAAACTATGCATGCTATATTAACTACTGTTGCACTTGCTGGTTAGTATATAGAAAAGTCAACACTTAGTACCAATTTTCCATTCTCTCTCCCACTGGCTCCTTAACACTCCAGTCCCAATGATTGTGTGGTTTCATTTTTCAATAGAATAAGCTCCTGCCTTTAAATCTGGGCAACCAGCAGTTGTCACATCATAGTGCTTTCTGAAGCCCCTTGAGCCTTGGAAGATGCAGAAGGACTAAGAGAGCAAAGCAAAAATTTCCTCAAGTTAGATTTTCATTCTCATAAATATTGTACTTATAGGTCTGTAGTTGATGATGTCTTATTGATCACTTTTTGGAGGAATAATAGAATTTTGATCTTTTCCATTATTTCAGTGTGTTGTGAACATTTCTGGAAAATTGATCCCAGAATGATAAAAACTATGTTCCTTCTAAGATATTTTTTCTTTTTTATGTATCAAGTCTGAAACACTCTTTGAGACTTTATTGTCTTGTTGTCTTCAATAGTTTCTCACATAGTAACTAGTGACTAGAGACCGAAAATGGCAGATCTGTGTAAAGCCAAGCACAAGCATCTTTCCAGAAGAATGATGCTGTGAACACCTTTTAAGGTTCCAATTACATAGTATATTGAACACTCTATTAAAAAACAAATTAGAGCAAACATTAGCAGTAAATCAAGGTACAGCATTCACAATGTTACAAGTTATCACAGATAATCAAAATACAGCATTCACAGCAACTTATCACAGAAAATGTCCACATAATTTTCACCACAGTGGTCACAAAGTTTTGAATAAAGAACAATCATTTAGTAATTCAGTCATTCAATCATCTCAATCATTCAATCATCGATAAGGAAGTTTGCCTCCTTAAGGGACACAAAGCACAATATTCAAAGTTCTCCACTCATGGGGCACACCAAGTTACAAATCAAGTGCTTTTCAGTCATTCACTATTCTATCATCAGAAAATACATAAGCCCTCTACCCCTAGGTCATTAGTAAATTACAACTTCTCAATCAATGCACAGTATCCAAGTAAAGTCTTCTCTCAGCTTGACTTGGGGTGGTCTCTCAGATTCCCTAGATCCCCTTCCATGGTCCCAGATCCTACCTGGATTCACCAAACTATTACCTGGGTTCAAAGGTAAACAGCTCCCAGTTCCATGTCCAGCTCTCCTCATACTTCCTGTTCCAAACTGAAGCTCACAGCATCTAGTACACCTTAAATCCTTCATAGTCTCTGTTCCTGGAAAGTTAAGGCTTAACAAAGCCAAACAAGTTCATACAAAGTATCAGCATCACAGTCATGCCTCCTTAGTCTTCGGCAGCTGCAGCTTGTCCTTGGATGCCTTCAGCAGCTCCCAAAAGCTCTGACTGGCCCTTGGACTCAGCAGCTACTCAGTAGAAGCTCCAGCTGGTTCCCAGAATCAAAATCATTTCACCCAGTTTCCCAAAATCAAAATCATTCTCTTCAGCCTTGGGGGGCCTTTCCTCTTCAGCCTCCCGGGGTGCAGCAGCTTCTGCCTCCATAATGCTTGCATCTAAGAGGATCTGTCTGACCCAGCAGGGGCATCTCCTTATATACACACATGGCATTAGCTCCTTCCTGTTTCAGCCAACTCCTTCCTGTTACATCAACAACAGGGGTTCATACCTTCTGTTTCTTTAACAGAGGCTTGATTAATTACTAACTGCTAAGTACCTGTTAGCTTTGCCAATTCAAAGGGATCAAATAACATTACTATTACAATCTGCTATGAAAATAAATTACCATAGAAATGTTGTCAAATTTGTTATATATGCAGTCTGTTTGGTGCCTTATATCCAGGTTCATCTTTACGTGCTCTTGAATTATTTTATTTCATTTGGTATTTATGAAGTACTACTTTTATTTTATTTAAGAGTGTTTGCTTTTTTAAATAATATTTTATTTTACCCAATTACATATAAAAACTATTTTTAACATTCATTCTTTAAAATTTATTTTCAAATTCTCCCCCTTCCTTTCTTTTCCCCTCTTGAGACAGTAATTTTATATAGTTTATACATGTGCAACTTTGCAAAACATATTTCCATACTTATTCTTAAAAATATTTTAGGTATGCTAGATACCACAACTTGCTCTCCATAAGCTTTTTTGTTTTTCACTTTTGCTTTTTCTTAACATTCTATGAAGTTATATGCCTTATAATATTCTGTTTTACTTTTTGTAATGCTTTTGAAAAAAAATTGTCTTCTGAAGCAGTGTTACTATGTCTGTGTTTGGGAAGGAAATGGAGTTTTTGTTTTTATTTTGTAGAAATATTTTGTAATCTTTTGAATCCCTTGTCATGATAAATATTTTACATCAAAAATTTATTATTTTAAGTTGTCACATTTAAAAAAAGCACAGAGGTCAAGTAGGAATCATTACTATTGAATGTGTCTTCTCATCTTTCTCTCTTTTTTAAAGAATGTGTTTATGATACAAAGACTTAAGTTTTCTTAAGAGTTTATAATTGGATTGAGCTGAATGAAATATGCATTCAGTGCCTACTATATACAAAGCATCATTTTCTGTATTAAGTGTAGAAAGATAAGAAATGAAAATCACCCTCAATGTGTTTAAATTCTTCTCAGGAAGATTGTCCCCCTTCCTTCATCCCTTCTCTCTCTCTGATATTCAGTGTTACCAAAACTGTTGGCCCTAACCCTGGTATCTACAGATATGCTGAAGTCTCTTTTTATCCTTAGGAAATTCTATTTCTTTTTCAAAAGCTCTACATACTTGGTACCTCTACTTCTTCTCCTTTCATTCCTAAATCCTTTATTGTTATTATTGTTATTGTTGTCATTTTAGTCATGTCTAACTCTTTGTGACCCCATTTGGGGTTTTCTTAGTAGAGACACTGGAGGGTTTTTGGTTTGGCTTTTTTGTTGTTGTCAGATTTTTTTTGCCATTTTCTTATCTAGTTCATTTTACAGATGAGGAAACTGAGGCAAACAGGGTTCAGAGACTTGCCCAGTGTCACACAGGTAGTATTTGAGGTCAGATTTGAACTCACGATGAGTCTTCCCTGACACTAGACCTAGCTCTCTATCCAACGAACCATTTAACTACCTCCTGAAGCTTTACCAGTAGGCCATCACCTCACTCCATTGTAACTTGAAACTGCTCCCTGCAGGTACCAAGCATATCTTAATTGACAGTGCTAATGGCCTTTTCATGATCCTCCATCCCATTTGTTTTCATCTGTGTATCACAGAGGTGAAATTATTTTAGCTACTTTTTATTGAAAACATATAATTAAATAACATGTAATCACAGTGAGCATATTTAACTGTTTAACGGTTGTTTTGTGGGTATATATACATATACATACATATACACATGTATATGTTTATATACATGTGTTCATATACATATGTGTGTGTACTTGGTTTAGCAGATAAATTGTTACATACTCCTTAGCAGATTCTGATTTCTATGGCCACTGTCCTGCTGTCTATATCGACCAACACCTGTTCTGGGCTTATATCTACCAAAGAGTATAAAATTAACCATTAAAAGTGAATTGTCTCTAATTTCAGATCAGTAGAAAATTTTCACAAAAATTCATTCTTATTTCTTTTTGTGAGCCTGCTTAATGGATTGTATCATGCCTTAATTTCCTTTCTATTTCTGGATATTTTAGTTTCATTTTTGTATAAAGGAGGAACAGCATGAAGGCCAGTTTGACTAGACTACACAGTACAGGAAGTGAAGTAATGTTTAATAAGGTAGGACAGATAAGTTGGGACCATGTTGTAAAAGACTTTAAAAGCTGAAGGAGTGGCGTTTATATTTGTTTCTTAAGTCAATAGGGAACCTTTAGAGTCATTTGAATAATTCATCAGAGATGGGGATAGGATCATACTTATGCCCTTGCAAAATTACTTTGACACACATGTGGATAATAGATTGTAATGCAAGATGTGGAACAAAGAGGCCAATTAGGAAGCCACTGCAGTTATACAAGTGAAAGGAGATGAGGGCCTATACTAGAGCAGTTGCTGTGTGATTAGAGGAGAGATGGATGGAAGTGATGTTGTAAAGCTAGAAATGACAAGATTTGGCAACTGTTTATACATATGTGGTGACAGAAAGTGAGATGTTACTGATGAAAATGAGGCTGAGAATCCGGGTAGACTAGGTAGGTAGGTAAACTAGTAGGATGATTCTTCCTTCAGTGGAAATAAGAAAGTATTAAAGAGGAATATATTTTAGGAGGCAGCTAGATGGCTCAGTGGACAGAGCTTTGGGCCTTGAGTCAGGAAGACTTGAGTTCACAAGTGCCCTCAGACACTTACTAGCTGTGTGATTCCTGGCAAGTCACATAACCTTTATTTTCCTTGATCTATCGGAAAAGGAAATTATAAATCACTCCAGTATCTCTGCCAAGAAAACCTCATGGATAGTATGGTCCCAAGGGGCCATGAAGAGTC
The DNA here is from genome assembly GCA_028646575.1 of Pseudocheirus occidentalis. Lineage (NCBI taxonomy): Eukaryota > Metazoa > Chordata > Mammalia > Diprotodontia > Pseudocheiridae > Pseudocheirus > Pseudocheirus occidentalis. The sequence continues at coordinate 319,561,662 of CM053593.1, read as the reverse complement.
AAAAATGACTAAACAGCAAGAACAGCATTTTAAAGGGGGTACTTACTATAATGATTCCTATAATCTAGATCACAATTCATCCATGCCTCCTTATGCTATATAACTCACTGGATCCTACTCAAAATCCAAGGGTGGGACTATTACCAATCACTGCCCCATAGCACAGACCATTCCTTTGCATGGCTATTGACATGGATATGAGATGATATGGATGGTTTTGGTGGTGGAACAGAGGACAGATGTTCTCTGGGGACGGTGGTATGTGATACATAACAAGTGGTACTTAAGGTCCTGTGTGGGATAGGATTGTGGTTAGACTGTAACATTCCTATGGTACTGACAACCAGTGGAGAAAGAGGGAGACTTGGATCACAGTAGGGTAAGGGAGAAAAAACAGGGAGGTAATGGGCAGGCATGTTTGTCTTGAATACAAGCCCCATGATTGGCTGTCTTGTGGAGAATATGAGATGCATCTCATTTTCCCACCCTCTGATTGATTGATTGATCATATACTTCTGGGGATCATCTTGTAGTTCACAGACCACTTGGCATTATGCTTTTGGAAACTAGTAATCTAGATGTCAGGGAACACTATAAAATAAGCAGTTTCTAAATTTAACTTTAAATTTGTTAATTTATGTACACTGAAGGTCCTCCTGTGACTAATTTTCAGTCTCTCCCTTTCTACTCACTGCTTTCCTACTGCCTCCTAATACTCCTATATGTCCCCTACCCTAAAAAAAGCCATCACTGGACCCTACCATCCCTACTAACCATCTCCCACTGTCTCTTGTAGCTACAGCTGCATACAATAGGTGCCTCTATTTTCACTCATAACCCTCTCTTACACTCTGACTGCCAACCTTCTCAATCCACTGAAACTGCTCTCTCCAAAGTTACCAAGTATCTTTTGGTTGCCCAATCCAGTGGCATTTTGTTAATCCACCTGATCACTCTTTCTTCCTTGACAGTACATTTATTCTCTCTCAGTTCTCAGGAAAGTTTCTCCTGCTTTTCCTCTTGCCTTTCTTATTGCTCATTCTCTGTCTTTGCTGGATCTTCCTCCAAATGACACCTCCTAACTGTAGGTGTCCCCCTTGGGTTCTGTCCTGGGCCCTCTTCTTCCCTAGTGCTACTTCACTTGGTGATGTATATTGATATTACTTCAACTCATGGTGATCTTTTCAGCTTCTCTAGATTTAATTAACGTGCTGATGGTTCTGCCCCAACTTCACCACTGGCCTTCAGTCTTCCACTTCCACTCACTTTTCAGATATTTCAAATTTGGTGTCCAGTTGATATCTTAAGCTAAACATATTCAAAACAGAAGTCATTAGCTTTCCTCCGAAGCCCTTCCCCTACCCCATACCTTCCCTGTTACTGTGCAGGGCAACACCATCCTCTCAGTCCCTCCTAACGAAGGAGCCATCCTTACTTCCCATTATCTGTCACCCTCTTTATCCAGGCTGCTGCCAGGTCTTATCAAATTCAACACGCATGCAACCACAAATCCTCATCACCTCACCCCTGGATTATTGTGGTTGCCTGCTAATGGTTTTGCCTGCCTCAGGTCTTTCCCCATCCCGATTCATTCAGCCACTAAAGTGATTTTCCTAAAATGCAGGCCTGGCCATGTCAGTCCCCTACTCAATAAACTCCAGTGACTATCTATTGTTCCAGGAGCAAATACAAAATGTTCCACTTAACATTTAAAGCCCTTTATATCCTAGCCCTCTCCTTTCTAGGCTTTTTGCACCCACTTTTTACACCCACTATTTGATAGAGTAATATTAGTCTCTTGGCTGTTCCACAAACAAAACTCTGTATCCCTGGCTTCTGGGCATTATCTCTGGCTGTCCCCCATGCCTGGAACTCTCTTTCTGCCCTGTTGTGCCTATGTGTGACCTCTCTGGCTCCCTTCAGTCCCAGCTGAAAGTCCATCTTTTGCCAGAAGCCTCACCCTTTTCCGCTAAATTCTAATTCCTTTCCTCTGTCAATCATTTTCTACTTATCTTTTGTATAGCTTATTTTTATATATTTGTTTGCAGTTCTCTCTCCTTCCCCCCCATCAGATTATAAACATCTTTAGGGCGTGGACTATCTTTTGCCTCTTTATTAATCCTCATCACTTAGCACAGAACCAGGCACACAGTAGGTGCTTAATAAATGTTTACTGATTGATGAAAATTAGGTTACTTGCAGTCCTCTATCCATTGTTGGAACTTAATAAATATTTGTCTAATTGGATTATTGTCTTTAAGTGAACAGTGAAACCAACTGCTATCTTTTCTGTTCCAAGGAAAATATGTGACTGTTAACTTCCGGGTAGCTACGTCTTATTTGTGTTTTCTGCTTCCTTACTTTTGGAGTGGGAATGTTATCATGGAGATGTTTCATGTCCTCAAGTTACATGTCAGTTAAAGAGTCAGTGGACAAAGATACTTGTTTCATATTATTTTTATTCCTTGTCACATTTTCCTTGTAGTTACTTTAAAAAAAAATCCCCCCTTAACACTTCAAAAAGGCTGTTTTCTGCCCTGCTCTTCTTCTTCCATTCCTCTTCTACTCTGCTTCCTCCTCTTTCCCCTTTCCCCCTTGTTCTATTCCTTCTCCTCCCCTCACCCTCTTCTTTTCCCCTGAGTCTTTACCTTCTCTTTCCTCATCCTCTTCCTCTACCCTCATTGTTCTATTTTCTTTTTTCCTCCCTCTCTCCCTTCCACCTTCTCCTTTCCCTTTTCCCTCCCTCACCTCTGCATCCTCTCCTTTCCTTCTCTCCTTCCCTGTTTCTCCTCCTTCCACTTTCTTCCCCTCCCCCTTTCTCCATTCCTTTCTCCTCTCCCTTTATCTTTTCCCTCTCCTCACCTCCCCCTTCTCTTTCCTTTCCTCCTCAACCCTTCCCCTTCTCTTTTTTATCCCCTTCCTTCTTTCTCTTCTTTTTCTCCTCATCCCTCTTTGTTTTCCCTTTTCCCTTCATGCTTCCCCCTTCTCCCTTCACAGGGGGATAGTTGTGATCATATTTTTCCATAGAGAAAACATGAGAGAAGTCTAAATAAGGACTGGATCACTTTTTGTATCCTCAGTGCATAGCATAGTGTCTTACACGCTGTAGATATTTTAAATAATGTTTGTTGGTTGGTCAGTTGATTAATTGGTCAGATGTAACAGATGATAGTCCCTGGAACATATAGGAGAGGGGAAAATGGGTCTAAGGTTTATCATTTGTCAAATTAAATGATTTTATATGGCCTAGATTGAGGATGTTCCAAGTTTTTAGACAATGTATGAAACCATGTGTACCAAATAAAGAATATTACATTTTCTGTCTTTAAGGTTTTCTCTTTGTCTAACCAAATTGCTGAATTTGTTGTCTTCTACATTCTGCTTACCTTAGGAGCCCTAATATCAGGTGATAGGATTAGTGGATAGTTTTCTAGAAAGTTTCATGGGGTGATAATAAAGGGTTCTTGTGATGAGGTTTCTTAGGTTTCTATTCATATGCTTTAAAGTATTTCATTTTTTTTCAGAAGAGGATAAGGATTTTGAAGCACTGATTAAGAATAAATATGTAAGTTGATATAATAGCTAGAGTGAAGTATGACTGACAGCTTTTGGAAAAAAGTGCTTCAGACAGTCTCCTCACACACACACACCTCTCACTGTAGCAATTAGAAAAGCTTGTGGTATTAACGGGGACAGCTTCCTAAATCAGAACAAAGTCAGATAATGCATATACAATGGTTCCTTTTCATTCATCAGTGAATAGGAAGTCAAAGAACCCTGGAAGTATGAAAGGCTCAAATGGCATGAGTAAAAGCCAAAGAAGAGATCAGAACTGGCCGTATGAATTAAATCAGATTTATTATTAATACATGCTTATGTTCAATCTTTTGAAAACTACTAAATTAAAATAAAACACAACAACAAAAACAACATGATTTAAAACCCATTGTTTCTCTTCCCCTCTTCCACATCATTTATATACAAGTGCTTCTCTCCAACCCCCACTAGAAGATAAAATTCAGACAGGAAGTTAGTATTCTCCATATAAATACACACAGACACATACACACATATGTATGCATATATGTGTATATATATATATACATATGTACAGACATATATAGGTATCTGTATAAGTGCAAAGATATAGATATATCCTCAGTATTTGGCACAGTGTGTTACACATAGTAAGCCCTTAATAACTGAATATAGTATTAAATCGAATTGTCCTAACCCCTGTTATGTAGGAGGTGTGATTATCTGCTCTAACGTGTGTGGAGTATTTGTTGTATGGAATATGAAAATTGGTGATGGGGTGGTTTTTAAAACACTGGTAAAGATAAAGATTGAATATTTCTGTGGAGAATGTGGCAAGGAATTAAAAAAACCCAATAACCTAACTTGTACTATGACTGAGTAAGGATACAACTGACTAACAAATGAGAGTTAAAAGGTGATAATTGTGTTATATCGGTGGGTGGGTTGGGGGAAAATATTTTTGTTACTGAGATGTGAATTATGGAACTGTCATTTGTTATTAGCTATTTTTTGGACATTTATAAATAATGGAATTGGCATGCCCAATAAATTTGTAACTGAACCACTCCCTAGTTAAAGGAGTTTCTAATACCACAAAAGGTAAAACAAACCTCTAAAATAACCTTGACAGATTTTTTGGGGGGGAAATCTTCTGTAAAGAAACAAAAACAACAAGAGGTTAACATGTAATGCAGATAGAAACAGTATTGATTCATGTTACAGAAAAATTATAATAACATATGAACACTTAAAGGGGAAGGGGTCTTGACTCAGAAAAAAAGAGTGAAAAAAGAGTGTGCTCAAAAGTACAATCATAAAAGCATTCCCATGGGACATTTGTATTTCTCAAGGAATTTAGAAGATAAAGCCCCTTAATTCATATTAATGATTTAATAACAGAATAGGAGGTGGTGTGAATGGGGAAAGGGGAGGCAAATGATAGACAGTGATGTACCCTTTCATCCATATATGAACAGGGAATGAATTATAATGCTGCCAGTCTGTCCCTTCAGGAAGGGATTTAAGAGAACAAGATAAAAGCAATGCAGGAGAGACACAGGGACAGGAACATTAGAGGATTTACCTCAAAAGGAGAAAGGAAAGTATGCTATAAAGGAACGTTCCTATAGTAAAGGAGATGTATATTTACTATAAAACCTTCTGTCTGGTAGGGACTTTTACATTACACAACCATTATTATTATACTTTCCTGTATTATTATACTTTCCAGATCCTATACTGCAATGGCAGCCAAACCTTGAGAACATAGAGAAACAGGATAACATAGCCTTAGGAAATGAAACTGATCATAGCAAGAGTCAGGTAGGACTGGGCCTCATGCATATACATCATGACTCCTACTATACAATGCTCCTTCCGTATGTCTTTATTTCTGTGATGGATTGAGATTTCTAAGAAAAAGGCATAGTAGAAAATGGAGAGACTAGAATAAGACCTACAAAAGTAATAACAGAAATGGGATGAAAGAGGTCTTCCCTTTGGCATTTGGAAGATTTATCCTCATGAGTGGCGGAAATAACAAAGACAAGCAAGAAGGGATAGAGACCCCACAAATATTCATACATCTGAAAACAAAATTCAGAAAAGATTAGAAGGAAAAGAAAAACAATAAGAACAAAATAAGGGAAACAACTTGGGGAAAAAGCAAAACAGAAGAATGTTATTTAAAATAAGAGGTTAGGGAAAGACTATAAAAAAATGTTGAACCACTCCCTTAAACGGGTGCAGAAAGAGAATATTATAGTCAAAATAAGACAAGAGGTAGATGGTTAGATAAGTACATAAATAGGAATAGGATGAATAAATTCAACAAATAAAGCATAGGCCGGCAAATAACAGCAGGAAAAGGAGAGTCAAGGAAGCATAAGTAAAATTAATTATATGGACTAATTAGTGTTTTAACAGAGGAAGGGCATTAAAAAGAATTTTAAAGAAATAAAGTTAGGAAAACCAAGGTTAATAATAACTTTAAATGTGAATGAGTTAATTCATTATAAATGAATGGCAAAAAAAAGACAAAGAAAAAAACCATCAATATGATATGTGCAAGAAAGATATCTAAAGACATATTCCAAAAGAAAATGAGAAAATAGAAGTCAGATGATTGTTAAAAAAAAACAGGAGTCATAATCATGTTATAATACAAGGCAAAACTTATTGAGGGGTAAACAGGAAAACTATGTTAAATTTAAAGGAACCGTAAGTAATGAACCCATGACAAATCTAAACCTATAACCCCCCCTAATGGCATCACACCTAAATTAATAAAGGTAAAACTGTCTAAATGGCAAAAATACATAAATTCAATAATTGTAGGAAACCTTAATGTTTTACTTTCTGAGCTAGACAAATCCAACAGATCAATAAAAGAAAAAAATAAGAGACCACTAAAGTCACAACAGAGAAAAAGTAAAATGGATGATGAAATTCTCCTATCAGCCAGTTGGTCCTACATTAATACTTAACGTTAGTAAGCATTTAGCATTGTCATTGTGTTAAGAATTGTACCAGTGATGAGGATATAAATAGAAAGAGAAAAAAATGTCAAGATAGTTACATTTTATCTATGCTTTCATAATTATATAGTAGAAAAATTGAGATTTGGGGGAAAAATTGAAGATTAACTACCAAAATAAATATTAGGCACTCAGAATATCAAACATATTTTAAGCAGTATCCCACATATGATTCCTCCCTCCCAAGTTGTACAATCAGTAGAAAAGAAAAGAATAAATAGGATAAATATTAGCAAACAGGCAAGAACATTATTCATATTGAATACCTGATGCTGTACTTAGAAGTACCTTTAGGGGGCAGCTAGGTGACACAGTGAATAGACTCAGTCCTGGAGTCAGGAGGACCTGAGTTCAAATGCAGCCTCAGTCACTTAATATTTACCATCCGTGTGACTTTGGGCAATTCACTTAACCCCAATTGCCCTTCCTTCCCCCTTCAAGAAGAAAAAAAGTACTTTCAGAATATAAAATTTTACATAGAATAAAAAGATACTAAATAAATGCATAAAAAACCAAAAGAATTTCTAACAAAATTGAAGGCAAAAAAATTGAAAGTGAAATCCCATTCAAAATAACTACAGAATTCATAGTGTATTTAGAGATCAGTGAACTGAGGCATACTCAAGATTTACCCAAATTCAGTTATTAAACAGTTTTATAGAAAAACCACCAATGATCTGAATAATTACAGTATAGTGGGTCATGGTTGAGCTGCATGAATACATTAAGAAAATGATACCTACATTTGTTACACTTCTCCTTTGTTGATTAAACTAACATCAGAATACCCTATGTACCATGCAGAGCCAAATCAAAATTTATTTGGAGGGGAAAAGGTCTAGACTCCTAGGAGAAGTAATAATTTTAAAAAGAAGAACAAAAAGAACAAATAGGTGCTAGCACTTTCACACTTCACATTATATTATAAAGCAGAAGTCATCAAATGTATTTGGTATTGGTTCAAAATTAGAAACAGACTAAATAAATAGAAATATGAAATAATACATCTCTTTACCCTAATTTAGAATTTAATATACTATGGAACATAGATTACTTGGGGGGAAGTAGTCAGTATTTAATGAAAAGCTCTGGAAAAATTGGAAAAGTTTTGCACAAATTAGATTTAAAGCAGTATTTTATGCCATGTAAGTTCAAAATGGATACGTAATCTGAATATTAAATCTCATACCATAAAAATTTAAAGTGATTCTTTTCATAGCTATGTTAAGTAGGAGAATTTTTGATCAAATAAAGGATAAAGAAAGCCACAATAATATAAATAATTTTGAGTACATGAAATTGAAAAGGTTTTGCACAAATAAAAAATGCAGCTGGGATAAGAAGGGTAGCTATTCATTAGGGTAAGGAGAATGATATTTACTAACCTATCTCTGATAAGGAATATCCAGTATTTCTATGGAACTTATTCTAATATAGATAGATAATCAAGATTTGGATAAATTTTTAAAGAATATGAATAAAAAGTTCTCAAAAATGTTCTCAAAACATTCTCTTGAAACATTCCTCTAAATCATTAATAACACATAATTAGTTACAAATAAAAATATAAATAACAAATTATAAATCTATAATGACTAATAATATATTCATAAAATATAATGAATATATAATGATAAATAAAACTAATAAATAATAAAAGAAATACAAATAAAATGCAAATATAAACAATTTGGGGGTTTCATGATATGAAATTACATGACCAATGATATGATAAAATATGGTAATAGAGTAAAATTAGATGACCTCTACACATCCTAATACACTGTTGTGAAAAATAACATGAATTAGTACAACCATCCTAAGAAGCAATTTAAAATTATGCTGAAAAGGGACTAATGAAGTCCATATTCTTGGACTGAAAGATTCTACTGATTAGCATAGGCCTCAAAGAGGTCATATAGGTAAAGAACTGTCCTGTATATAGCAAAATATTCATAGTGGTATTTTTACGGTAGCAAAGAATTAGGAGGAAATGCGCATTCTAATTAGTCTGTAGCCTAAATAATTTGTGGTACACATGTGTAAGGGAAACTTCACAAGTAATCTTCATAAGAAAATTAAGAAAAACATGTAAAATTTATGTTACATGATGCATAGTGAAGAAAACAGGCAGGCAAACAATATATACAATAACTATAATAATCCATATGAAAACCAGAATAAGAAGAAATTGAAAATCATATAGATATAATGATCAAGTTTCTTTCTAGAAATTGATTTGCTAAATTTCACATCCTTCTCTTCCTTGCAAAAGGGGGAGTACTTTCTTTACAGAATAATACATTTACTGTCACACATTGCTAACAAGCTGTTTGGTTTCACTGAACTGCCTTTTCCCCTTTTTTCTGTTTTTTTATTCATTGTTTCAGGAGAAATTTTGCTGGTGAAGGAGGGAGGAAATGTTAAAAACAACAGTGGTTTAAAACAAAATATACATAAAATTTGAACAAAAGGAAATGCAATAAGGCATTTTCTCAAAGAGATTATTGAATTCACTTGATAAAGTTTTGTATTAAGCAATGTGAGTTCATTTACAAAGGAAAGATGACCTTTGAAGTTATAAAAATACCAAATAATAAAAAAATAGTTATAGCTAGATCAGATGTAGGACATAGAAACTGTCAAATATGGACTGCATAGTGGTGGTCACAATATAGTTTTTCACTACATGTTTAACCTCTTGTTCCATGTTTCTAGATCTATTAGGTGAATACCTAATATTTTCACTGACCCCAGGCACCTCTCAGTGAGAGCTTAGTTAGCATGGTTCCCCCAGGCCAATTGTGCTATATATTAAAGACTCATTGAGAACAATCTGCTTTAATATTGGAGCAATGGTACTCTCATCTTCCAGAAAAGATTGTCCTTATCCCAGGGAGTATAGGCCACATCCCTGGAGAGGGTCCTAAAACTCCAAGGAACATAAGGTAGGCAAGAAGCTATGGAAAGGTTATATGGAGGGATCATCTCCTTTAGATCTGAGCTTCTTAAAAAGTAAAAAGGCCATTGGAACCCTAAGAGGGATCTCTATCAAAGGAATCTTTTGGGAGTGGGGTGATCATGTGATAGATGGGGTAGATTGTAGATGGAGAAGAAATTTGTCTGATGTGGGAATGATGGAAGTCCATGAAGTGCAGGAACTGGGGCCAACAGGACTGTTGGTTACAATCCAACCCACCAGTTGCCTCTCTGATCAGAGTATTCAAACGGTCTCTGTATCTGCTAAATTTCAATGGTATGCTCTTAGTATCCTGCCTGGATTATGGCTACGACCTTCCTCTCTAGCCCCTTTCCTAATACTCAAATGAAAGGAGGTTGTTATGATGAAAATCAGACAACAAACCTAATGAAACATTAAGTAGTTTCTACCTCTCTTTTTGTTCCTTTAGGTTTCCTTTTTTCAGAATCTTTCTCTCAAGGGGAACCATGGGTACATTTCCAGAAGCCTGATGTCTGTAATCTCTTAGCCTAGTGATAATAGATCACAAAGAAGGAGATTAAGATGCTTAGAAGAGTTAGTTGGCTTAGTAAATATGGGCATTTAAAAATGAATTTTGTGGAGCTCATTTTTTAAAGAACTATTTATAAGGGCTGATATAAATTAAATCCTGCCTATAGCTAAGAAACTGGATTAGACTACCTCTTAAAATCCTTTCCAGCACTAGGATTTCCTAATAAATATGACATGCATACCCTTTTTAAAACAAAAGAAGGTACTGAGACAGAGTAATTGACACAAATCTCACAGTAATTCCTATGCTATTACTGATAATCTTTTTTTCTTTAGTTTACTAATAGGTACAAGGTTTTCCCATTGTTTGTACCTGTGCCTGTGGGCTAGGGCCTAGATGAATAGGTACATAACAGCAGGAAATAAAATAAATGCAAATGAGAGTAATTTTCTTATAGTGAAAAATTACCTAGAGAATATTGTAGACTGTTACAACTTAAGACTGAATTCAGTGTTAGAATGGTCTGATGCCAAGGTGGTATCTAATGAATGGTGGTATCTACTGTATTTTGTTAGAACTTTCAAAAACATAGACATTTAGAAGTCCTTCATATTCATGCAAAGTATAATGCCAGAGATGACAGTAGCCCCAAAGCTGGTGTCAGCTTCAAATGACACTAGTTATGGAAATATGAATTAGTCATTTAATGAAGATAAGCATCATGGTACAATGGAAAGAGTGCTACATTTTGAATGAGAGAAAAACTGGATTAAAATCCTAGTCCTGATATTTTATAACCTCTATGAACTTGGGCAAATCATTTTAACTTCTCTGAGTCTCAGTTTCTTCTTCTGTAAAATTGCCTCTAAGGTCTCTTATAGCTATTCTTCCATGACTCAATTATTTAAGATCCTCCATCAGCAAAACTAGTATTATGAGAATATTTGTAAAGGTATAACTAGAGTGGGGCAATGATTGCTTTGGCTCAGGATGCCAAAATTTAAGTGACTCTGACAATCTTTATACCCTTTCAGCAATATAGAAACAACTGATCTTAGCACATAGCGACAGTAATTACTTAAAATTTACAGCTAACAGATATTTGCCTTTGATTCTTCCTTCAGGTGTTGTTGTTCAGTTGTTTTTCAGTTGTGTCCATTTGGATATGTGACACCATTTGAGTTTTTCTTGGCAAAGATACTGGAGTAGTTTGCAATTTCCTTCTCCAACTCATTTTACAGTTGAAGAAACTGAGGTAAACAGGGTTAAGTGATTTGCTCAGGGTCAGCAGCTAATAAGTATCAGAGCCCAGATTTAAACTCAGGTAGATGAGTCTTCCTGATTCCAAGTCCAACACTTTAACCACTGTCCCATCTACCTCCTCCAGGTGACCACATCCTATTTGATGTCCTGTTTATGATGATCCTGATTTCTTCTACCCTCAACCTGGTGGCTTTTCAAGTTTCTATTTCTCTCCACAGGGCTGTGTCTCAGGTTCTCAGCGTATCTTCCCAACTCAATTTCTCTTAAAATGTTGATTTACACATTGCTTTTTATACAGTTTGTGGCAGATGGAAAAATTGCTAGTTACAACACTGAGCACTTTAATTACCTAGCTCACAAAGTGATTGTGAGGGGAAGTGTGATATTTTGGAAACCAGTATAAAAATGTACCTTTTATTATTAATAGATATTTAGACTACTGAGTTTGAATAGAAAATAAAATTGTTAACCTAGAAAATTTGATTATATTGATAATTATATTAATAATAATTATCCCATTAACAAGGGAATCAATCAAATACTATTTTGATAAAGGAACCAGAGAAAGTGAGGCAGGAGATGTGTAAGACTACAACCCTAGAAATTCTTGATTGTTCACTGGTATGTAGATCATTATCTCTTCAAATGTTCTAATAGTACAAACTGTCCTGATTTCTGGAATTAATCATGTGTAATCTTGCCACAGGGTAAGGAGAAGGTAATTGTTTTTGCAACTGTGAAAATCTTTGTGAAGACCGTAGGGTAGTGTATATGTGTGTGTGTGTGTGTGTGTATTTAATTTCAATCTCTAACTTTGTCCTAGCCAAATACTCATTTGTAGAAATTAAGCAGCTAACTACACAACAGTGTGCTTAGAAATGCATTTTTTTTCTTTAATGAAAAAGACTCCATTAAACCAACTCTGCTTCCCTTTGGAGCTTTCCTTCATAGTTATCCAGTTTAAACAGTTGCGGTAAACTCTTCATATCAGTAGAGTCAGGAAAAATGGCAGGTACATTATGTAAAACCTTGAAGAGTCCCAGCACACTGCTGCGTGGTCATATTGCTCGTGAGACAATGCTTTTTTAATTCTTTCCAAATATTAACCCTCTTTTCCATTGGATCAGCAATGTACGTGTTCATCTTGACTGCCGACTGTACTGTGGTTACAGCTAAAATGCTAAAGGAGATACCTACTTTGAGGAAGAGACTAGGTGCTTGGGATGCTTGGATAAAAAGCAGCCCAGTCTTTGTGATGAAGGGCTGTAGGGGACTATTTCAGGGTTTTTCAGTCTTCCTAGCATTTAACATAGAGTCTTTTGATCTGAGATTTTGTCAAAAGGATCCCTGTTCAAGTCCTGCTCAGCTAAAGTAGTCTCTGAGTCCCTAACAACTCTGAGATTTTATGAACTGTAACAGAGGTGAAAAACACTGTCATTTCAGGAAACATGATCTACTGTAGTGTGGAACAAATAAGATACAGCAAAATAAAATCAAAATATGGCAGTGCCATGGAAACCCATTGTCATTGGACTAGAATTGGAGTTAGGATCCTTACTTTCTTAGATGCTCCATTTAAGCAAGTGAAATTATAAAGAATTCAAGAAACTTCATGTGTGTATATACACACCCACATACATATTCCATAATGTTGTTTATTCATTTTGTTTTTCAGGAGCATCCAACTTTTTGTGACCCTATTTGTTGTTTGTTTTTTCCAGCAGAGATACTGGAGTGTTTGCCATTTTCTTCTCCAATTCATTTTACAAATAAGGAAACTGAGGCAAAAAAGCTTAAGTGATTTGCCCAGGGTCACACACAGCTAGTAAGTGTCTGAGGTCAGAGTTGAACTCCAGTCTTCCTGACTCCAGGCTGCACCACTGAGCTGCCCTTATGTCATAAATTAATAGAATAGCTCAGATTTAGAAAATTATTAATTTCTTGATGTCTCAGATTGTTGAGGTAAATTACCACTATCTGTGTAAAAAATTACTCTTTATTATCTGCTTAACTTAAGGACATTTTGCTAATTCTCTTAGCACTAATCACCATGCTTGGCATAGAGCAGGTACATAATACATAACTGAATAGCGGCAGTTCTTTGAACCAGTTTAATTGGCACAGGGGATAGAGCATTGGGCCTAGAATCAAGAAGTCCTGAGTTCAAATCCAGACTCAGGCACTTACTAGCTGTGCATGTCCCTGGGCAAGTCACTTAATCCTGTTTACTTCAGTTTGCTCATCTGTAAAGTGAGCTGGAGAAGAGAATTAAAAAATCAAACAGTTGTAACAAAAATATAAAGGGTTTGTGACTGAACAAATAAATTTTTATTGACTTCTCTTAATATATTTAAATGAAACCTTAACATTGCTTAAGTGCTTTTATGTAGACTAATGTTTTTCATACAGATATTGTATTTAACTTTGATAGTATGGCTAGGAAGCTTTACATAGTTGAAAAAGTACTGGGTTTGGAGGTAAAAGGCGAATTCAAATCTAATATGTGACATTTTCTATTTTTCACCTTAAGAATGTCAGTTTATTTCTCAAGGCTTGAATGTCCTCTTCTGAAAACAACTAGGATTGTACTATATGAACTTTGAGGTCTCTTCCTGCACTAAATCTATGATCCTAAGTGGAGTAATAAATTAAATTTTAGAAAGTGGGTGTGAGAGTGGGCAAGTACTCAGGTGGTTATGGATAAACTACCTAATTCACCAACTAGGTTACAAGAAACTCTCTAAGTACCCAAGGCAATTTTCTTAATTGCATAGAAGGATTCAGATGTTCAGATAATTTCCAGATTCATTTCAGAGTTGTAAATAGACAACTGGACATGTGCTATTGGAAGCACCTAAAAGACAAGATCTCTACAATTGTAAGAGGTCTTGGGATAGAAATCTTAAATTGGAAAGCCAATGACTTTCTCACAGCCGTGTCATTCTTTGAAATGAAAGACTTGCTCTATCTTGACATAGTCCAATCTGTGTGAAAGTGATTTCATTCTGAATGTACTTTCTATGCCTACAACTTCTGTTAAGCCTTTTGTAAAGGATGGAGACTTTTTACCCATTTATTAGAGTTTATAGATTTTGTTTCAGTGTTATGTGTTTTAATTTAAAAAGCCTGTTAGCTAAGTATTTCAAAGTTTTAGACTGTGAGAGAGAATAAAAAGAAACCTAGATTCTTATAAGCAACTGATTTTGTGGAATGAATAAAGTCATTCAGAATTTTCCTAAGAATTGAAGTCACACTCTCTGACCTATAATTTTAAGGATCTCCTCTTTTTTTGAAAATCAGGACATTTGTCATTTTCCAGTTTGTGGTGCCTCTCTTATTTTCTAGTCTTTGAAGTACAATTGACAGCAATCATCCTTGCTAGTTCATTCAGAACTGCAAAATGCAGTTCATCTGGGCCAAGCAACTTAAAGTCGTCAAGAGCTGTTAGGTGGTCTCTTACTCTCTCCTTACTTATTTTAGATGATGTTCTCCTCCCCCATCCCTCTAGTGAACTCCAGTGACTCCCTGTCACCTCCAGGATCAAATATAAAATCCTATTTGGCTTATAAGGCTTTCACACCCTGCTTTTCCAATCTTTTGATGCTTTGCTCCCCTCTATATACCCTCCAATCCAGTCACACTGGACTTCTTTCTATTCCGCACGCATGACATTCCATTTCTTGACTCTGTGTCTTTTCACTGGCTGCCCCTGGTATTCTCCACTGCTTCCTGACTTCAAGATTCAGCTCAAATTCTGCTTTGTGTAAGAGACATTTTCTGATAACCCAGTCACAACCCACCTTCTGATATCTGCCTTCCCTTTGAAATTACCTCCCATTTATACCATACATGTCTTGTATGTACATGGTTATATGTCTGTTGTCTCCCTTTTTAGAATATAATCTCCTTGTGGGCAAGGACTCTGTTTTTGCTCTTCATTGTATCTTTGGTGCTTAACTTAGTGCCTGGCACCTAATAAATGCTTAATAAATAATTTTTGACTGACTTGGGTAACAATTTCTTGTCAATAATTTTTTGTCATTTTTAACTTTTGCTTGAAAAACATAAGCTGTACTCTCTTTTGTAAACTTTTTTCTTCTCCTATAGTTAAAAACATACAAATAAACAAGCCCCATAACCTTCTTGTAGTGATTAACTTCCCTCCCAATTCCCAAATCATTATGAGCTTTAAGATTCCAGATACTATTTTTATAGGGAATGCTATTATGTTCATCTTCTCTTATCTAACTTTGTTTCTATCATCTGTACATTTCTTTTTCAAATCTAAGTTGTTAGATGTGCTGCCTGTGTATCTACATTGAAATCTTTAGACAAGTCACATTTTTCCTCCTTATTGATTTGGGTTTTGTTTGTTTGTCTTTTGAGTTTCATTCCTGAGTGTCTCTCATCCCTTTCGGACTGACTTTCCATGTACTGTTTTGGTCCATTGGATCCTGTCCTTTTTCACTCTTAGCCCTTTCAAATCTCTTTTCTCCAATTCTAGGGTTCATGTCAGATTATTCCAGTGTTACCTTTCCTCTGTCATAAACTCTAGGATAGAGTAACCACTATCCCCTCTTCCTCCCACCAAAGTTAAGTAAATTCTATTTTAGTAAGCAGGTACTCTCCCCTGTTACTGAGAACCAGATCTAAAATAGCATTTCCTCCTCATGGTTCCTTCAGTTCTGAAAGATGTCATCACCAAGGCAAGTTCAGAATTCATTGGCTATTTTGCTTTGCTCTAAGTTCCAGAATGTAGTATATTGGGAAATAATCCATTGTCTGCATCTTGGAACAATGTAAACCAAGTATATTTGCTTAGTCATATTTTATTTTCATATGAGAGTTCAAGGCTGATCAAAATATTTTCTGGCACATGTAACTACTCTATGATCTCTTTTTAAAAATGTGTTTAATGTCATTTAAGAGGCAGCAATAGCTTAGTGGGTAGCTGAAGTAGAAGTCAGAAGTACCTGAGTTCAAGTATTACTTCTGATACGTAATGGCTGAATCATGCTAGGCAAGTCATTTAAGCTGTCAGTGCCCCAGGTAACTCACTAAGACTGTAGCTATTACTATGAATTAGTTGAAAGTTTTTCCTCAACAGGAATTCCCTATGGCAATGACATCAGTGGCCTATACTTTAAAAAAATACTTATTTAAGAAAAAGCTGCCAAAGTAGTACAAGTTTTACTTTCCTTAGCTTCTTTGAAATGTCATTTTAAAATTGTCCCATGATTTTAAATGTTCATTTTTTTACAAGTTGATTACTTCACCCATCCAAATTCCTTTCATTATGGCTCAATCTAATATTTATTATGCCCATTTTTTTATCCATTTCAAGTTCAGATAAAAATGACCTTGGAGTCAGAGAAAATTTACATGGGAGCCCCTTTTTCTTAATGTCCTCTCTAGGTGTTCTGCTAGTAAAAGACAAACAAAGATGTTTCTTCATTGGAGGTGGGATATTATAGTATTTTCCCCGCTGGCAACTTCACCCTATTCAAGAGCCCAGCACCATGGCATAGGTGCCTTGACCGTAGATACTTGTGAGATCAGTACCCTGCCAGCATTGCATTGGAATTTTTAATTTCTAAAACCATTTAGACTAACAAAAACGATAGCTTGAAAACCTCTTTTTGGCCTATTGTGCTAACAAAGCATGGAGCAAGGTTTTCCCTGAAGCATTCATTGCCCTGCCACATCCCAAGACTTTCAAGGAAACTTTCTTAGCTATGCCACGTCACTGCTCAGCATATTAATTATGCATTAGGGCGATAAGGCATAAAGGTTCTGGGGGAAGATGTTGCAATACATCATGTGAATTATCTGTGGATGCCAAGTGACTAGGAGACTTGCTTTGAACTATAACTTTCAATCCATCTCTCAGTACTTTGAGGATGCATTGAGCCATGTTAATGCTGGAAACACTTCAGTGCTCCTCAAAGTATGCTTTAAGCACCTTAGCCAGTGTCTTACATGGCTCTGGTGAGTCTGATGATACCCTCTCACAGCTGTAGAGCCTTTTTATTTACTTATGGAGAGCAAAGCTATTCAGAGGCCAGAAGAAACATGAATTAAAACAATATTCAGGCTGATACTCACTACCCACAGCTTAACAATAGAGAATGCAGACCCTCTGTGCCTCCCCTTTTCCATGTGAAAAATAGGGATTCTGGTGTAGGAACAATTCATGTTTAGGAGAGAAATTATTAGCCAAATATTAAGAAAAAGTATTTAGCTAAGATTCTTAATAATTGAGAGGAAAAGACAGATAATGGAAGATGATGGAAAAGTTTAGATTCTAAGTGATAAAAATCGGTAGTATGCATGTGTTATATGGTAGAAGAATTCACAAGGTTTGTTGACAATTAAGATGTAAAGAGATAATGTTAGCAAGAATTTTATCATTTTTAAGGCAAAACATCAAGATTTAGGATGAAGGGGAAGGCAGGATATACAGTGGAATAGAAGGCACTCCCACTAAGAGAGAATGGTTAACTTCAGAAAACCATAGTTCTCTAGTAGGGGTAGGTGGGCTCCTGAAGAGATGCGCAGTGGTAATGAGACTTTTTCAGTTCTGTCTAGGTGTGGTCATGCCCCCAACTAAAGAACTTGTAAGTATTTTCTGTGGAGACAGTAGTTACTTCACGGTGGAAACCTCTCCTCTTCCTCTGCTACTGCAGAATCCTGGGTTAAAGCTCCCTACTCACCCTCCTAGTTCCAAGTAAATGTCTATTAGAACAGAGATTTCAAACTCAAGCCCCAGTAGTACCTCATATGTCCCACAACACTACAGAGGGTGGCCTGAACCAGATTCAAATATAATTGGGAGATATTTAACAAGATAAATAAAAATACATTAACACATAGATAATGTTAATATATACTCTTTTAAATGAATATGTAACCTACAAGTTTCCTTATGTCCAGTTTAATGCTTCCCCCTTCTGTGAGTTTCACACCTCTATGGATAAAATTCTCTATATAAATAAATATTGTAAGCAAAAGCATGAGAGAATAATTAAATTGAGATAAAATTTCTGAACACTTTAAAATTTTCCTTACACATGTGAGGGATAATTTATAGTGAAGTTTCCTCATTCTGAAAAATCAAACCTAGAATGGCTTCAGTATTCACTAGGCCTACATTTGGGTCACCTGACCTTCAAGTGGTCTGGGGCTTAGAGCAATGGAGACCCTCCCCCAGAGCCAACTCAGCAGAAGATATGCCAAATAAGGTTAAGGCTGCTTTCATTGGACACCCATACGTTTCCGGGTCCTTTGTCTCAGAGAGATTCTCCCGCTTAGGTTGTGGGTCAGCCCCCCTACCAATAAGAGTGAAGGCCAGTGGGGGGTGGGGGGGGAAGTTGGGTTCTCTCCA
>CM053593.1:319526855-319542467 GCA_028646575.1 Pseudocheirus occidentalis | reverse complement strand
ATGTTAAAAATATATATATGTATATATATATATGTGTATGTATGTAATTATTATTATTAACTACATGTGACTGGGAATTAAGATATATAGGGACTTGGGTAGGGAGTGGCGTTGGAGGAGGGCATAAAAGAGAGCAGACTGGGGGAAGGGCTTTACAGTAGGAAAGCTGTTTTGGGGTTGGGGGTAGGGGAAAGACAGAGAAAAAATTTGTAACTCAAAATCTCATAGAAAGGAATGATGTAAACAAGAAAAGAAATTTTAAAAACTTTCCATCATTTCAAAAAAAGAGTGAATGATTGCATAATATTATTATATTATTGACTTTATTTTAATCACCAGACTTTGTCTCTTACAACCTTCCAACATCTCATCTCCATCCTTTCTCTCTGTTCCTTCTCCTACCACCCTATGACAATTACTCATTCCTACCTCTTTAGATTATTGCAGTGGGTCTCAAAAAGGTGTCATGTGTCCTTCCTATCCCTACTTCAATCCATCCTTTGTATTATAGTCAAAATAATGTTAATAAACTAAATAAATTTTAAATGAATCATTTTGTCAGTATATATATATGTACATATATACATATGGATATGCTAGTGTATATATACACATATATTATATGGATGTATAAATGTATACATGATCATATTAAGTTGCCCTTGATGGAACTTCTCCAGCATGACCTCATGGACCTACAATGAGAAAATTGCTGCTCATTGAAGAAAGCTCTAGGACACCTAGGGACTTTTGTCTAAATATGGGGTTGGGGAAATGGGCTCTGAACTTGGAAAAGGAAGAGGAGGAAGGTACACTTGGAAAAGAGGTGCAAGTAAGGACTAGAGGACCATATGGTTAGAGCATTGGCTTGAGCATCTGGAGGATCAGTTCTCTAGTCTTGTCATTGCTAAATAGTGCCTTTTCCCCCTGTAATCTTTTAATCTCGTTATCTTCAT
The DNA here is from genome assembly GCA_028646575.1 of Pseudocheirus occidentalis. Classification (NCBI taxonomy): domain Eukaryota; kingdom Metazoa; phylum Chordata; class Mammalia; order Diprotodontia; family Pseudocheiridae; genus Pseudocheirus; species Pseudocheirus occidentalis. The sequence goes on along the minus strand of CM053593.1, from coordinate 319,541,511 downwards.
CCCCAATAAACTTCCCAAGACAAAAAATTGTAGAACCTCACAGGGAGTTTCCTATTCCAATAGAATCACCGATTTCAAATGGGATTACACACACACACACACACACACACATGTATGCATGTATATATATACACACACATATCTATACATATATATGTATGTATGTATATACACATATATAAACTTTGAAAACTTTAAAGTATTAATAATGCTAATTATCTTTATCACTATCCTCATCAATAATAAGTATGCTTCCAAATGTATTGATATTTGACATTGTGTGGAAATTCTATCTAAATATGAGTACTTGTTTTTACAACCTAGGCCAAGGTTCTCCTAATGGCTCTATTATGGCAAAAGCCTTGGCGCTGGGCTTAGCCACCTTGGCATCTTAGTATCCTTCTTATCCTTCCCATGACTTTCTTTTTTAGTTTTTAGTTTCAAAACTGTTTCAAGAGCATCCAAATCAGTGCTTTTGGCAAAGATTCTTTAAAACTTTTTCTCCTAAAATCATTTTCTTATCTTTCTTAACTGAAGAACCCTTCTTTATTTCTCAGACTATAGATATAACCTGCTGTATACAAACGAGTTCCTTCATTGAATCCAAGGCTGTTGTGCCTTTTCTTTGTTGGGCAGACAACAGGACATAATTTTGGAGTCTCATTGGCACAGTTCTGTTTTGACTCCACTTTATTTTAATGTTAGATGTGAGGCAGGAAGACTTTTATATATTCACACAAATAAGATTGATGAAAGTAAACTTAGAATGACCCTGGAAGTCTCAGCCTTTTGTAGTTGATATGTAAGGTCATTAATCTCCAGGCTTTGTGTGAGTTCCTGTGCTGTACTTGTATTTGGCACTAGGTGATTTTAGAAGATCAACACTAAGTATTAAGCACTTAGCTATTTTTTAAAATTCTTACCCTGCATTGAGTCTGAGTATTCATGCAGATAATTTCCAGGTGCATGTTTGTGTGCAAGCCTTTACATCTTACCAGCCTCTTATCAGAAATAACTGTACCATTGTCAGCACTTTTCTTTCTGAATTGCAAAGATCACATTCTGGCAAATCCTTCATACTTCCACGGTGAACTTCACAATTTTTCTTTGCTTCTTCCCCTACAATTATCATAGAAAAGTCTCCTTTGAGATCTTAGTTAAGTCTCATTTCTTTTTGTTCTCTTTTCAATTGAACTTCATTTTTTTTCTCGGAGTAACTTTACTTAAGTATAAGGTATCTTAAAAAAAATTCTCTAGAGACATCTAAAAATGTGTCACAGACATGAATTTCAGGTACCTAGTGGTACTAGGAAATCTATTTTATTCTACTCTATCAGAATGGCATGTAAATAGAACACCTAGTTATCTTGAATGCATATTGGTTTTACCCTTTTAAAAAAACTATTCAAAATTTAGTATTTGTGCAATGAGGTTATTATAGAGAACTCAAGATGGCTGTAACTTCAGATTGATTTGGAACAACGTTGAGTGCCTTTGGGAGATGCTAAGCCATTTTCATGACTGTTTTTTTTTTTCTTTCCTCCAATACTATATCATTAAGGTAATAATTGGGGTTGCCAGAAACTGTTGGGATGAGCAGATGGATTACTAATATTCTGTCATTGATTGATTTCTTACAGAACTCTGTTATAAAACTTCACTCAAGATTCCAGTACCTGTAGTATAAGTGGTACACATTGAGTTCAGATCTGGAGGTTTATATAATTATCATTTTTAAAAAATTACTTCTCCATTATCTTTTCATTCTCATTGTAATTTATTCAGATCCTTCCTTCCTTCTTTCCTTGCTTCCTTCCTTCCTCCCTCCCTCCCTTCCTTCACAGTATCATACTGTAAAGACAACTCTGTTAGGTCTCCTAATTTCTTTAATTCCTGTTTGGACTGCTTTGGACAGTTCTCTTTGTAGAAATTGTTTATTGCCTATAAACACCTTCAATTAAAATAATCATAATTGCAATAATAATAGGCACTGAATATAAATTAATCAATTAAAATTCCTGGAAGAAATGAATAATTTTAAAGAGTTAAAATGGTATACATGAAATGATTGCTGTGAAAGAGAGATGGGACAAGAATTAATGGTTTAACACAAGAGGTATAAAATGTTACTCTAATAGTAGACTCCTTAAAAATTAGAATGTACCAAATAAATATTAATAGCTCCAGGAGACAAAAAGAAATATTAAAAGAAGGGCAATTAAAAAGTATTCATTAACTGCTTATTCTGTTCCAGGTGCCATGCTGAACTCTAGTGATACAAAGAAAACTCAAAATATGGTTCCTCTCTTAAAGGATTTCATGTTCCAATGAGGGAGACAACATACAAACAACTATCTATATACAAAATGTATGTGATGTAAATGGTAGGTCATTTAAGAGAGAGGGAGCTTAGAGTAGGGAGAAGTAGGAAAGGCTTCTTGCAGAAGGTGACTTATTCTACCTAGACTCAGCCAAGGAAGCCAGAAAGTAGAAGTGAGGAGGGAATGTGTTCTAGGCACTGAGACACAAGTAGTGGAAAGGCCTAGACATTATAGATGAACTGTTGTGTGTGAGCACAGTACGAAGGCCAATATGGCTGGGCTACTAGGAGAAAATAAAGTATATCACATTGAAAAGATAAGAAAGGGTTCACATTGTAAGGGCCTTTTGAAGCCAAAACAGAGCATTTTCACCTTTATCTTGGAGGTAATAGGGAACAAGCTAAATTACTGATGAATTTATTTGTGGAGGATGACATGGTCAGACCAGTTCTTTAGGAAAGTCACTTTGGTAGTAGCTCCAACCAGCAGAAACTTGAGTTGGTGAGACAAACAGGCAGCTGTAAAAGACCAGGAAAGATGAGATGAAAGCCTGTACTGGGCTCAGCATATCAGTTAGTAAGCATTTCTTAAGAGTCTCATTGACCACAAAGGTATTCTTTTAAAAGGAAGTTGATAGGGGTGGGTAGGTGGTGTCTTGAATAGGACACTGGCCCTGGAGTCAGGAGTACCTGAGTTCAAATCCGGCCTCAGACGTTTAACACAAAAAACTAGCCATGTGACCTTGGGCAAGTCACTTAACCCCAACTGCGCTCCAAAAAAAATAAAATAAAAGGAAGTTGATAGGTATATATACTGACATACAAAATAATGTAGACTCCTTGAAAATAAAAACTGTCTTACTTTTCAATTTAGCACAGTGATTCACATTTAGTAATGCTTAATAAATGCTATATTCATTCATGCATCAATTCAAAATGCTCTTTCCACACCTTTTGAACCCTTTGAAGCCTGCTTGGCCAATTTCTAAGGTACAAGTCTGATTGCTGTCTTGTCTTCTATCAAAAATTCTAAAAATGGAATGGTTACTTCCATTCCAGTCCTTCTTGTTGGTGAAAATCATTTCTACAATAGAATTTCCATGTTCTGTTTTAATCTCCTTTCAAAAGGTTAATATTTTAAGCAAATTAAGAAGTTATTAGTTTAATTAAGATTAAAGTTTCTGAGTGTTTTTTTTAATAACTGCTTGGACAGGGGGACAGCTAGGTGGCACAGTGAATACAGCCCTGGAGTCCACAGGTTGGGAGTTCAAATCTGGACTCAGACACTTGACACAAAAAACTAGCCATGTGACTTTGGGCAAGTCACTTAACCCCCCAAAAAAGAAAAAGAACTGCTGGGAAAACTAGAAAGCAGTATAAAAAAATAGGCTTAGACATATGTTATATTATATTATAATTGTTTTACTATTGCAAAATCATTTATTGTCTTTGTCATTGTTGTTCAGTTGTTTATGTCTGTCTCTTTGTGACCCATTTGAGGTTTTTTTGTCAGAGATACTGGAGTTGCCATTTCCTTTTCCAACTCATTTTATAGCGAGGAAAGTGAGGCAAATGGTGTTAGGTGACTTGTCCAGGGACACAGAGTTAGTGAGTTTCGGAGGCCAGATTTGAATTCAGGAAGATGAGTCTTCCTGACATCTGTCAATGCATTGTCTATTCATTTTAATTACATGATTAATTCAGTGATGCATTTTCTCTAATTTGTTGTTAGGTTTTCAAAGAGATTAATTTATCTCTGATAATCACCTTAGCTGAATTCCAAAAGTTTGAATACCTTATTTTATTGATATCTCAAACATAATTATTCATTGTTCTATGGTTCTTTGACCTAGCAATTATTCAGTTGATTATTACTTATTCTTCATTTAGGGCTCTGTCTTTTGCTCATTTATAAAAATTATTAATAATTTCCTTTCTACTTTGGTCTATAACTATATAGTTAGAAAATTCTAAAGAGTCAGTGCTGCTTAGTGGATATGGAGACAGCTATAGAATCACAAATACTTGAGGCTATTCTCTGTCTCCATCATAAGCAGGCTCTTTTACCCTGGGCAAGTCACATAACCTCTCAGTGCTCGGAAGCAACTCTAAGACAATAGAGTACATATCAATCCACAATATTAAAGGATATTTCCTCTTCAGGAGTTTCTGCTACCAACTATCTAAATATATCACAGATATATTCCATATATTTTTATAAAGTTCTATAAAAGAAGTATTTTACATTTATTTTTATGAACTTATTTGTTATTCCTTTGTGTTCTAACTCATGATAAGTTTTTATAAAGGTGCCATAGAATGGTTAGAAATATACATATTCTTTAGTATTTCTATTCTGAAACTTCGCGTAAATCAGTCTAAATTAGCTTGTATTTTTCATCCAAAAATTAGTTTTAGTCACATATTTTCTTTCTTATTAATGTTTTTGTTTAATAGACTTAGCTACCCTGAATAAGGGAATATTACAGTCTTCTGCCTATCACTGATGTTACTAGTATTGTCTTTTTGCATTTTACCTTTTCTTTTAAAAATATCACATCTCTGTTATGTGGTATGTATGTACCAATGTACACATGCATGCATGTGTACAGATACACATGGCTATTTTAAAATTATTTCTTCACGCATAATATAATCTCTTTGTCCCTCAACTTTAATTTTTTCTGTTGTTTTATCTGAGATCGTGATTGCAAATTATACTTTTAAGAGTATCCTGAAGCATAAAAGTTGGTGACATCCCATAATTTTCACTCAAGGTATATCTCTATGGTTTAAGTTTTTCTTGTGTGTAATAAATTGTTAAGGTTTGTTTTCTGATCCATTCCTATTTTTCTTGATTGAGCAATTTAATCACATTTAGGGTTATAATTTTTAAGACTGTGTATGTCTATTATTCTCTTTCTAAAGTAATAACTTAGAATCTCATATTTGTCATTACATGGTATCTTCCCCCATCCTTTCCCCACTCATCATTTACTCTTTTCTCTTTCCATCAGATACATTCCTCTTTATTATTCTACCACTTATAATATTTATTTGTTATTGAGGTGTTGATTTTTTCAGAAATATAAAATTAATTTATCCTCATTTACTAGTCTTGATTTTTCTCTTTCATACTTTTTAATCTTTAGATTCTTCAACCTATTTAGCCCCTGTTTGCTTCCATTCAGAAAACAATGTGACTTTAAAATAGAAAATACAAATATAACTATTATCCCCCTCATATCTATCTGTTCCTTATGGGGATAAAAATAGGACCTTCCCTCACAGGGCTCTTTTAGGATTAAATGGGATAAAAACTTATAAAATGCTTAACATTTTTTGAGGATATTTCATAGATACATGCCAGACCATTCCTCTAAAAAAAAAAGGAATATCATATTCCAATTTGCATTTGAGGTTTTTTTTTAAAGCAGATTAATCTTATGTTAGTTCTCATTTTTTTTCTTAGAATGTGAATGAATTGTTCCTTTGCTGGTCTTTGATATTGTAATTCTGAAACTTGATTCATATTATTTAAGTTTTTGGTTTGCTTCTGCTGGTGTTTTGTATACTCTTTTCATCTAAATTTGTCACTTTCTAATGTTTCACAATAATTCTTTTATATCATAGCATATGGAAAATTTCTTTTTCATGATTTTCCCCCCTCTAAAACTTGTAATCCTTAGAAATTTTTTTGCATTGTCTTCAAATTCATTATTGTTACTGTGAAACTCTTATGAGTTCTTTCAGTCTTAAAAAAACCCTTTTTGTTTCATTATTTTTCCTTCTGTTGCATTTTTTGCTTTCCAATTCTTTTACTTTCTTCTTTATAGAATTTACCATTATGCAGATTCTGTGTCTTTTGTTGTAAGGTCTCATCTGTAAAACTTGTTGATTATGTAATCTAATTTCTATTCTTTTTTCTTTCATCTTTTTAATGAATTCTCTATTGCTCTTCTGAATGTCTCTGGATATTCTCTCTGGATATTCTCAGAGGTGCTCAAATGTTATTTCAGAATTTGAAGACTTTCCTGCACTGTTTTCACCATCTCAAAAGATTTTGATTCTGTTTCTTTTATTTCAAGCTTCTTCACCAAGACTACTCTCAGTCAGCTTCCCTCTCTTGATCACTGATTTTTTAAAAAAATTTATTAATTTATTTTCTTGTTTACATCATTCATTTCCATGAGATTTTGATTTAGGAATTTTCTCCCCATCTTTCCCCCACCCACCACCCCAAAACAGCCATCCCACTGTATAACACCTCCCCCAATCTGCTCTCTCCTATGTCCTCCCCAATCAGCCCTCTGACTTTCTGGTAGGGTAAGATGGATCTCCCTACCCCTGTATATCTTAATTCCCAGTTGCATGTAGTTAATAATACTTATATATATAAATTTAAGTCTAGTCTTTAAATTCTAGATTCTTTCCCTTCCTCCCTCATCACCCACCCCCACTGAAAAGACAAGCAGTTCAATACAGGCTGTACATGTGTGATTATGCAGGATATCTCCATAGTGGATGTATTGTGAGAGACTGATTATATGTCCCTCCTTCCTATCCTGCCCCACCTTGTTCTATTCTCTACCCTGTCCCTGACCCTTTACAGACGTGTGTGCTTCCAGCTACCCTCCCCCCCTGCCCTCCCCTTTGTCATCCTACCTCTCATCCCCATCCCACCTACTCTCCTAGATCACTTTGATTTTTCCAGAGTGTCTTTGCTGAAAATATTCTGACCTCTACTCCTTTTTGTCTCTGAAGGCTCAGCATGGTAGGGTCCTTCCTTGTCCCTTGCTGATTATTTTTTCTCTTTCTCCCCCTTCCTGAGAATTGAAGAAGTTCTGTTGGACATGGGTGGCCATTTCTAGCAGTACTGCCTAGACACTGGGTAGAGAGACTGTATTTGGGACTATTCTCCATCTACATAGTTTCATTCTTCTGGATGACATCTTCCTCTCTATGGTTATGGGGAATGATTCCAAACTGATTACAGTACAGTCTTCCTAGAAACAGTACTGAGAGTGGTATTCTGAGAAACCTTTACCTCTTTTTTGTCCCTTCTCTCATTCCTTCTACTATCTTTCTTTTTCATCCTGTGCCTTATTAATTCCAATCAGCATTGCCTTTCTTTTCTCCTTCTATTTTACTTTCTGTTGGAATCTGCTCCTCCACAGCTAGCCCTTTCCCATTCCCTAGCTTTGGAGCTGATCCATTTTCTTTGCCTCACTGATGGTTGTGGAGATTCCCCTGGGAAAATGCAAAGAGATTAGCTCCAAAAATTGAATGCCTGAAATTTCTGTAGTTATGTGGTCTCAGTACCAGTCTAAGGGGCAAGAGAAGGGTGTGGGAACACTAAAAGTATCATGCTGGTGACCTGGTTTTCAATTGTTGCTGTTTTTCTATGAAAATTGTTTGGTGATTGGTCGGTTCTTTAACTAGCTTTTCTTACCATCAATGCATTTCCTGAATTTGGAAGACTTTGTACTGTGATTATTTTGTCTAGTGGGGGAGAGTTGACCCCCCCCATATTAAATCTTTCACTTTTCCCTCTTTTCATCATGCCAGGAATGTTTTGCTATCAAAATTATGTTTTTAAAACTTTTTTTCAAATATATCACTAAATAACAAGAATTCTGACCCTTCAACAATTGATATTGAGAAGGGAAAAAATTGTGCACAGTTAATATTGACTTGTGCATAGTTAATAGTTTTGTTGGAAAAAAATCATAATTTTGTGCAAAAAGTTACCTGGGCATACTCATTTCTAAGTAATATGACAGTATTCATTTCAACAATGATATGCTAAATACTTTTGAACACAAAAAAGTGAGGCTGTATGACTGTATACATTCATGTTGCAGTATGAAAAGATTCAGAGATTTTATGTGTGACATTTATTTATTCTGCCTCCTTCAATACCCTGCAACCCTTACAAATATCTCTTATTTTCGAAAGTGTAAAATTCCTTTCCCTAGAGGGTCAAGATTGATATGTTAGCAAAGGCCAGTTCTATGTCTCAGTAGCTTTATAGAGAACCTTGGAAAGGACACTAAGCCTAAGGAACTTTTATCATAAGTAGCAACTCTTTCTTCTCAGTAGCCAGAAGCACTCTTAAGAAGGGCAATAGGCCCCTACTTTTTACATTCACATGAAAAAAAATGGGACTGGAGAAATGTACCCTTTTTATAAGCATTTTAATATATTTCCTTCCTGTGGTCCTGCCTTAATTTCTTCCTTCCTTTTTTCTATTTGTGTTTGTATAGAAGCATACACACACATACATGCATGCATGCATGCATACATACAGGCATATGTGTACATACATATATTCAACTTGTTTAAGGACTGGAAAAATATACACTTTTTATAAACATTTTTATACATTTCCTTCTTGTGGTTATCAGTTGATCAGTCTGTGTCTATGTGTACACACGCACACATACACACATACATTTGATACATATGTTCAATTTAAGAATTGGAGAAATATACACTTTTTAAAAACATTTCTATACATTTGCTTCCAGTGGTTATAGAGCTGTCTATCTCTGTCTGATGTGTATATATGTATACACACACCCCAAATATGTGTAGGTATACATAATAGACAAACATGTTTCTATAGAGAATGAATCAAACACCTTGGTGCTTGTCTTTTGCCTAAGGAATGTACTACACTTATTTTTAGAGGTCAACCTATTTATCAGCATTGTGCTAACAAGTTTTACTATATAATATTATACCTCTCCTGGGTCATAACTTTTTCTCCTTTCCCTCCATAAAGATGTTTCTCTTAAAATCTTTAATTCTGCTTTCTTTCATGTAGCCCTGTGCTATTCTCTTTCTTTCCTTTAACCCTCATAATGATAAAATTGTTCCCATTAATTGCACTGACTTCTAAGGCTTAAAAGGTTACCTCTACCCTTTGCATTGTTTTTTTTGCAGTATAGCTTTCTATGAAACTATATGAGTTTCCAAAAGATTTCAGTGTAATTTGTTCAAGATATGTTTTTGTTTAAGCCACTTTTTTTCCAAATGAGGAAAATGACAGTCTCCTACTGTGTACAGTCTTCATTGTCTAGAAATAAGCTGTGGTTCCATCTTAAAGAGACCAGTGTTATCATTGTTACCCTGGGCACACAACCTACTTGCATAAGGACTCATCTTATTGGTGAACACTGGTTACTCAATTCTCCTAGCTTAAATGCAGTGCAGAGTTGTTCTAGTAGTTGAAATGGAGATCCTTTTCTTGATTCCTGCTTAATTTTCACTAACCTACCTTGTTAACACACATACCCCTGTATTAAGTTCACATATAAACATATCTCTATATTAAGTTTTCTTTCAATTTGGAGCTTTTTAGATTGTGCATAAAATCATGCTAGTGTAATAATACAGTTCTACTCCTACCCTAATTAACCATAAAGTTCCAAACTTCTTAAAACCTACTAGCACTTGAAATTGCAACTCCTCAAGGTTATCCGTAGAACACTCAATGCAACAAGTGATAGTTGCCAGGCTGAGGACCCAGCTTCTCAGTTGGGGAAGTAGCCCTAAGGACAGAGGGGGTGAGTTACTGTAATATATTTAGAACTCCTTTCTTTCATTTTATGTAGTAGGATTTTACTGTGTCTGTACCTTTCCTTGATGAATGAGCAGTGGGACTTTTACTGCCCAGAAATGTAGCAAGAGAAGACTGTCAAGCAAAAGTGACAAGATGTGGTAGCCAGAGGGAAGTGCCATGTACAATGCCACTGAAATGAGAGGGACAGAGGTTGTGACATGCCTTCTAGGCACCAGAAAAGGTCAGAGAGACACCTGCCAATGACTCCAATCTCCCTGCATTACAGTGTAATAGCCAAGCAGTCTGAAGTCTTTGACAAGAAGATATTGAAAGAAAATGGATGAGCTATAAAAATCTCAATTCATACTTGATCCTAGCCCCTTGCTAAAAAGAGGAGGAGGCGAGTTCTGGGTGCAGATTTTCTTAGTATTTATGTCACTAACTTTACTGGATAACTATGAATTGCAAACTGTGTTATACTATCTATACGCTTTTACCATTAAGAGGAGGAACAGCTATGGACACTCAGCAAACTGAATTGTGTGTTTTCTTGTATTAAATTATTTTTTTTTCAATTAATGCAAACATTCTCTTTTCCTCAACTAAGAAATGTGCTTAGTCAATCAAAACAAATTCCTTCACTGACCTTGTCTAAAAAATATTTGTCTCGATCTACACCTTGAGTCAATCACTTTTGCATCAGGAGGTAGGTATCAGGTTATTTTCATGAGCCCTCTGAAATAATGGTTGGTCATGGTATAGATGGGAGATTTTAAGTCTTCCAAACTTGTTTGTATTTACTATGCTGTTGTTATTGTATACCTTGATATTTTTTTTCTACCTGGGTGTAACTTCTTTGGAGGAATACAGGGAAAGGATAATATGATAAATGCTTGGTTCTTTGCAAATGATCAGTTTAATTGACTTTGGCATCAGAATAGGAACAGTTTTTATGTTTTGAAATTTCTCTCTACCAAACATTCTGAATAGAGCATTGGGCATATAGTAAATGCTTGGTGGTTGATTAATAAAGATTGAGTTCATTATTTACCTACCATTTCTTATTCTTTTGTTTTATATTTGCTGTCATGCAAGTACAATTCTGGTCATTATAGCCTCCTGATTGTTGATCCAAAATCAAGACAGTCATGATTTAATTTCCAAAGCTTCTACTCTGATTTGATCAGACCATAGCTTATTATAACAAAGATATTTAATGAAGTCATTATTATGAATTTTCAGTAACTTGAAGAGTTGCTTTCAAGTATTTTACTTATTAACTAGCAAAACTGCAAAAAAATAAGACTTACTCTTGAGGCAGTAAATTCCCTATCGCTGTAGATATATAAGCAATTTATACAAATACTTTCTTGGAATGTTTTAGAGATAGTTATATTTTAAGTACAAATGAGACTAGATAAACTCTGAATTCCCATAGGGATACAGTGGAAAGAATGTTGAATTTAATGTTAGAGGACCTGGGTTCAAATCCTATCTCTATCACTTTCTATCTCTCTATCCCTGGGCAAGTCACAGAACCTCTTTGGGACTTGATTCCTTGGTTCTGACATGAAAGCGAAGGCTAATGTTGCCTCACAGATTTCCTCTAGTCCTAAAATCTATGGTCTTATGAACTGTGAATTTTGCATGAATCAGTAGAACTTGGGTAGAGGTGTGCTTGTAAGTGTTTAACAATCTGCTCTACAAAAATCACATAACATATTTTACAGTTTAATCTAAATTATTAACATTTTCTCCAACGCTTTCTTAAGTATAGAAAATCAGCAAAAAAAATGTCAAGTCTTGGTTTGTAGTGTTTATTGACTTCTGAGGAATTAATGTTCACACTAAAAATTTAACAATCAGCTCTCAGGAGTAAGCTTTATAAGCTAGTTCCAACACAGCCTACATGGGATGTGGAAAGAACCTAGCTCATTCGATAAGTAGACAACTTATTCCAAGGAGCAATGGTTGTAAAACCATCCCAGTAGTGAATTTCAAATCAGTAATGTCAAACCCATGGACTGAACAAAAATAATCAACTGTAATAATCATTGGGCACTATAGATTCATATAGCTACCAGAGTAAGGTAAGCCAGATTTATTAATTGAAAGTCAATAATTTTAGAGCCTAGATAGCTGAAATGATGTGCCATTCCTCAAACAAATATATGTGACCTACAGTTGGATAGCTCCATCAATATTTTTGGCAGAGGACCCCCGACTCTCATTACCAACACCTGGTGCACATTGAGTAAATCATTTCTTGGCTAGTGATACATGAGCCCATCTGTGCAAAATGGACACATGCCTGTTCAGAGTTGGCTAGACCTTTGTCCTAAGACATAGGTTCCAAGCGTGATGGGGTTTGATGACCTACATAGACCTGTAAAAGCGATATATTTGGCATGAATCTTTGGTATGAATCAGTAACATACGGATGACTTTTTTCACTATTATCACAATAGTCCCTTACTCTGTACAGCCCTTCAGTTTACCACAAAATTTGACAAGTTTTTCAAATACATAGCACAATGTTTAGCCCTTGGAGAGTTATGGAGCTCAGAGAAGACATTTATAATGTCCTTGTAAGTTACAAACTAGGGAGAATTGGGGGAGGGGGGAGGACAATAAGTATCCATAATACCAATGATCAGATGATACATTCATTATAGAGAAGGGTATAAAACAAAGACCAATAGAAATTCTATGGAGAAAGTTTATTACTACCCAGAGGTATCAGGAAAAGCTTTATAGACAAAGTAGTATTTGAACTTTAAGATATGAGTATGGATTCAAAAACTGAAGGAAAAGAAGGAAGATATTTCAGGTAGGGGGAGGACACTAATCAAAGGCACAAAGAAAAAGTATAGTGCATATTTTAGATAACTATTTGGTGTAGAAAGTACTCTCCTATATTTGATCAGCTTTTGGCATGTACTTACAGAAAGTTGGATTTTCTTTCTGTGTGTACATGAGAAATAGAGATATATGATCTATTGATCTATCTATACAGAGTGAACGTAAAGCTCATCATAAATCTGCGTTAATAAGACCCTACAATGTGGTGGTTATTAACTTTTCAACAGTAGCAGCAGTATCACGATAATCTCTTGCATTTCTACAGTACTTTTAAGTTATGCAAAGTGCTTTAGAAATATCTTATTTGGTTCTCATCACACAGTGGGAGGTAGGTTCTGTTATTATTCACATTTTGCAGATCAGAGAACTGAGGCTTGGAGAGGTTAAGTGACTTGCCCAGGGTCACACAGGCAGTACATGTGGGTGGCTGGGTTTGAATTTAGGTCTTCCTGACATGGGAGAACTAGTACTTAATCCACTGAGCCACCTAACTGCTGCCAATATCTTTAGATCAGCTTTGGACAATTTAATTAGAAGTCTTTTTCTTTTCTTTTCTTAGTGGCTACACTGCCATATCCTTCTTACTTGTGTCATTTTGGTTGCTTAGGATATCCACATTTCCCTTTTAAAAAATCATGATAAACTGCAAATTATACTTTCCAAAAATTTAAAAATCTCAAATCCATAAAACTGAGAAGAGTGCTTTAGACCCACATATAAAAGCTCAATTTTATTTACATGTAAATAAGTGCTTTTAACTGTTGCCAGATTTTTAAGATAAACTATGTAATTACCTAAAGGTTCAATAAAGAATATGCCTACTTACATAATTAGGGACTACTATAGTAATTCTTTAGTCCCAAATTTTTCCATATACTACCTACCCTTGTAGGAAATCAAGATTTCCTAGCAACAAACTATCCATCATGACAAGATTAAGCAATTTTTAAAAAAAAGTTCCATCTGTATACGTACATACCATGATGGTCAAAATATTCATTTTAGGAACTTTCCCAGACTGAAAAATCTAGTCTCAAGAGCAATTATGCTTACCTTGATGAATTAAACACTTGTTGCTTGAATGTCTAAATTTAGAATCCTCACTTCATTGGATTGCCAGCCTAATAAGTGCAAATATGATCTTCAAGGAAAGAAAGAAGTGGAAATCCTTTATTTATGATGTCAGTCTGTGCACTTTTTGTTTTCAAAGGAGAGTTACTCAAACTTCAGTGCTTATGTAGGTTTCCTCACAAGACAATATTGGGGTGGGTTTTTGTTGTTTACTTTTTTGCAGACGTTCAGTTTGACTTTTCATTCCTCACATACTAAGTACTCTAAAGAAAACTGCCTGTTAAAGACCTTCTTTATGACTAATTATACATTCTAGTATAAATATAAGAACATTTTTCTTATCTTCCCTTCTAGTTTAAACATAAGGACATTTCCCTTCTCTTTCCTCATTTCCCCTTCCTCTTCTTTTCCTTCCCCATTTCCCCTTGACTGTCTCCCTCTTCCCTTTCCCTTCATTTCTTTCCCTTTCTTCCTCTTCTTCCTTTTCCCTTTCTCTTCCCCTTTTCTTTCTTTCCATTCTCTTTCTTTCCCTTCCCGTACCCTTTCCTTTCCATTACCCTGCTGTGGCGTGTATAGAGTTAATAAAAGCTCTTGGTCAGAATGGGACTGTGAGAATAGGCCCCAGCTAACATTTGCAGAAAAACAGCTCAAGGTTATGAGAATAACAACTTAGGATCACGAGACTCTGTGGAGCCCAGCTAGGTTTAGGAATAACAGGATAAGGAGATCATTAAACAGAACAGAACAGGGCAGCCTGACCAGATAAACAAAGGATGTTTAAGATGTTTGCCTATAGATATGAATTTTGCTGATTTCTGTGCTCTGTGAGAACATCC
>CM053593.1:319487865-319526355 GCA_028646575.1 Pseudocheirus occidentalis | reverse complement strand
TCCATTTCTGACCTGGGTCTGTTTATCCCTTTTTAGGCAATGTGGTGGTTCCCTGCTCACCTTACTGGTGCCAGAGAGGGCTGACATACAGTCAGCTTTGTCCCTACAATAGCTCAGAACTCCCAAACTTAAACAATACGCCGGCTTCAGCATTCCCAGAAGGAAGGATTATGGGAGTATGTTACCATACCCAGCTCAATAAGGCTTTCCTAAGGGAAACATTTCCTTATTCCCCTAGATATTAATTCTTTCTTTTCTGCCTCTTCAAATTTTAAGTCCTTTTTCCTTCCCATTTGCTGTTCCCTGAGCTGCTTGATATTCCAGCTCCACACCTTTTCATAGACTGTTCCACATTCCTAAAATGTATTGCCTCCTTATCTCTGCCTCTGAGAATCCTTGGCTTCCTTCAAAACTCAATTCAATTGCTACCTCTTAAAGGACATCTTACCTGATCTCTGGCATCATCAGTGCCCTATCTTTCCTCAAATGATCATGAATCCATGTACATGTAGTATCCTTTCATTAGTTCAATAATGTCAATGCCTGTTTTCATTTTGTCTTGGACCCCTAGCACCTAGTACATATTGCTTAAAATTTGTTTACTGGACTAGATTGATTTGGTTTTAGTTCACTAGCAAGAACTTTATTGTCTAGAAACAAGGAAAAGTAGTTCTTACTCCCCAGAAGCTTTGGTTCAACAGTATTCAGTGTGCATTGGAATGTCAAAATTAGGAATCAACTGTCAACCAAAAAACCAACACAATAAAATGGTTTAAGTTTTATTTGAGGTGGCATTTCTTAGTCCTTACTGTCCTACTGACCAGATTAGGAATGAGTCTTTACCATAATGAAAACGAAAAGAAAATGTCTTTCCCTCAATCCCAAAGGTTAAGGGGAGCTCATTTCCTAGAATAACTAATTACTATGATCTAAGTATCCAGTTAAATCCTGTTTCCCCCAAGTTTGTTTGTTGTATTTAAGGAAGGACAAATAGCAGCAGTGCATGTAAGATAATACTTTGTTTTCTTAGAGATGGTTTTTTTAAATGAGTGATGAAATAAAGCATTTTAAAGGAGATATGTCACTGTTTCCTTGAATATTCTAATCTCCTGGTGTAATAAATAGAAAGAGCACTAGATTTGGAGTCATAAAACATGGATCCAAATAATGGAGAACTGGGGGACAGAGACAGAGACAAAGAGAGGGAAAGAGAGACTGAGGAAAGGAGGGAGAACAAGAGAGATCAAGAGCGGCAAGATCTTTTAAATTGATTTTCAGAATCTATTCTCTCTCTAAATCCTAAAATCTGATGCCTCATTGTAGTGGAAGGGACCATGGTGCCTTAAAGTCAGTGTCAGTGGAAGAAAAGCCCTTGGAAGGTTCTTCCAGGCAAAGTATGCTTTGTGTATGGCTCAACCAACATCTGTCTTATCATCCAGAGACTAGCGTAGCTAAATCTTGAGAGTTTAATTACCAGAATATTTAACACTATGTGATTAAATATTTTATTGGATTGTTATTAGGTAGGTGTGGTAAAAAAACAAAACAAAACAAACTGGTGGTTTTATGAGGCCACAGCAGGTTGTATGTAGCCTCTGTCAGAAAGGGTGCATACCCACAACAGTGAAATGACAAGATCTTTTGAAATGTTGAAGAAAGTTACTTTTTATCAAAAATTATAGTATGAATTTGGTAAGATTTTTGACAATGGAGGAAATTTCTTAATGGAATTTAGGAGATTAGAATTATTTGCAAATCTTCAAAACCTGGTGAATAGGTGAGCAGATCTTTAGGCTTTCACAAGTACCCAGGCAGGGGTTCCAGGCAGACTGTGCTGGATGTGTGTAGCCTAAAAGCAGCAGGTGGCCTCAGTTCTACACTAGCAGGGCATGGGTTCAGCTCACTCCCTTGTGTTAACTGGTTAGGCCAATTGGCAGTCCAGGTGTGAGAGCCTTTATAAATTTATATACTGAACTGCTTGGACTATCTCCTTCAGTGGGTTCCTGGAACAGAAAAGCTGGGACCTGCCACAGCTGTGACTAATATCTCCCACGGTAAAGCCTGCTTCTTTTCATTGCTTTGTGTTAGTAATGAATCTTTGTATCCTTCCTCCTGTATCCCCAAAACTGAGAGAATAAGAGGTAAGGAAAAACTATTGATACTGAAAAGAAGTAAGGGTAAGATTGCCTCCAGAGCATGAAGCACCTTCTGCCTTTATTGTAGCAAGCAATGTTGTTCTTCCCCCTTTGCTGTTCTAGAAATGTGGCTCTTACTCTAAGGAGGGGTCTGTGAATTTGGATGGGAAACATGTTTATTTTCACCAACTTCTAATTAAATTTTAGGAAATCCTTTTTGATTTAGAGCAGTTATTTTGAAAAAGGGTTTCTCTGGAGCGCCAAAGAAATGGGGGACAGAGAGAGGGGTGTGCCATACAGAGGGGTGTGCCGGAACCAGCTTGTATACTGGCTCAGTGCGAAATTTTTAGTTTGAACATTTATACCTCAGAAATAGGCAAACACTATGAATAAAGGTTTGATTTATTGTTTTGTTGGTTGTTTAGACTTAAGAAAGCAAATGGTAATAATGCTGACGATAGATTAAACTTAAAAATGTATATTGTGTACATTTTCCTGCCCTACCTCCTATCCCCTGCCAGTTATCAAATCTTTCCTAACATATTCCTGGGTTCCTGTCACAAGAAAGGTTAAGAAATCCTGTTCTAGAAGTATAGAGATTGAAGTACAATGGAAAACCTCTAAATACATTTTGTCGCCTAAATATTTGTGAGATAGTTCTGATTGGTAACTCAGTTTATAGTGAGATTGGATTGACCTATAAGGGTTCAGAGTTGCCATACCTGGTCCTGGTCAGCTGGAGATTTGGGGTCAGCTTCAGGCCAGTGACTGTTTTGTTAGGATATGACTAACTCTGAATGGGTTTCTTTGTTTTTCCACCTTCCTCATTGGCAGGGGGGCAGAGTACTTTATCATCTAAGCCAGTGGTTCTCAACCTTCTTAATGCTGCAACTCTTTAATATAGTTCCTCATGTTGTGGTGACCCCCAACCATAAAATTATTTTCGTTGCTACTTCATAACTGTAATTTTGCTACTGTTATGAATTGTAATGTAAATATCAGATATGCAGGATGATTCAAATTGAATGTAACCCACAGATTGGGAACCACTGATCTAAAGAAGAAGAGAACATCCAATTGGGACTCCTGGCCTCTTCTTATATAAGCCTCACTAGAAATCAACCATTTCTTTGATGTTACCTTGATTATCAAAGCAAGAGAGCAGAACTACATACTCTCTCTCCCTCCCTCCCTCCCTCTCTGCCTCTCCCCCCCCTTTCTCTCTCTCTTAAAAAAAAACAAAAAAAAACCCTATTTTCTTGACATTGCTGGCATGGTGGCTGGGGGAGTTGGGAGGGATGGGAAGGACCAAGGCACCTTTAAAGGTTTGTTCTCTTTTGTTGTGTCTGTTTGTGGTTGGTAGCCAAAGGGTTCTGCTTAAGGGAATTTGTTCCAGACCTGAGCAAAATAAGTTTATATCATTTTTTTCTGCATGGCTAGAATCAAGCCCCAAGGCCCTGATGTACCTGGTATGCAGGAACCAGCAATGGTGGCTGTGAGCATACTCTGTGAAATAGCCATTACAGATTAATTCAACCTTGCTACTTGTGGATTCAATATTTTATCGCAGTGCATAGGGTCTCCTGGAGTGGAGATTGTAACCCCTCTTTGCTTTCTTATCCATGTTTTCCATAAATCTCCCATAAATGATACCCCCAGTTGTTGGGAGACCTTCCTTTGCTTCTCTTAAAACCCCAAGTGTGCTGATCTACAATTTAGTTTCTTCATATTTTAATCTCTCATTACCAGCAGATAATCTGTTAAATGTCTTCCCATTCCACATGTTCTCCATGGTACCTTTTTTAACATTTCCCGAATTTTGATCAGGAAAGTTTTCAGAAAAGGATACTTAGGCACATTTCTATCCAAAGAATGTTGTGCAATTTTTTTACATTGACAGGATTTGTGAACTTAACTTTTGAAAGCATAATTGTTTTCCCATCCTAATTGTTTTATTATGCCAGACCACAATGTTTGAGTCTTATATCTGGACGTGGTAGGACTTGGAACATGTTCTGCAGTTTAACTAATCTGAAAGTGAATAAACTCAAAACCTTTTTATTTTCACCTCATTAATGCCATTAATTAAGAGAATGAGCTAAACCATAGCCCACAGTCTACATAAATGTAATGCACAAAGATCTCTGCTATATAAGTGACATTTTCCCACTAAAAAAAGATAATGAAACCATCCTCTATGCTTAATTGGGCCAGGGGACTAATGCTCAAACTATTAACATGGTTTACTGGTCACCTAAGGCATAAAGGCCAAGAACAAGAGTGCTCCTTAGGCATGACAGATTGTGGAAGTTAATACCCTCCTGACCAAGTGTACCCTCATGGCAAATACAGAGATGAGGAAAGTAATACTGTTCTGAATCAATGCTGAATCTTTGTAATTTATCCTTTCGTTCTTTTGTTGAATAAACTTTTCTTTTTTTTTTCTTTTTGGAGGGCAGTTGGGGTTAAGTGACTTGCCCAAGGTCACACGGCTAGTTTTTTGTGTTAAGTGTCTGAGGCCGGATTTGAACTCAGGTACTCCTGACTCCAGGGCCAGTGCTCTATTCACTGCGCCACCTAGCCGCCCAACTTTTTTTTTTGGTTAAAAGAAATTATGGTCTTAAATTTTAATTAGAGGCCAAACTGCCTGACTAGTCTGCATCAGATGTGACTCAGTATAAAATGGAATCCATTTTGACATGGAAACAATGATATAAATATTGGTTATTTCTCCAGGGTATCCCATATAAGAATGTATATAATGTATGGTCTGGATAAATATGGGAGTGAAATGCAACTAGAATCTCTGTATAGGTATAGCTGAAAGCAACCTCAAAGACCATGTAGTCCAGTTTCCCACCCTGCCAACTATACCTTTTTTTTTTTTTTAGATAAGGAAACAGACCCAGGAGATTAACTGGGAGGAGGACCTTCTTGCTAGTCTAACAGGGTAGTGACAGTATATAAATTACACAGCTAACTTCTACAACTTAAAGGAGAGAGTGAAAGTGTGTGTGTGAGGGTGATGAGGGTCATGATCTACAAAGGTACGTGGAGCCTTCTTTGAGAATGCTCCTATCATTCTGTCACAAAAGCAATTTGTGCCCACTCAGATGATTTTGATAACTGTTCTTAATCCATTCAGGACTTGTTCCTAATGGCCTATTTCCTTTTCTGCTACTAGTAGCGATTTGTTTCCTGTCTAAATGTTGCTCAGAGTAAGATAAATAGAGGACATGGGTTTCAGGAATGTGATCTTACTTTATCTTTCTTTCAATGTTTCAGGAATTCTACTTTAAATGTGGTGCACACCCAACCTCTGCCAATGAGACATCTGTGGCTCTGAACCTGATTACAACAAACAGTCGTAGTATCAGCTGTATCACATGTACCGATGTCAGGTAAAAACAGCAAAACAACTGCCCTTCTCAGCTGGGCTGTCTTTCTCTGTACTCTGAAATGCTTACCCTCACTGACTTTTTTCCTTTCTTGAGAACATGCATTTTGTTTTGATGTTACACTAGGTATATGTATGGTAAGCTGCAAACGGAAGTATAAGAATCAAGTTGAACCAAAAAAGCTTTGCAAACATTATTATCAATGTGAAGAAAAAATAATTGATAAAAGAAGTCCCTTTCTGTGTAAAGTATTTTGAAAACCTGGTATTAAATCTCAGCTACTGGTTTACTTTATTTTAAAAACTGTATCTGCTGCCAAACATTTTATTGTAGTGTTCCGGAAACTAATCATCTGCTCTAATTCTCAACTTTTAAAGAATGAGTGCAGTAGTAACACATGCTAGACAGGAAGGTTTTTGAGGACCCAAATACTTTTTTTTTAAAGGAAATTGGAAAAAAAAGTGTCTAGCAGGGAGGAGAAAGTTAATTTGAATAACAGCAATGTGAGGAGAAAAAAGGGGTTTTATCTAAAGACTAGAATACTGAGGATAGAATTAATGTCTTGATATGCCTGCAATGAGTGGTTTAAAAGAATGGGGTGACAGAAAGGTATGTGTATTTTCCACTGAGATCAAAAAAGATACAATAGGCTTAAATTGTACTAAGATGGATTTAATTTATATATTGGAAACAATTTCACTGGGAAGCTGATAAAACTCTCAGGTGTCTTAACAAGGGCAGCTGCGGAACTTCCTTGTTTCTAGAGTTTCAAGAAGAGGTTTATTAAAAATGTCTTGTTGCCCTGAATCAGAAAAATAGTTAAAATGACCTTCTAGGAGGTCCTCAAGATTGCATAATAAATAGGTATCAAGTATCCTGAAGCACTACTTCCAAGTCTTCAGTAAAGTGGTTTTAACTATAGTTTAATTGATCAATACTTGACAGCCTCAAATAGCAGCTCTTCAGAAAAAGTCATTTCCAAGAATTACTAATACTTAGGCATGTTTTCCTTTCTGCTGCCTGTTTAGTCAATACAAGTCTCCCAATTTTTGACAAAAAAAAATGTGTAACAAAAAAAGAGTACGTTATAACTAAATAACCATGCTTACTTTACTGGTCTACTTACAAGATTAAAAAATTGATTAACTGGAATTGTGAAGCCTGTGTTTTCAGATGTGTAAGAAGGCCAAGTCAGATGGTTCTCCAATTAGGAGAGTTAAGTAAAGAAATTGAGGACAACTGTAGTGTTGTTGAGACAGCTTATCTGAAAGCAGTGGCACCTTCGGATATCTTTTCCCCTTCATGAAGAAGGAGGGAAACCTTGTTTTGCTACCCCAAGTGAAACACATTTGAGAAGTTGTTTTGAAGTTCGTTCATTAAGCTTGAATACAATGGCATTAAAACTGTGCTGCCATGGAATCTATGAGAGGGATAGTGTTATCATGGGACAGCTGGATGGTGCAATTAATAGAGCATTGGACCTGGAGGCAGGAAGACTTGAGTTCAAATGTGACTTCAGACACTTACTAGCAGTGTGACCCTGGGCAAGTCACTTAACCCTGTTTGCCTCAGTTTCCTCATCTGTAAAATGAGCTGGAGAAGGAATTGACAAATCGCTCCAATGTCTTTTGCAAGAGAACCCTAAAAGGGGTCATGAAGAATCAGACTAGAATAAAACAATTGACCTATAAGTGTTACTATGTTATAGAACTGTCAGGTTTATCCTAAGTCCTCACCATAAATGTCTGAAGGAAATCAGCCTTCCACAAAGTTAGGATTGTAACTGTTTGAAAGAAAGCAAATGATCTGTTCAAAAATAATTTTTCATATAACTTTACAAAGGCTTTTTGGAACAGAATAAATTGTCTTTGAGTATTTGTAGGGCTGTCAAGCAGAAGAGCGATTAGATTTGTTTTTGTAGGTCCCAGAGGGCATAAAAAGAAACAAAAGGTACAAATTGTAGAGGCAAATTGAAGCTCAATGTAAGGAGATGGGACTGGGGGTTGGGGGGAATAATTATATCCCAAAATGGAATGTGCTGCTTTGGGAGGTAGGTTCTCCTTCAGTTTGAAAACTGAAGTGAAAACTGAATGATCCCTTTGGGTGATGACATTATTAATAGTAATGGTGATGGTGATGAGTGCTTTACAAATATTAAGTCATTTTATGCTCGATACAACCCTAAAAGGTGTCATTATTATCTTCATTTTATTGATGCGGAAATTGAAGCAAGCAAAGATAAGTGGCTTGCCCAGTGTCACGCAACTATGAAATTTATTTTTTTTTCTTTTTGGAGGGGGGAAGTTAGGGCCATTGGGGTTAAGTGACTCACCCAAGATCACATGGCTAGTTTTTTTGTATGTGTGTGTTAAGTGTCTGAGGCCGGATTTGAATTCAGGTCCTCTTGACTCTAAGGCCTGTGCTTTTATTCACTGTGCCACCTAGCTGCCCCTATAGCTCTGAAATATTTGACACTAAATTTGTACAGAGATCTTCTACTTGCAGCACCATGTTTTAGATGGGATTCTTGGTCAAGTAATGGGTTTGACTAGATGGTGTCTGACATTCAGTGATGCTGCTATAGAAGGAATTATAGTTTAATTATTTATCTTTATTTTTACAGAGTGTTAATTCACTTCAGAGATATGACACGAACAAATAAATGTACAAATATTTCTGTTCATATTCCTGGGTCACACTCTCACCTATACCAACTCAATCTGTGGGAGAGCTGGCTCAAAATTTAGCTCAGCTCCTAAGTAGCATTGGTCCCACCCACTGGTCACTGCAAAATGAAGTTTTGCACCACGCTGAAGTCTCAAAGTTTACTCCTTTGGATTTGCTATTATGCCACTCCCAAATTCTTATGGCTTTCTCTCTCCTGGAAACAAAGGAAAAGGCAAAGGAGAGAAGAGGGGAAAGGAGACCCTAAGGCTAAGTACCATGAGCAAAAGATTCACCAAGCTTCACATGAAGACTCACATGAAGCAAAGAGCTATGATATTTTAAAAGTGATTTATGCATCTAACCACTTGACTGAGTCAGTGCTCTTGATAAGCTTGAAGAGAATCTTTCATACTTGAGTAATAAATGAGAAATGGGATCCTTGATAATCAGTGCTAGAGATACCCAAACCATATACCTGTTTTACAAAGTATAGTCTAATAATGCATAGAGATTTGGTATTTTTTGTAGTAACTTCTTCTTTAAGAAGTCTTTGGGGAGTGTATGTATGTGGTAATGGTGGGGGTGAGTGATTTTTGCTATATTCTTCCTCACTTCTTTGCCGTGCTGTGTGGCGGACCCTGTGTTGAGTATTAAGAATATAAAGACAGAAAGAAACTTCCTACCTTCAGTGCTTAAGTTCTCCTGGAGGGAGGTGGAGGGGAATATAGTAAGTATATAATTAAGCATTGTACATGGTAGACTGTAGATACATACACACACACACAGAATAACCCCCAAGTCAAAGTCTTGAGATGGCATGACATATTCATCCATCATTCTCCATGGAGAAGAAGTGAAAAGAGGTTGAATAATAGATATCAGCTAACCAGTGAAATATGTACGGTCAGTGGTATTAATGATACAGAAATCTTAGGTAAACTGTGAGGATACTTAGGGAAACGTTTCAGAAGGTAAAGACAAAGATGAGGTAAAAGTTAATAGCTGGGGTAGAAAAGAGTCTGATGAGAAACTTGGCATAGTATTTAATCTATCTGAGCTTCCTTACAGTGCCTCACAAAAAGTAGGCACTTGAGTAAATTCTTTTAATTTGGCTTGACTTAATATGAAAGCTTGGAGAGAATGATCTCTAGGGTCCCTTCCAGCTGTGAATCTTATTATTTTAATTTTTGTCAAGGAGAGTTGGAAAAGAATTTGTTAGATAGCTGGCTGCTTTGATCTTTAATTTTTTAAGATAGGCAGCCATGTATATTTTCCAGACTTTCATGAAAATGACACAAATGACCGAAAAAGTAAAATAATTCAGAAAAGTTAGTCTTGAAGTTGGCGATATGACCATTATCTGTTCAGCCCTGTACCCATAGCCTTCACATAAATGTCTTCATACAGTAGCAGCTAATGGTTATATTGGTAAACTTGAATCATCAACAAGCAGTTAAATGGTGCTCTATATATTCCATTTGAGAAGACAAGGCAGTGTGTAATAAATGTTAGAAAACTTTCTGTAAAAGGAGGTTTTTAAATATATATATATATATATATAATTTAGTTGTTGGGAAACTTGGTTATACAAATAGATGATTCTTGGGGGCAGGGACTATTTATATTGTCTTTATACCCCAGTGCTTAAAACAGTGTGTGGCATATGACCTGTGATTTCATTGGTACAGAGGACTCCCAGATGAGAATTTCTTCTGTCTCTGCAGGTTGGTGCCTTTTCTGAAACTTATGGTCTTAGATAATTGCCTAGAGCTCTAAGAGGTTAAGTAACTTGTCCCTGGTCGTCTAGCCAACATATGTCAGAGGCTGAACATGAAGCCAGGTATTTCTGGTCCAAGGCTAGTGCTCTCGCCATTATTTTACATTACCTCTCACATAATAAAGAATTAATAATTCTTTATTAATAATAAATGCTCAGTAAAATGAGTGAAAATAATAGCACTTGCGTTCTTGGGTTGTGAGGATCAAATAACATGATGTTTATCAAGGCTGACAGTCCTATATACATGATAGCAATTAATTATGATTATTTTTTGGCTTAAGATATTTGTAAGTTTTTTCTTGTTATCCATTACCAGAAATAAGAGAGAAATTTATCCAAGCAGTACACATTTTAACAAGTGGGATCAAATTATCCCTTATTCCATTCTGCTTATCTTAAAAAATAACTCCCATTTCTGCCTTCCTTAGTCTATTTTTTTGAGAAATTATTTGGGCAGATAAAGAACTGGAATGGGAATAGGCTAGGATGGAACTTAAAGCGTTCAGTACAGACAAGCGAATACTAGGCATCCTCAGGCAGCCTGCATGACTGCCATGTGTCTATGTGTGGGGCTGTATAATGCCCAATGTTTGTTGAAATTTGAAGAGTTAGAGGCATGAGAAGAGTATTCAAATGTGAATGAGCTGCAGAAAACTTGCTTAGCCTATATCTGCCTAAATACCCCTTTACTATCACCAATCTGATCTCTCTCAATCTATGTTTTATAGCCTATGGATTTTCCAGGTTGGTCTCAGCCTCGTATCTTGTTGATATTAACCTTTTATGACACAGACTTACTTGAATGCTTTTATATTCATGCAAGCTTTCTCCAAACACTTAGTACTCCCACCCCTTGTCTACTAACAGTCAATTCTAAGGCATGTGACAAACACAGGTGTATGATAGTAATACTTTGCAGCTCTACCTGACAGGGTTATTGTGAGCAAAAACACCCCTTTAAACCTTACAACATGAAATAAAGATGAATTGTCATAAAAAAAATCACCTCCTCCCAAATGTGGTGCCTGCAAGTCAACATAATGTTTCTTTCTGATGCTTCAGTCTATGGTTGGTATGCAGAACAGTCTATTTGCTTTGAATTTAAATTTGATATGAATAGTTTCATGTCATTCTGATCAAAAAGAGGGAAGTATTTTGGGGCAAGAATTTCTTGAAAATTCCAGGCAAATAAATAAAAGTTCTCATGGTGGATTTTGCTTACCTCTAGTGAAGTTAAATAGTTGTGTGTGTGCATGTGTTTATCTATATGGACATTTAACTTTTATATTTTCAAAACTTAACACTCAAGGTGGTAGGTTCTTACTTTGTGTTTGAGGGAGCAAGTCCTAGCAGTTTGTGAAAATTGCAAGAACATGAAGCAAACATGGCAATTTCAGTCCTTGAGGGAAGATCTGCTGCAGTGCCATTTCCAGGTGAAGCAGCATGAAAAGAGTTAGGAGCCCCCTTAGATACCTGTAAATCAAGTTCAGAAATAACAATGATGTTAAGTGGTATAAAAATGAAATGTGCAGAGCCCAAAGCATTTCATTTCTCCTTTACTGAACAAAGACTGCAAATGATTCCTAGAGGTGCCTTTATTCTTAGAATTCCAATAGATGTGCAGATATTAAGGATTTTGTGGTGTTCACCCTCTTTTTTGAGGAATCCCCAAGAAGGGCAAGATTTGGTACTGCTAGAATGTAGCAGTAGTGCTTTCTCTTTTAAATTTGCTTAGTCTGTATTTTAGAATATGAAACTGAAAGAAAATTTTTCACTGTTATGGAATTTGAGAGTGTGTGATTTTATGACACTTAGCTGTGTGATCCTAGGCAAATCATTAACCCTGTTAGCCTCAGTTTCCTCATCTGTAAAGTGACCTGGAGAAGGAAATGTCAAAGTACTGCAGTATCTTTGCCAAGAAAACCCCAAATGAGAAGAGTTGGGTATGACTGAAGCAAAAAAAAAGTATGGTTTAGGATAAGGAATACTAGATTTAAAGTTATAGGTCTTGGGTTTGAATTCTGCCTCTAACACTGGCTATTTATGTGACCCTACTTTAGAAAAGTTGCCGCCTATATCAGGCTCATCAGTAGCATAGTGGGTGGGAGAGGGTGGCAGGCTATTCAACTAGATCACCTCTAAGGGCCTTTCTAGCTCTTAAGGCTCATCTGGTAACTACTAATTTATATCTGTGTTTCATTCCTTTATCCAATCTTAGGTTAGTGTCAGTTGATAATGAAAATGTTTGAAAACACACCATCAGTGATGTAAACACAGGATTTCAGTTTACAGTTCTAAGGAATATGCATTGCCAGAAAGTAGAGGCTGTCGATATTTTTCTTCAGTTTTTCAAAATGTTTCTACCACGGTGCAAAGTATGAGAAAGTGTTCTAAGTAAATGATTCAAGAAGGAGGTATGCATTTCTAGTTTTCTTTTTCTTTCTTTTCTTTTTTGGAGGTTGGAGAAGAAAGAGGAATTCTTTTATTTCCTTGCTATTTAATCTAGTTAACCTGAGGTCTTCATGAATTGTATTCATTTATATATTTCCTAGCATTTTATGCAATATCTACTCACCTCTTTTCATGATTATATTTCACATCCCCACATTTCTGCTGCAAAAGAGATTCCATTCAGTTATATAAAAATGTATTAAGCATCTACAATGTATAACATGGAAATTGTCATAGTGAATATAAAGATGAAAATTCTAATCTATGCCTTCATGTATGTTAAACTTGGTTGGTTAACATAAGAATAAAAATAAAGTTAATGAGAGTTAAATTAGTGAAAGGTAGGATGTGATATATGCCATGGCAAATTTACAGAATTCTATTGAGATTCAAGAATTTTAAAATATGATATTCAGTGGGGTGTATCAAGGAAGGATGGCTTTATCGAATAATAAAATCTAATACAGGCCAAGATAGATTAGAAGAATTTAGATAACTAGAGATGGAGGGAGAGAGCATTTCAGCTTGAGAGGACAGCTTCAGCAAAGGAGCCTAAGCAAAAGAAAAGTTTCCTTTGAGGTATTAGATTTGTTGTAAGGATGGAATAAATAAGTTTACATATATATTAAGTTTTATTAAGTTTTAATATTAAGTTTTTTTTAGTCTCATATTTGATGAAGGGAATTGGTTATCATCTTCTGTGTAATTGTATTTCACATGGGAGAGGCTAGTTATTTAGTGTCCATCAGCATTCTCCAAGCTGAGAAACTCATTCTAAAAATTTTATATAACTCTTCTGGCCTTCTTCCCCTCTCTTCTGAATATTACTTATGTTGGCAATACTTTTTCTTGAAGCATCTCAAAGACTGCCATGTGCTCAAAAATGTTGAAGTCCAGATCATCCCATAGTAGTACGTTAAGGATCAGACTATGGAAGCCTGAGCATACATGTACTAGGTAATTCCTTCCCAGGTATTTGTTTCTCTTCCAATACCGAACATAACCTTTCCCTAACAACTCTCCAAAGACTTGTACCACTTGCTGAGACCAAAAAACAACTGATATTAAAACTTAGATATTACTGTGAGAGCCAGCTACATTCTTCTGAGCTCCAAACTTATCGCTTTTGTAATGTTGAAATTATATGATAGAATTTTGCAATATGATTGGCTAATTGCTATGATCAGTCAAATCTCACTATTCTAATTTTGTAATTTTAAGTATTCTAATTTTGTCTTTGTTAGGAGATTACTTGGAACTCTTTCAAAATCGTTCTTAGTTATGACATTGTCTTTAAGACATAAGTTTTTCTTTTTCATGCACACATACACAAATGTGCACCTTCAGAAACACATATAGCTTTCTTTCCTCCACTATAACTACCACCATCCTCTGCTTCCAAATCAAAGAAAACCATTACTTTAAGAACTAAATCTGCTTTATAAAGTGAGATAATGAGGAGGAAAAGATATTCTCTGATTCTATCCCTCTGTCTCATCAAAAAAAAATTCCTCTTGAATTTAATGGAATCATTTAAAACTGGATTAAGTAAAATTTCAAATTAATCAGACATCAAACTGAGCAATGTAACTATTTCGTCAGGCCATCTAATTTTTTTTAATTGGGAAGGTGGATGTGTAAGACTTAGCTCATCAGATATAGGTTCCTCAGCTCTGTTGTTCTGGTCCAGTTACCTACAAAATCATTGAGGAAGTATTTGATTGACCTTGATACTTTGAAATGTGAACCATGGCTGTTTTAATGCCAGTGAGTGACCTTCATTTCTCTGGCAGTGAACTCTGTAGATTTTGGACTCAAGTGACTGCAACAGCAGGGTTTCCTGAAACCGTTACAAGCACTTGGCCATAAAATTCATATTTCTTACCTTTTGGTTTAACTGTCCCTGCTGCTGAACAGCAGCACCCACTGGCAATGCATCACAAATCTTGCAGGGTGGCTTCTGTAGCTGTTAGGGCTGCCCTTGCCCCTGCATTTAAATGTTATAGTACTTCCCATCCGAGCAGTTACATCATCTCATGATAAATAGCAAAACAATTCTACATCCCTCAAGTCTCAGCACGGCTGTAAGTCTGATTTTATTGACAGTGCAGCATTATATTTAAGGGTCACTTTTAAAGAAAAGTACTACTCATGTATTTATTGCATAAGTCTTTTTTCCCATTTGTAAAGCCATTGTGTGTGGCTCATTCTTGCCATACATTTGTTTTCCCTTTTTGCTTTATTTTTTTGTAATTACCAATTGATTGTAAAAGTAGTTCAGTGCAGGAGAGTACTTTCAGCCTCATCTGTGCTCTGATCCATATCTTCCAGAGAGATAGGAAATGGCAGTGGCTTTGTCAGTGATAAGCAAGGTTTTAATTGGTTAAGATACATACCATTCTCCTGAAACATCTAACATGTGGCTGTAATTTCTTGTGACACTCATTGTGAGCCTTTTCCATAATATTTTTTATGTTTTCTGGAAATGGACCAGTTTGTAGCAACAATAGCAGTACATGTTGAATATAACCCTGAACTGCCACATATTCTTGACATTAAAAATTTTACTTATTCATTAAGCTTTCATTCAACAAACGTTTATTAAATATTAAGTGTGTATAATACCGTGGCTGAGGCAGAGGCGTAGGAGGTGGCATAAAGATACCTGATATTGTTCCTGCCATCACAAAGTTTACAATTTAGTATTGTGATTTAGTCAGGAAAAGTCCTTGCCAGGCTGACTGACTCTCAGTCAAAGACAAGTGTTTGAATTCTATGTATGAATCACAACCAGCAGGAAAGTTTGAAACCCAAGTACAAATTGCCATTATTGTGAAGATTTGAACATAGCTCTGAAATCTGTGCAACATAAATACTGTCAGGCAATGTATACATATGTGGTTTGTGCAGGGATACATCTGTGCCTTTATATACAGTGCATTTGTGTTAGCACTGTGGCAAAGGTATACAGATGCTTACTTGATCATACTATTACCAAGGGAGTAAGATGAGAAAGCAGTTCTACAAATGCTTCAACGAGACCCTTTAATACATTTGTGCACCTTCCACTATCAAGGATGCTGCCCCACCAAGTATAAAGAAAATGGTCTAACTCTATTCTAATGAAAGTGTGGGAAACAGGTGACAGCAGGATGTTCAGGCAGCTGTTGGATGGTTTACTTGAAGTCATTTGAGTGCAAGCACAGAAGGAATGTTTAGCCTCCTGAACATATGATCTCAAACCATTTGGCATCACTGGAAAGACGCTTAGCTTTGACTTCTTTCCTGATCCTGGGTCCAGATCTTACTCCGTGTCCTCTGGTGTTGACTTGTGTTTTTATCCTTCACAGTGTGTGATGTGAAGTGCCTTTTACTTAGTAAATATGCTGAATGAGCAGATGAACAGAATTAGCTAGGGAGACATACCATGTACAAATGTCATAAGGGTAAGAACTGTACCTGTAATTTCATTGATGCAAAGAACTCATAAGTGAGGAAACTTCTTTTTACCAAAATGCAGGTGGCTTTTTTCTCTGCAAATTACTGTTTCACTAAGTTGCCTTGATTCTAGATTCAAACATCACAGAACAAATTCTTTTCATAATAGGATTTGTTTTGTTAAGATGTGTTCGTGGTCAAAAGACTGCACCCAAGGACTTAGAAGGCTACGTGAGACCTCAAGGCAGCAGTTCCCCCACCCCTGGCCTAGAACCTGCAAAGATTGAGGGACTTGCTGAGGTCTAACACAGCCAGAATGTACTTGAGCCACATTTGAACCCAAGGTCTTCCTGGCTATAAGGCCAGATTTCTATCCACTGTGCCAGGGTTATCCTTGGGCCCATTTTAAAAGCCCTACTGGTTTCTGTCTCCTATTATGTCTACTCACTTCAGTCTTGACTGAAATATCAATTCTGATTGCAATGACAGTAGAATACGTGGTGTTTTTTTTTTATCCATGAAAAACTAAAGAACTGTGTTTTTAGCTGTGTACGGAGACCAACCAAAGACTAGTATCAACTTGAAATACATAGGCTAATTATATATTTGCATAAGTATATACATATATAGAGAGATGCATAAAAATATTCATTTTGCATTAATTCGCATTAATTGATAGCAAATTTGGTAACAGTAATTGATAGCAAAAAAGTTACTTCCATATTAGACAACAAAAGTTTATTGGTGTCAGATTTCTTAAACTATGAGTAGAATAACACAGTATGTACTCAATTGGCTATCATTCAGTGCTCTTATTACTGTAGCTCAAATTGGAACACTCCCTTGGAAGGTTTTTCTCCAGTGCTACAGTAGAACATATAACTCATTCTTTGAATATGTTCCTTATTTGAGCTGTTCTCCCACTTTCCTTTGCATAATGCAGGTCTTATTTTGTCAAAGTATTGGTCTACATTCCACTACTGCAAGTAGTATTCTCTGAAAAAGTCTTCTATATCCTGATTTCCTTTCATTCTACACCTCATTAGTGTCCTTGGCTGTGCTGTACACTATGTGAATTCCTACTTATCTGTTGAAGCCCAGTGCAAATGTTTTCAGGGAGGTGGCTCCAGTCACAATCCACTGATTATTGTTCTGCCATCCAGTCCTGTAGGAACAATGATAAATGTGCATCAACTCCTCACCCTTGAGTAATCTAATTTTCTAGTCAAGTTAGTAAGTGTGGATTGAAAGGATGAAGATTGTATTGAGGATACCAGAAATGAAGATTTCTAATGCAGTATGATTGGTTAGCTACCCAATATTGTAGCTTTTACCATAGCGTACTATTGTGTGTTTGCCGTGTTTTGGATATAATGCCAATTTTTCATCCAGAAATTTTACTTAGAAAATGGCCTTTATGGAAGTACTTGTCCAAACTTCTCTCTAGATCATTTACAATTTTGTATTCTTCAGTTCTCATAGCACGCCCCATACAGAATTATTCCTCTAACCCTGACAAATATAAATTTTGATCACAAATACCAAAGGATAGGGTTTTTTTTAAATTTCATCTACAAGAAATTGATTGTACATGGGTTTTTTAAACCATGAATACAGTGACTAGTCAAAAAGCAATGTCATCTTAAAATACAAGCAATAATTATAAATGCATGCATACACAGAGACACACACGTATGATTTACTCAATGTAATAGCTCATCTTAAACTTGTCCTCCTTGGAAAATGAATGATCCCTGATCTAGATCCTTCTTTTCCTATAAAACTATAACTGTGTTATATACCATTTTCTCAGAGAATAACCTCTGCTTCTCAAGATGATAATTCTGGAAGATTAATAAGTAGGTGGTGGTCCTGGGTCCACTAGTCTATATAGTCCATTACCTTTGACTTTCCTCAAGCTGTTTAACTTCTCTGAGTTTATTTCCCAATCCAAGAAAAATGGGTTTAAGAATGCTTGGTATGACTCCCACATATAGTTTTGTAAAATACTATTTTATATTTTTCCAATTATAATAAAAACAATATTTGGTATTAATTTTTTAATTGAGTTCCAAATTCTCTGCCGCCTTCCCTTTCTAATTCCTCCCTTGAGACAGTAAGCAATTTGATATAGGTTATACATGTGCAGTCATACAAAACATATTTTCATATTAGTCATGTTTTGAAAGAAAAAAAACCACAAAACCCCAACCAAAGATGAAATTCAGACATAGTATGATTCAATCTGCATTCAGACTTTATTCATTTGTTCACTGATGGAAACTGTCCTTTAGAATTGTCTTAGACCATTGTGTTGCTGAGTGTAGCTAAGTCTCAAAATTGATCATCATCCAGTATTGCTGTTACTGTGTACATTGTTCTTCTGGTTATACTGATTTCACTTTGCATCAATTCATATAAATCTTTCCAGGTTTTTCTAAAATCATCCTGCTTGTCATTTCACATAGGACAATTATATGTCATCACAATTGTATACTGCCACTTATTCCGTCATTCCTCAATTGATGGACATCCCCTCAATTTGCAATTCTTTGCCATCACAAAAAGAGCTGCTATAAATATTTTTGTACTTATTTTGTACCTTTTCCCCTTTTTATGACAGCACATGAAAACATGATTTGAATGAACTTTGGAAACAAATATATTATATGAATGCCAAGTATTTATTATCACAGTTAATAAATAAGAGAGGCAGTATTGCATTGGCAATAGATAACCCTGAGGCCGGATAAGCTGGACTCTAGTCTTGTATCGAAAATAGACTAACTTCGTGATCCTAATCAACAACATTCAAGTCATCCTGGAAAATTTCTGAGACTAAAATCAGCTGATGTTCTTTAGTAGTAGAGGGAGGAGACTCACCTACATCTCTGTGTCAGTGAAATCAAGGTTCAGTTTCCAATCTTGTGGTTTTCCCAAGTAAAAAAAAATTGCTAGTGTTTATGCAGTTTTACAGTATTTTATATAAATGTTATTTTATGTAAAAAAGTTTTACATAGTGCTGTCAAATTCAGATAAACAGGGATCTCTAAACTGTACATAAGGATCCCTGTAGGCCTCCTATTTTTAAACATAAATTTGGAAAAAAGTTTTAAAATGTAATGTGTTTGGGGGGTATTTTTATTTCTTTTGATAAGCATTTCCCATTCATATTTTAAATCTAAATTGGACTGTATTTGAGAGTGTTGTGGGCTGTATATATGGTTCTGTCAGCTACTTATTTGCCATTTCCATTTTACAGAATGCTTCACATGTTGTCCCATTTGTTTCTTATAACAACCATGTAAATTAAGTGTTGACCTTTGTCTGCTTTAGTTGAGTGACTTGCCCAGGGTCTCATAGCTACTCAGAGTCTGAGATAGGATTTGAACTCAAATGTTTCTGGCTCTAAATCTCATGTTCTCCATTCATTGCACTATGTGGTTGCTAGCTTGTGTGTTAAGAGTTCTTTTGTTCGAAATTCAGGTTCATTCAACACAGAAGATTTCAGCATACCTCTCAGAAGAGAAGCAGATTCACAGCAAGAGGATTTTATAGCTGATGGACTAAAATAATGAGTAAACCATCCCCAAACTCCATAAAGGAGAACTCTCTTTCCAAATCTATCTTTTGGCATCAACCTTGTTCTTTAGGATTTTGCAACATTGATCTTTAATTGTTTTGTAGATGTTCTTTCTGTTGACATTGATGTTGTCATTGCTTATTTGGCTGTGGGCTTTTTTTTCTTTTTTAAAATTTTTATCACTCCATTCAAGTCTTCCCATACTCCTCTATACTGATCACATTCATCATCTCTTATAATACAGTAACTTTCCATTACATGCTTGTACATCTATTTTCTGAACTTGACAAAAAAAGCAATAGACTTTCTTCATGCACTGTTTTTCCTTTGTGGTTGACAAGTCAGCCAAACCCTTTCCCCTGCTTACAGATCTCTTTGAGCAACTTCTGCAGTGTTCTGTGTAATGATTCCATTTGTAACTGGGATCATTTGTGGGTTTTCATAATGCCCTGTTTTCTTTTATTTGGACTCTGTGCCAAACCTCTTCATCATATTGGAAAGCACCTTTGAGAAGAAGCCCACATCACTTTCTTATGTTCCTAACCTGATGTTTATCATCCAATGAAAAATATTCTTATCTTTCAATGAATCTAATATGATTTTAATATGTGCATGGAAAAATTGTATTAAAGAAAATCTTTAAGGGCGTGTGTTTTTGTACTTGATCAAATGCCTATATATATATATTAAAAAAAATCGAGACTCAAACAAAGTGGCACAAAATTAACAGGAAAAGGAGAAGTGTAGATTAAATTGCCTTTAGGAAATTGTGAAAGTCCTCTAATCACCCTTTATTACTTCTTCTCGAAACAAAGGCCCATATTTTAATACTAATATTCTTTTGGTGCTAATTATATAGATATGAGATATTAATACAATATTATCAGAATGAACAAGACCATGAGCATGGAATAAGTGCAAAAGAATGTAACAGCATATTGTTTGATAAACTCGAAGATTCCAACCACTAGAGAAAGGATTTATTATCTGACAAAAACTGCTGGGAAAACTGGAAAGGAGTCTGACAGAGATAAGATATACACTATCATCTTGCTCTATATACCACGATAAGCTTCAGATGGATAGTTGGCCTGGATATAAAAGAGCATGTCATAAAAAAAATACAGGAGCAAGGAAGAAAATAACTTGTACAATTATGGGTAGAGAAAGAGTTCATAACTAAGATCAAGAAACAAAACGCACCATTTTGATGTAAAATTAAGATTTTTATATGAACAAAGTCAGTTTAGTTACAGTTAGAAAAGACACTGTTAACTGAGTCAAAGTCTGCGATACAAGTTTCTCTGATGAAGGTGAAGGTTTGATATCCAAGATCCATAAGGAACTAATTCGAATACAAGAATGGCAGCTGTTCTTCAGTAGATGAATGGTCAAAGGGCATGCATGATGTTAGTTTTCAAAGGAAGACATTCAGACTATCAATAGACATGAAAAAATTCTACAAATATTTAATAGAGAAATGCAGTTAAAAACAACAGAGCTTTTACCTTGTATCCATCCACAACAGAGGGACTGAAGAGCCTGTGTGAAAACACACTTGGTAGAGTTCTTCTAGCCATTCTGGAAAGCAATTTGGAATTATGTCCCCCAAATCACTGAACTTTAGATTTAGTTTCAACTAGCAGTATTCCTTAGAATTCAAGGAAGGATGAAAAGGATTCGTATATAAACGTTTGCATAGCACCTCTTTTTATTTAGCACAGAACTGGGAACTAGGAAGGTTACCATCATTTGGGGAATTGCTGAACAATATGTAATGGGACATTATTTTCCTCTAAGAAATGTCAAAGGGGGTGGCTAGGTGGTGCAGTGAATAGAGCACCAGCCCTGGAGTCAGGAGGACCTGAGTTCAAATCTAGCCTCAGACACTTAACACTTAGTAGCTGTGTGACCTTGGGCGAGTCACATAACCCCAACTCCCCTGCCTTCCTCCTCCAAAAAGAAAAGAAAAGACAAAAACGATGGTTTCAGAGAAACCTGGGAATTGTCTTATGAGCTAATGCAGAGAGAAGCAAACAGAACCAAGAGAGCAATTTATACAGTAATAACTGAGTTATTAAAAAAAATAGCTTTGGAAGCTTTTATTGTGTTCAGTGCAATAGTTGACCACAGTTTCTGAGAAACAATTAGGAATTCTACCCACTTTCTGACAGGCAGACAATGGAGTCAAAGCACAGAATAAGACATACATGTTTAACGTGACCAATGTGGGAATTTGTTTTGTCTGTGTATATTTACTATGAGAATATCTTTTTTTTTTCCAATTGGGACAGAGATATAGGGAGAGAAGAGAAATAGCGATAAGAAAAAATAAAATAGAATCATTTCAGCATTTTTTTAATTGCATAGAAGAAAACAGAAGGAAGACTTGAAGGTCAGAAGGAAACACTGACAGATGGGATAGTTTATATTGAATTTCATATATAATTTAGATGATGTATATATATGTATATACAAATAGATAACTATAACAATTAAGAAACCTCAAAAATTAGAATAAAAAATGTCAGGGAAATGAAAAGTCAAGGAAAAAATGTGGACAGGTCTTCATTCATGAACAAAGAAATAGCTAGCCAAGCACACAGGAAGAGGAGAAGTTAAGCTTTTATAAAGCATCTATTACACTACAGACACTGAGCTAAGCACTTTACAAATATCATATAATTTGATCCTTACAACAACCCTGGGAGGGAGATACTATTATTATACCCATTTTACAGTAGAAGAAACTGAAACAGACAGTGGTTAAGTAACTTGTCAAAGGTTGTATAGGTAGCATTTGGAACAGGATTTGAACTCACCTCTTCCTAGCTCCAGCCCAGCACTCTACCCCTATACCTGCCTTTGGTCTTGAAAATGCCTCTCTAAACTCTCTTTAGCTTATGACCCCATCTAGTTGTTTTTGGTTTTGTTTTGTTTTCCCTCCTTAGGGAAGTAAGAATCAGACTAATAACTGTATCACTCTGGCAGACGGGAAAAGATCTAAAGTTCCCATTTTCTCTACTACACTAATTAAACAATGAAGATAAGCTTTTTTTTTTCAGCTTGAGGTAGAGGGAAGCACCTGAGTGATCATTCTCTGCTAATGAGGAGAGTCTCAT
Source organism: Pseudocheirus occidentalis (assembly GCA_028646575.1). Classification (NCBI taxonomy): domain Eukaryota; kingdom Metazoa; phylum Chordata; class Mammalia; order Diprotodontia; family Pseudocheiridae; genus Pseudocheirus; species Pseudocheirus occidentalis. The sequence goes on along the minus strand of CM053593.1, from coordinate 319,503,781 downwards.
ACAAATGGACTTTGAGGTTGTGGTTGCTTTGAGAAAAACAACCAACAAAATGCAAAGGCGTCCAAGCACATAAGAAGTCAAGCAGTCTAGATGCCTCTCCAGTGCCTCTCAGAAATTTGTATAATCTTCAGGACTTATACTACTCCCATGGGTGGGCCACTCCAAAAGAGGTTAGGATTTGTTTTCTCTGTGGAATTGTCTCACCATTTCTCACCACCTTCACCAGTCACATAATCATAGAGCATTGAGAAATTAGTCACAACCAGTGGTGAGAATCTTACACATCTGTGCTTTGAGCCCTTAGTTATGCAAACATCTTTCTTCTCCATTGAAACTTCCAACCTGAAGGACTGTACCAGATTCATAGTATTCCATGTGCCGCTCCTGTCAAGGAAAAAACTGTCAGGTGGTTAGTAAGGTAGACATAGTGGAAGATTCAATGATTCATTCCCAGGTATAGGAGGATTATTAGGTAGGATGATCTGGAGTGTTCATTTTACCAGACTAGATTCTTCCAAAAATCCTGTATTACCTCGATTATAATGTAATTCAGTTATAATTGAGATATTTTGTATACCTGAGAGGAGCTTTTCTGGGGAATTTCTTCATTCCTTAAATTTCATTTTCATTATGCATATTTTTACACAAGCATCCCCAGAGGCAAAACCAGAATCATGTAATCTTCTCCTGGTCTTTCACAAGAGGATGTGAAAAAACAAATGTGATTGATTTATGGCCCCAATGTTTTAAGTAAGATACCAAGAAGTAAGCCAGAATCAGCAATGGGGTCAGCAGATGTGTTTATTTCAGGTCAATAAATTGGTTCAAGCTCATGGGCACAAGGAGTCTGAGTAGGTAACTCAGGAGTCATGGAAGATTGTAGTAGATTGATTTCCTACGAACTGATGTAAGACACTTATATCTTATATTAACTCCATCAGCTATACCATTTATACTGTGTTGTTATTATGCCCCTGCTTTCCCTGGCCTGAGATGAGTACTCATGGCTTCACTTTTATCTCTGTTTGTTTCCCAGGAATCATCTTCCCCCAAATCCTTTCTTCTGTTTTTGAAACTGGCCTGAAGCCTTCAACAAAGTTGTCAGACTTGACTGAATTCTTATTTTTTTTGTTGGAATAGCCTAGATAAAAAGGCCTGATTTTAGGTTGTTTGTCTTTTGTTCTTAAAGAGGACCAATGACATCAGGAGAGTGATGTCATGACTTGTCAGTGAATTGGATTTAAGTGAGGCAGGACTGTGCAAACTCATCAGCCCCACTATCCCCTCTGGCGTCATAATATTCCTTTGACAAGACATAGGTGAGGACAACTGGTGATGGCCTGGGGCGTATGTAGGTATCTTGTCCCAGAGAGAGTAGAAAGCAGTGTTCTACTGCTAACTTGCCTTCCCGCTTTATTGACAGGACTTACTCTGCATCTCCAGTAACTGGGATGATGGAGACTGGGCTGAGCTGCATTGACTGCTGGTTTTAGGGGTGCAGAGGAAATCATGATGCTATTATAGTTGTCTCTTTAAACTCCTCAAGAAACGGAGACCCAAAGAGGTTTTAGACCTGTATGGGCTACCATACCAATGAGACAGCTGACACTTTTTTTTTCTCTGCTGTATATAGGCCACTTCCCTCTATAATCATAAGTGTTATGCAATCATTTCCTTCACCCTGTGATTCAAACCCAAGCATTGATCAGTTTCTCTGGTCAGGCTAACACAGGAATCAATATAATCGACTTCCTTTGTGACTTCAGTTCTTCCATGTCATCATGGTAACTAGGGTAACACAGTAAGCCCCTGAGACAGAAGGGAGGCTGTGGGCCATTCCAGATATTTAAAGTGGAGTCAATATAATAGCTGACATTACTGTTTACAAAGCATATCTCATACTTTGGTCTCAGAACAACCCCTGAGGTCATTGATATCATCTCTATTTAAAAATAAGAGATGCAATGCTGATAGATGTTAAATTATTTGCCCAGGTCACAGTAGCTGGTTAGTGTCTAAGGCAGGATTCAAATTTAGTTCCTTCTGACTCCAAGTTCAGTGTCCTTATTCATTCTATAGGGGTGTTTCCATACATTCCTTTTTGGCCCTGAAGGATCAAGCGGTAGTTATTGAGTCACATGATTACAGAATTTTAGTGTTAGGAGACACCATAGGGCCCTTCTCGTCCGACTCAAGCCCCCAAAGGAGTTCTTGGTAATCTTCCCCCCACAAAGGATCATTCAGACCATGCTTAAAGAAATTCATTGGAGACATATAGAACTACCTCCCAAGGCAGCCTATTCTACTGTTAGATTATTCTAATTTATTAGGAATAGGCCTCTTTGTGACTTCCACTCATTGTTTCCTATGGGGTCAGAGTAAACAAGTCAAACTCCTATACCATTTCCCTAAAAATAGACTTCAGTCTAAAAGGTATCCTTGCTTTTATCTCTGACCTCTGCTCAGTTTGGCAGTAGACATTTTTTTTCCTCTTAGAAACCTCTTCTACCTCACCCTTAGATATAGGAGGTTGGAGCTTAAGAAACCTTAGATATCATCTTGCTTTATTCCCTCTTTTTCCAAATAAGAACCCTAAGGTCCAGAGAGGGGAAGTAGGCTTGTCCAAAGATTGTGCAGATTTTTTTAAAGTACCATAGCCAAGATCTGGAACCATTTCTTCTGACCCCCAAACCCAGCCCATCCATGCATACCCATTCTTAGTGAGTCTTTTCTGTGTACCTCAGTAGTTTACTATGGGCACATTTCTTCTCTTTCTCCTAAAAATCTCAGAGGTATAAGTGGTGGGTAAGGGCTCCAAAGATCTTGTTCTTACCACCTGACCAGATCATTTTCATTTTTTATTTTATGATTTCCCAGAAGTATCCTTTATACCCAAAACAATTTTGTTCAACCATATTATTTGCTTAAAAATATTAAGTACAATACAATTTTGGTTTTGGTACACCTTTCAGTGAATTATATAATGTGTTCATGTGTGGAATATTGTTTATGGAAGCCTTGCCTATTACCCAATGATACTTATCAAAGTTGTCCTTGATCATGGGCAGATTGTTCGAATAAAAATTTTATATACATGGGAAAATAAGCATATGGGCTTAAAGCAGTTGTTATTCTCTCAGTATTCAGTCTAGTTTGTTGGTATTAACAAAATATAAGATCTCATCCATGTCTTGGGTACCTTACCTTCCTTTAGATATTGATTTTGTAAATCAGTGCCTTATAATAATGCTGCTTCTAGAACACATCTTTTCTATATACATTTATGTCATCTAGCTACTTTTTCTCATCTTTATTTTCTTTATTGAATCCATATCCTTTGTGTTATTGATGGGGACATTGAGGCAGAAAGATTGTCACACAGTAGTATCTGAGGCAAGATTTGAACTGAGATTTTCCTAACTCTTAGTCTGGTACTTTATTTATTAAGTCAATTAATGTCATAGTTCCTTTGTGAATTTTATATAGTCTGTGTCCATGTCTTTTCTTTTGTCCCTACTGCATTTTTTTATCATTAATCATTTCTTTAAATGCATAAAAATGGAGGTTTTAAGTTGCATACCACCTTTTTCCTCATTTTTGTTCTTTTCCCCTAGCTTTGTATGATTTTTTTATCTATAACGTTTCAGGGATCAGCTCATTCAGGAATGACTTTAATATCAGTTACAAGCCATTCTCTATCTTTTTTTTTTTGTTCTTTTTTCTTCATTGGCTTGTTTATTTACTTTTAGTTTACAAGATTCAGTTCCACAATCCCTTGAGTTTCAAATTTTCTCCTCTCTGTTTCCCTCCCCTCCATGGTGACGTGCAATCATCTATAGGATCTGCAAATACTTTCACATTGTACAATAATAGTCTGGTTGTATAGAAGGTTTGTAACCAATGGTGTGAACAATGGGAAAAAAAGAAACAAAACCAAACATGAAAAAGAACGAGAGCGTGCATTGCTTCAGTCTCCATTCAAACTCTGGTCTCTCTAGATCTTTTTCTGAATATAGACATCTCCTTTCATCCTGAGACTTGTACAGTTGTCTTATAGCTGTGTGTTGCTGAGAAGAGTCCAGTTTATTAAAGTCGGTTGTCACACATACAATGTGTCTGTGATTGTGTACAAATTTTTCTTGGTTCTGCTCTTCTCACTTAGCATCAATTTGTTTAAGCTTCTCCAGTTAATTCATTCTCTGTCTTTTAAAGTAAAAACAGTTTTACTTTTGTGATGTTATTTGGGGCTTACCACATCTAGTTCCTCCCAATTTTTTTTCTTCAAAGTTAGTTTTCATGACATACAGTTTCAGCATCTTATATCACCTACAACTTATAGCCTCCTGTTTTTAGTGCTGATTTATATTTTCCAATATGTTTTTCACCATCCTTACCCATCACAATTGTTGTCTTGAAGTAGTTGGGTAGAGTATCAAGGTATGTGTGTATTTAATTTGTAGAGTCTTCTTGAATTCTTCATAGATATTTTCTACCTCTTCATCCTCTAAAAAGAATGTTGATGAATAAGTTGCAATTATTTTCATCGTGGTCTTTTAAAAAATATTTCTCATGAGGAATGCAATGTTACATGACCAAACGCTCTGTGGCATGACATTTAACATTTCCTTTGGGCATGCAATAAAAACAACTGATAATTTGTTTATTTTCCTATCAAAGAACTTGGGAACCATCCTTCCATTTAGCTATGAATTCCTTCCTTAGTGAAAATGTCAAAACTAATAAAATTCAATTCTTCCAGTAGTATGTCCACTTGTTAATAGACAAAGAAGCCATATCACTAGTGAAGTCAAGATTAATAAATTATATAAAAAGTGTATAATCACACCTTCTGATATCCTTTTCATCACTTTGTCACTGTGTGAAGAATCAGAAAGGAGCTGAACATTGTCTCTTCAATATTTTTTTCTTTGTCCCATGTACTTCCTGACCAAAGAATTCATCACTAAATGGTCAGCCTTCTGGTGGGTAATTGTCAGTTTCTCGCAAGGCTGGTACTCAGAATGCACCAGTCTGTTGCTTGGGGCCATACTTGAAGTCTTTCTCAAAGAGTAGAACCTTCAAATACTTGGATTCCATTGGCCTTCAAGAACACCTTCATAGCACAATGAGACATTGGACTAGTAATTATCGGAAATGTTCTTCCATAACACGTCCAACAGCCAAGAGCATTCCTGTACCAGTATAGGTTGAATAGGGTGACCTCTGGGACCTTTTTTACTGGAATTCCCTTTATAGTATAAACTTGGCTGACAAGTAGCCATCTGGCCTCTTGAAAACCTTCAGTGAAGGGAAGCCCATAATCTCTAGCTCATTTTATTTTTCATCTCTTCTAATTATTTGGAATTTTTTTCTTAACTAATAACTTAAACTTGGCTCTCTGAATTTCTAACCTTTGCTCCTACTTCTGCCCTCAAGAATTGAGATCAAGTCTATGCCTTTTCTCCACATGACATGGTCCCTCTGAGTCTTCTTATCTCCAGGCTAAATATCCATGACCAGTTCTCACATGACTTGGGCCTCAAGGACTTTCATCATCCTGGTCCACTGTTGTGGACACTTTCTAGCTTATCAGCATTTTCCCTCAACTTCATAGACCTGAACACAATATAAGTAGGTCCTGATTGGTACGTATATTAAATCTGTTGAAGTGTTCACATTTTTTTTTAAATTCACACTACTGATGCTCTCATTATTTAAAAAAAGGCCTTTGGTTCCAGCACAGTAGAAATGTATAGTTCAAATCTGAATGATTTGTCTACTTCTGGGGAATCATTATTCAAACGAATCATGACTTAGCTGCATGTTGTGTCAGATAGACTATTAATTCTTTTTTCCTGGAAATCATTCCTCCCTTTTTTTAAAAAATAAAAACTTTTTTCTCTCTCCCCACCCACATACACATTAGAAAAAAGAAAAGAAAAAGAAAACCCTTATAACAAATATGCATATTCAAGTAAAACAAATTCTCATGTTGGCCATGTCCAAAAATATGTTTCTCATTGTATAGTTTGTCTATCACCTCAGTGTGAGTAGTTACCACGCTTCATCAGTCTTCTGAAAGCATGATTGGCCATTGCAGTGATTAAACTTCTTAAGTCTTACAATATTGTATATATGAAATAAGCATAAATCAGTGAGCATTAATTGTGCAGTGTGTGCTAAGCACCTTACAGATATCTAATTTGGTTATTTGAACAACTCTAGGAGGCAGGTACTACAATTATCCCTATTTTATAATTGAGCACACTATTGAGTGCACTATCCAGGATCTTGGTTCTGCTATTTTATTATTCTTCAGTTCATAAGAATCTTACTGAGTTTATCTGAAGCCATTCCTTAATGTCACAAGAGTATTCCATTATAACCTTGTATCATATTCTGTCATTTCCCAGTTAGTTGACAGCATTAGCCATACCTCTCTTAATGCAGCGCTCAAGATCACATTAATTTGTTTGGCTACCATATTATACTGCTGATTCATATTGAGTCATCCCAAAATCTTTATCAGATTAATTACTATCTAACCACTCTTCTCCCATCCTGCATGTGTGAAATTGATTTTTGGGCAGAAATGTCAGACTTCACACATCCATATTCTGTATTAGATTCACGTCCAAGCTTCAGTTTGTCAGGATATTTTTGGATCCTGACTGTCATTCAGTGGGTTAGCTGTCCGTCCTAGGCCTGCGTCACCTGCAAACGTGAGTTGTTGACAAAAATACCAAATGGTACAGAACTCTGGGACTATCTACTGGAGACCCCCTATTATATTCACATTGAACAGTATGAGTCCAGCCATTCACAGAGGTAAAAATTAATTTAATTTTAGTTTCTAACTTCTCCAAAAGAGGGTTATGATTTATTAAATAAAATCTAGATAAATTAGATCTACAACATTTTCTTAATCTATCAGTTTAGTAACTATATGAAAAAAAGAAATGTTTTGTGTAGCAGAAGCTGTTCTTCACGAGGTCAAGCTGATATTTTATCAATTCTGTTTCTTAGTCTTCACTTACCATTTTTAACATAATCTGTAATAGAAGCATTCTAGAAATTAAAATCAAGGTCACTGACCTACACCTTGTAGACCCTTTCTCTTCTCTTTTTAAAAAATTTGGACACCTGCATTCTCTAATCTTGTAGTTCTGCCATTTTTCATAATCTTTTGAATATTACTGATAGTATCTTGGCAATCATTTTCCATTTGTTTAATAATTTTTGTCATTATATGAAATGTTTCAGAAATTTTTGATGAAGCTTGTTGACTCCCATGCCATGAAAATCAAAGAAACAGAATGAATCCCTCTTTTGTACTTCTTCACTTATGATGAATGTGACATTTTAAAAAGTATCATCTCCACACCCCCCCAAAAATAATGTTCTTGAAAATTTAAAATCTTTCTTCCTCCTAGAAGATTGTATTATCCTACAAATGTTAAGTGAAATAAAATACTAAATAAAATTAAATAGAATTCAATTCAATAAGAAGTCACTGAATGCAAGGTAGCCTGGAAGTGGATACAGAGATGTCTTTGAAATCTGGGATTCCCAAGTTTTTATCCTGTGTCAGAAACATTTTTTGTGACCTTGGGCAAGTCCCTTGAACTTTTAATAACCCAGACAACTCTAATATCAAAATTTGCAGAACATTTGATGGAAATTAGTTACGAGTTTTCATTGGTAGCGGGAGATTCCTCACTTGGTTCTCCCTACATAAATAAACCAATCAACAACAGCCTATAAGGCAGTGTGCAAAGTGTTGGGCATATGTAGACCAAAACAAAGAAAAAAAAACTTGTTTTCAAGGAACATATATTTTACTAGTTCTGTATAAATTATAAAATAATACTAAAACCCCCCAACATATAATTTTCCCCCAAATTTAAGATTTTCTTGTTAATAACATGGGAGAAATAAGTGTCTAATGTTGTATTTAGTCAGTAAACATGCATTTAGTTCCTGTTAAGTTGCAGACACTGTCCTTTGTACAGGGGAATACTAATAAAGAAAAAGACTGCCCTTGTCCTCAAGGAGTTTAATATCTAATGTGGGTAGACAACACATAAAAGGAAGCTGCAGAGGAGAGGGCCCTATGTAGGGGAATGATGAAGAAATCCAAAGGAAAGTAACTGGATGGAAACTGAAGAGATGGCCAGCCTGGGTGTCACTCTTAAGTGGAGGACTCTCCACCCTTAAATCAGATGATGACCAGAAGCAGAGAGCACTGATAAAGTGTGAGCATCAGGGCTGATATAGTCTTGCAAGATGAGGAGGTTCCTGAGGCACAAGTATGAAATCCAGAGGATGCAGCTGAATGGGAAATGAAGACATGTCTTATTTGGGCTTCTTCCTTAAGTGGAGATTCTAAGAGAAACTCTTTACCACATAAGGTGTCCCCAGATCAGAGTATACCAGAAGCATGGGAAACATTCCTGATGGCTCCATGTTTTACTACTTGCTGTTAATGATACTTAACCTAGTTATGTATATTGGGATCAATTTGGTCAACATGAATATCTTGAAACGTCCGGGAATCACATTATTCACGAGGATAAGGAATTGAAGATCACTGTCAATATAACTAAGCTATATAGTCTCTTCATACACTATACTGATTTTAACGCATGGGAGGCGGGGCAAGGAAGAAGAGAACTTTTCGTTGAAAAAGGATTATAGGGGCTGCTAGGTGGCACAATGAACAGAGCCCTGGCCCTGGAGTCAGGAGGGCCTGAATTCAAATCCAGCCTCTGACACTTAACACTTACTAGCTCTGTGACCTTGGGCAAATCACTTAATCCCAATTGCCCTGACTTCCTCCCAAAAGCAAAACAAAAACAAACAAACAAAAAACCAAAAACAAGAGAAAGGATTATATTTGATTAAAATGTTAGTATTTTAAAAAGCATCGCATTGTTTCAGCAATGCATATAGAGACCATCTCAAAGATAGACTAAGGAAGTTAAATCTGGTCCTACAGCTGAAGAAAACCAAGAGGGAGATTATTTCTCTAGCTACCAAAATGGATTATACATTGGAGTCTTTTCACACTGCCCCTATCCTTTCTTAAATTTAATTGTATTTATTTTTCTCTTTTACTTAGTTTTTTTTTCCAATATTCTATGTACATTCACCCAACCACAAAGCTACCAAATTTTCATTGTTAGATCTCCAACTTTTCATGAATTTTGTAAAAATGGAATCAGGAGAGCATGTTGATATATCCTGGTTCAGTACTGGAAAACCTAGTGCATCAGGTAGCTGATTTTACAGGGATTACATGGTTCTCTAGCAGGTAGATGCTTCAGTGTTTAATCCCCGGGACCACTGAGATCTTTGCTGACTGAATTGGCTAGTTGTGTGAAGAAAACCATGCCAGCTTTTCCTTCTTTGGTTAAGAAACATGTAGGCTCTTTAGGTTTGAGGTTTTTGGTTTGTTTTTTTTCTCCTCTGAGGTACTTTATGAAATATTCTTTCAAATCATTAAATTGGTAGATTAAGTAAATGCTTTTGTCATACTATATAGGCTTTTATGCCACAATATTCTAGGAAAAGTCACAAAATGCATGGAATGTGATAACTATGCCACACGTATTTCTTTTCACAGATCTGTCAGTGTACTGGGATAATGTTATATTCCAATATATTTTTGGCTTTTTTCAATTCCAAATCCATATGGGTAGATTTTTCTCTAGAGGAAAAAAAAATCAAGCCTTGAACTTCTCTTTTTGTGTTCCTTTCTGAATTATAAGTAGATGAACTTATTCCTTTATTTTTCTTTAAACTTTAGCTTTGGAAAAGATGAATTTATCTTTCTATAAATATACTACATTGCATTCCTGAGTGATTACCACCATCGGTTGCATCTTTTCTATTGTGATTTCTATTTTATTCACTGCTTATTTTCACTGAAGAACTAGCAGAAGGCTCTGAAAAAAAAATCTCTCCACCCCCAGTCTCACACAAAGTCTGTTTCTCATTTTTTTTCTGAGATTTCCACATACTGCTTAAAACATGCACTGTGGAAATGGCTCTCTCTTATTAAGGGTAGGAGTTGATGTGTATAACATAAACCACACTTAATAATCATGATAGTAGCTGACATTTATATACAAAGGGCTTTACATATATTATTTTTATTTGACCCATCAGCCTTGTGAGTTATGTACTATATATGTACTATATTTATGTACTGCATATGTACTATCCCTATTTTATAGTCAAGTGAGCCAAAAAAAAAACCCCAAACACTTATTAAACTCTTACTGTATTAGAGTCTCTGAAATAAGCGCTGGGATGAGGAAATTGAGCCTCAGAGAGCTTAAGTGATTGCCCCCCAATCATTGAATCTTAGGATGTAGAGCTTGCAGGAACTTTGTTGTTGTTGTTGATTTGTTTCAGTCATGTCCAACTCTTCATGACCCCATTTGAGATTTTCCTGGAAAGACACTGTAGCGGTTTGCCGTTTCCTTCTCCAGCTTATTTTACAGATGGGGAAACTGAGGCAAGCAGGATTAAGTGACTTGCCCAAGGTTACAAACTGGTAAGTATCTGAGGCCAAATCAAAACTCTGGAAGGTGAATCTTTCTGATGACAGGCCTGGCATCCTCATTGCCAGAAGGGACTCTGGAGATCATCTAGTCCAGTCTCCTCATTTTTTGAGTAAGGAAATTGAGGGCTAAAAAGTTGGGCAGTTTGGTATACTAGATAAGGCACTGGACTTGGCATGAAGAATATGTGAAATTGGGGTGGCTAGGAGGTGAAGTGTATAGAGCTCCAGCCCTGGAGTCAGGAGCATCTGAGTTGAAATCTGGCCTCAGACACTTGACACACTTAGCCGTGTGACTTTGGGTGAATCACTTAACCCCAGTTGCCCTCCAAAAAAAAACAAAAAAACAAAAGAATATATGGAGTTGAATCTTGTCTCATTTGTTAGTTGTTTGACCCTGTTCAAATCACAAGCTCTCTCTAAACCTGTTGTGTTTATAGCAATAATAATTTCTATTTCTCAGGGTTAATGTAAGCATCAAATGAGATAATATACTAGGTATCCCCAAAAAAGTCAATGCAGTTTTAAGACCCATGTAAATCTGGCCCAGAGTCCTTCATGGAGACTGAAGGAGAGAGTGTCCAGTATCAGTGATCCCAGATCCTGCCCTCCCCTCCCCTCCCCTCCCCTCAGCAAGGCTTCTGGTGGAGCCACCAGGTACCTTCTACACACAACAAGGGAGTAAAGGCTGTGACCTTGGAGACAGGTCAGGTCAGATCTGCTCTCAGTTCATATCCAATCTTGCCCCCTCCCACACACGTCACACAAAAATATCTTATACCTGTAAGTCACATGGAGTAAGATAATGCCAGTGCTTTCATAGTAATTCATAATCTTGTGTTTTCTGGTAGTTCCTTGACATGGCTATTTATTATATGGTTCAGGTTTTAGGATCCAGTATTTTGTGACACTGTACTGCTGTCTTTAAATATTCATTCTGTTCTCGTACCCCACCTTATAAAAATGTTTCTCTTTCCTGAATTCTTATCATTTATATTCTGTACTCTCATAGAATACATACCACCCATATATTTATATATAGTACGAATACACAAACACACACATATACACACTCGCATTTATTTATCCTTCATTTTCAAAGAGGACCAGTGACATCACAGAGTGATTGATGCCTTGATTCCTGGGTGAATTGGATCTAAGACAATACATTTTTGGATAATACACTAAATATGCATCTGTATAGAATAGACAAATACATATATACATGTGTGTATGTATATATGTGTATATATATAAATACACACAAATATAAATATATGTGCATGCACACATAAGTGTGTGGTGTGTGTGTGAATGTATGTGTGTGTGTGAGTGAGAGAGAGAGAGAGAGAGAGAGAGAGAGAGAGAGAGAAAATAAGCAGCAAGAGGCAAAGTAGTCCCATCTATAATACGTAATAGCTGTATGACTATGGACAAGTCATTAACTTCTCTGTTTATTAAGACAGACATCTGAGTCTATATTACTCAGAAATTGACAGCATTGGTGATGGGAGTTTGCACAGTGGGAAATCACCCACAAAGATGAAATAATGAGTCCGAAGGAGAGGAAGAAGTTCATTTGGTCTAGTGTATAGAGGGCTGGCTCCAAGGACAAGTCATGCCTCTGATATAAATTGGGATGTGACTCCAGGGCTAGACGACTTCTCTGTGCCCCCAGGAAACCCTCTGAGAGGCAGAATAATTGCTAATCTGTCCATTGGAGGAGTTTTTTCCACCAGAAGTTCCTTATCCTAAGGAAATAACATGTGCAGTCCAATAACTTGTAGATACATATAGGTATCCCTATGCTGATACTGATATAGATAAGGGGAATCCTCCTAATTTGTAGTTCAAGATTTGTGATTTTAAACATTCCTGGTGCCACAAACCCAGCCACAATTCTGTTACCTGTTGTTGGAGCTGAGCTGGATGAAAGCGCTGCTTGCAAAAATAGAGAGGTTCTGAGTTGTATGCTGGTTTATTCCCTAGAGGACTAGTGATATTAAGACTTGTTTGGAAAGATCATAAGCTTTAATATCTCCCCAGTTCAGCCATTAACTCTGGTAGAACAATTACAGAGTCTCTGTCATTTGAAGGGAAATGAAGTTCTGTTCCCAGTCACATGGGCTCTATACCTTGTACTATTCAGACCAGCTGGTTTCTACTGGATTTCAAGATTCCAGTAGAGAAAAAAAGGGCTTCTCAGTGATCGAAAACAGACTTTGTAGGTATCAAATAACATTCTGATTAGGCCTCCTGTATTGTAAAAATGAGACTCAGTCTGGGTTTATAGAAATAAAATGACTTCTCCGAGTCATTTTCTCAATCCAACAAACTGCACTTCAATATTTAAAATAAATTACAGAAAACTCAATCAGATTTAAGAGGTATCACCCACTGAGTTTAGAAGAAATTGGTTTCTTTTTATCCCATAATGGAAATTTATCCATAAATTCATGAAAAAATAAAAAGGAAGTTGTAGTTATGTTTTATAAAAAGTATAGAAGTTATTTAAATTTTCCTTTGCAAGAAAAAAAAACCCACATGCTGTTAATGAAAATGGCTCCAGAAATGGGCGATTTGTTTTTATAACATTTGGTCTTTTCAAATTGAGAGCAGCATCCCAGCAGTAAGTTAGCATAGTAGAGTGTGGAAAAGGTCAAAGAACAGAGAAGAGAGTGAATTAAATACAGGGAGACCTCATTACCAGCATTACTAGCAATCTTTATGTACACTGGATTCTATTATGCTGCAGGTCAAGTATCTCCCCACTGGACTTAGTGAACAGCTGTCTTAAGATAGCCTAGGTCTTATCCTTGCCCCTGACACCAGTGTTCTGATGGAGTTCTATTTTAGAGTTCAACAGATAAATAAGAGAGTACCCTAGGTCATGTCAGTTTCATTATTAGAAGCCATATGCCTTCCCCAGTGTTCTTGGAGCCACATCTGTCCTTCTTCAAATTATAGTTACTAAGATAGAATGCTCTAACCTTTGTCTAAACTTCAATAGCACTTCCAGTCTTTTCCTCACTCTAATTAAATAATGCATGCTCATATATACACATAAACAGACTTACATGCATGCATACATATTAAGAGGTCCTGGTTTGAGTATTTGTTTCATAGTAACAAATATTCTTTTTTTGTAGCAACTGAAAAAAAAGGATGCTTTGTTCTTTTGGGGGTCCTGAGAAACATTTTACTTAGGGGAAGAATTGGTGATAAACAAATAGTGTACTATTGCATGGACTACTTAAAATATTGGCATTAACTTGAAAGACTGCAGATCTTAACATTTTGCGGTGGAGGCCTACTGCTCTGATCTGGTCTCTTAATTCAGTCTTGTGTATTACTTTCTTGGAAGGAAGAAGAGAAACACAGCATGTGCATATTTATGTAAGTTTTTTGAGAAGAAAAAAATCAGTTGGGTCTTTCTCTCTAATCTATTAATTGTTGTTTCTTAGCATTGATAGAATATTTTATCCAAGTTTTTAAGACTCTTCTGTACTCCTATACTGATTTGGTTATTGTGTGTGTGTGTGTGTGTGTGTGTGTGTGTGTGTACATGTTCTTACGGTATATTCCCAATTAAACAGTGAGCTCTCTGACTTTCAAGATTACTATCCTCCACTTCTCTAAATTTCCCCAAAGTGTTTGATATACATTAAGTATTCAGTCTGAAAATTGAAGGAACTAGGTGATTAAACTCTAAGGTCCCTTTCTATTTTATTCCATTTAAGTAATTCTGCCTCCCAAGTAAAATTTTATTTACAATAGCAAAAAGCTCTCTTCTCAGATTAAAAGGAAGAACAGCATTAGAACAATGACTGTTCTCATCTCAGGAGGGGAGGTCAAAAACTAAGAATTCTTAGCCATGTGTTCATGAACTTCTTAAAAACCAGTTTGATGGCTGTTTTTCAGTATCATTATTTTGTTGTTGTTGCTATTGCTAAGTCATGTACATCTCTTTGTGATGCCACTTCAGGTTTCCTTCCCAAAGATAACAGAAATAGTTTGTCAGTTCCTTCCCCTTCCCATTTATAGATGAGGAAACTTAAGCAGACAGGGTTAAGTGACCTGCTCAGGGTCATACAGCTAGTAAGTGTCTGAGACTGAATTTGAACTCAAGAAGATGAATCAGACTCCAGGCATTGTACTTCATGTGCTGTGCCCCCTATCTGCCTCAAAATTGTTTTATGTGTGATAATTAGTTTGCTTTTTGATCCTGTGTATTTTATTTTGTACATATAAAAACCATGGCTCTGAGAAGGAATCTGTAGGTTTCATCATCAGACTCAAAGGGGTACATGATATAAAAAGGATTAAGATTAACCTTGATATAATTCACCCTGAATGTAACCAAGAATGCCTTCGACAACATGCTCAATAGATGACCATCCAACCCTCTCTTAAAGACCTCAAATGAGGATTATCTCATGACCTTCTGAGACAACTCATTCCACTTTTGAATAGCTGTAAAGCCAAGCAACAGTAGATTCCCAAAAGAATGCTACTGTGAACAGCTTTTAAGATTCAGATTACACAGTAGTAGTGAACACTCTGTTTATTCCATTACAAATCAAGATTCAGTACAATATTCACAGTATAATATCTTATTAGAGAAAGTCACAATATTTAGAACAAGGAACAAAAGAAGAATCATCTGGTTTCCCTAAGGGGGAAACTGGCTTAACACTTAAAGATTCAATCAACAATTCACAATATACTGGTCTTCCACTCATGGGGCAACCATTAACTTTAGTCTCCAATAAAGTCCTTAGAAAACCACACAAAGTCTCTACTCCTTGATTTCCAACAAATCTCAGTTTAGTCCAAGGGGAGGCCTTTTCTTCATTTTGACTCTGGGTAGCCTCTCTGATTCCCTAGATCCTCTTCCCTGGTCCCAGCTCCCTCCTGAATCTGCCAAACAATCACCTAGATTCAGGAGCAGACAGCTGACAGATTCTTGTCTAGTCCTCAAAGGAAAACAGCTTCCAGGTCCTTGTCCTCAGCAAGCATCAGTTTCATCCAAGGGGAGGCCTTTTCTTCATTTTGACTCTGGGTGGTCTTGCTGATAACCTGGATCCTCTTCCCTGGTCCCAGCTCCCTCCTGAATCTGCCAAACAATCACCTGCATTTGGGAGCAGACCACTGCCAGGCTCTTGTCCAGTCCTCAGAGATAAACAGCTCCCAGGTCCTTGTCCAGTCCTCAGGGCACTCCCTGGCACACACTGAAGTTCACAGGGTTCAGCACACCTCAAACCCTTCACCATTTCTCTTGCCCAGAACTCAAGGATTAGCCAGGTCACAAACAAAGTCCCAAAGTGTTCATGTTTCAGTCAGCTTCCA
>CM053593.1:319469662-319487765 GCA_028646575.1 Pseudocheirus occidentalis | reverse complement strand
GCCTTCTTCTAAGTCAACAGGGGAGTTCACACCTTTTCAACAATGGACAGAGTTCATACTTTCTATACTTAGCCCTAAGTTACTAGGTGCTACTTAGCCCTAGGCTACTAAGTGCTAAGTATATGATAAACTGATTACCATTACAATAGCTCTGTTAGAAAGTTTCCCTAACATCAAGCCTAGATGTTCTACTTTGCAAACCCTACCCTTTATTTCTGGTTCTCCTTTGCAGGGCTAAGCTGAATACCTTTTCACAAAGATCCATAAGAGAGGAGAGTTATCTAAACACTTGAAGACACCCACTCTTCCTGTGGAAGCTGTGTGAATTTGTGATAGTGCACCCCAGATTTACATTCAAGTAGGTCTGAAATTAACCTTTGTATATCCAAGCTTTACATAAAAGTAGACTTCTAACTATACATATATGGGTAAAGGAGTATTCTATTCTTCCATATTGTTCTTTGGCAGAGGGGGAACACAGGACAGCCTACATGGCTAGCTTTAAAGGAAGATGAGGGAAAACTCACAAAGAGACAAAAGAGCTACTCACTCATCATCTTGAAGTCCTACTTGTTATGGTATAGTTGTGTTAGGTCACTGGCTCCCAGCTATGTGCCTCTACTACTGTTACTCAGTCTATTCCAAGAGTTATACAAACTCTGGCAGGAAAAAGTCCTTTATTTATCTGAAGGGGTTCACCAAGATCAATGCACCGAAAATTGCACCCTTCCATCCAGTCCATGTGACTCATTGGGACTGTATTTCTAATCCCAGGAGTCACACCTTATCCATAGTAGAAAGCATATAGTTCCTTTGGGAGAAACCAATAGTGGAGTGTTGGAGATACCATGGAAGCTGGAGATTGAGTGCTTTATGTGAATAATAAAGACCAGTTTACCATGTTCACTGAGTGCAGGAGATGAAAACAATATATAATCAGGATGGAGTTAGGTTTTAAATAACTTTAGACACTTATTAGAGAGGTTTATATTTTGTCCTAGAGGCAATAGGGATCCACTGGAATTGATCATATTGGTAGAATACATGGTCAAATCTTATTTAAAGATAAAAATTTGGGCAACTGTGAGAACAATGGCCTCGAGTAGGAAGAGACTTGAGACAAATCAGTTAGCATACTACTGCAGTGATCTAGACATAAAGAGGGCCTGAATTAGGGTGAGGGGGATTGTGAAGTTCAGGATGAGACTGAGATCACGAATCTGGGAACCTGGAAGAATGATAGTAACTTCAACAGAAATAGGGAAATGTGGAGAATAAATTGTTGGGGAGGAGCAGTGAGTTCTGTTTATGAAAAGTAAGTTTAATATACCTATATAACATCCATTTAAAAATGTTTAAGAAGTTAATATTATGAAATTGAACCTCTTCTCTGAAGAGAATTCTGACCCAGTTCTCAGTCCAGCATTAGCAGCCCAGCTTCCAGATGCTGCTGAGAGAATCTCTCTCTCTCTCTCTCTCTCTCTCTCTCTCTCTCTCTCTCTCTCTCTCTCTGTCTTTCTCTCTTTCTCTTTCTCCCTCTCTCTTTCTGTCTTTCTCTCTTTCTCTTTCTCCCTCTCTCTCTCTCTCTTTCTCTCCCTCTTTCCCCCTCTCTCCCCCTCTCTCTCCCTCTCCTTCTCTCTCCCTTTGTCCCTCTCCCCAACAGAACAGATTCTGCTATCAGGTTCTTGTTTATAATAACTGGTAGTAACACACTGTTGCTGTTGAGTTATGGCCTTCACCTCTGTTAGCTTCTTGAACTCATGTGCTCTGGGATTTAAACTGAAGTTTAGATTTCCTTGAGGAAATGGACATCCGGACTTCCCAGTCAGAAAGTTCTTCTTCCATAGAGAGCAGCCCAATATTTTACAGTTCAGAAAACAACAGTGTCAGCTGCCTCTGTAGCAAAATCCTATTTAATTATATTCAGTTCACTCTATCATACTTTGGTTGCTGGGCTCTTGTCCAGGAAAAAAGGAAGCTTTTCCTTCTCAAAATGAATTTCTTGTTGGTCTTTGGCAGTACTGCAAATTGATTCTTTGTCTGCTTTTTTTTTGATGCCCAAGGGAGTTATAATTAGGGTCTTTACTTAGTAGGGATAGGTGAACTCATCCTTGTTCATGGGCTCGTCAGGATCCTCCACTGCTTCCTCACGTTTGGTTGGCCATTAAAATGCTTAGACAACTTTCCAAGTATATTTCTCATAATTTTGTAAAATATAAGTATATCACAGGAAGGTAGAATCCGTATGTCCCTGATTCCTTTAGAGCTAACCCCTCAGGAAGTTGTTTCAAATAACTATTTGACATATATGTCATTTGAGCTTTGCTTCTGCTATTAGCTTGGGGGATCAGAGATTTAAAGCTAGAAAGCATTTGACAGGAAATCCAGCTATGTCCCCTTGTTGTTGTTACTGTTGTGTCTGACTCTCCTTGACCCCATTTGGCCTTTTCTTGGCAAAGATACTGGAAGAATTTACCATTTCCTTCTCCAGCTCATTTTACAGATGGAGAAACTGAGGCAAACTGCGTTTCATGACTTGCCTAGGTCACAAGCTAGAAGGTGTCTTGAGGCCAGGTTTGAATCTAGGAAGATGAGTCTTCCTGACTCCAAGCCCAGTGGTCTGTCTACTATGCCACCTGCCTGTCCTAGGAAACTGAGACACAAAAATGTAAGCTTATAAGAGACTTTTCCAAGGTGATGTATGTATGATGTATTTTACAGTCAGGTCCTCTGATTTCCACTGTGACACATTGCCTCAATGAGAGAAGTTATTTAATTGGTACACAATTATATGATAAGCAAGTGAGCAAATGCTCTTCAAAGAGAAGACTAATTACCTAAGTATTTACCCGACTCTAGCCCTTAGACCTTGGCTTTGTGGAGAGCATGAGATGAATACACCACCATGTCCATCCCCACCCTTACCTCCCCCTTAGCTAGATGCAGAAAGCATTCTTGCAGACCTGTATTGTAGTAGTCAGATGTGATTTTTGGTTAACAAGTGATACCATTTGTAAATGATGCTCGTTTCACCTTTGGGACCTATTGTACACAACTTCAGGGTTCCCCTTTGCAATCTCACTTTGTTATAAAATTCCTTGATGACATCTTTTACTTTTCTTCTTCCTTGAAGTTCCTCATTGGTTATAGGCTGCAGCCTCCTCACACTTTATAAATAATAAATACTTCCAACGTATAACAAGTATTGTAATAAGAAGAATTGAAATGATAGATTTGTTTTTAGAATCTGGATAATTTTCATTTGAGGGAAAAAAACCTTCAAATGATGACAATCTGGTTCAAGTTCTTCTGACACATATTAGCTCTGTTACCCTGGGCAAGTCTGGTAATTTCAGTGTCATTTTGCCATTATGTGATGATCAACTGCAGGACAATTGTCCTTGGTAGAGAAGGTTTAGTCACTGGGAGTTCTCTATACCATTGCAATCACTGATTTGGTTATTTTTCCTTAAGGCAGGAACCCAACTGGAGTATGAAAGACAATGATCATTTATTTCATATAGTAAGTAACCCTATGAGTACCCTCAGCATCTTTACCTGTGGCCTCCTTTGGTCTAATGTTATGCTATCTTCAACCCCACAGACAGTATCACTTCTCCCTATATCCCAGTGGTTCTCAACCTTCCTAATGCCATGACCCTTTAATATAGTTCCTCATGTTGTGGTGACCCCCAACCACAAAATTATTTTCGTTGCTACTTCATAACTGTAATTTTGCTACTGTTATAAATCGTAATGTAAATATCTGATATGCAGGATGTATTTAAATTGAACATAACCCACAGGTTGAGAACTGTTGCTGTATCCAGAGAATAATTTTGAGGACTCAATTGAGGGTACTTTTAAAGATTTTCTTCCCTTGGATTTTTTTAAAATGCTACTTACCTATATCTTTGAATAAAGGGATGAAAAGGCTGATGTTTAAAAAGGAAATTTATTAACGGACTTCTAGAAATAATTTTTGATGCTGACATTATTGTAATGGATTTACTGCTTTCCTGGAATTATAGTATCTATCCTTAGTCTAAGAAGAAAACAGAGCATTTAGAAATATGAAAAAAACTATTTAATCAGGTAATTAAAGTTGATACTTCAATACTGACCATGTATGAGCAAGTTAACCCCATCTACCATCTCAGATTCTGTCATCCTCATCTCCCTCATCCCTGCCATACTCATGTCTCACCTCAGCCCTTCCCACCTTTTCCACCAAGCTCTCTGGAATTCCTATTCTATTGATAACAAACTTCCTTTCAGTATGGACCCCATTCTCTCCTACTTCTTTCATCCACTTATCCCCAGTGAGACCTGCCTCAAAATCAGAAACACTTTTATTCAAATCCTTCCTCTGGCTCTCTGATTGAATCTGCCCAGGTACCTTGTTGTTGAGCGCCCAAGGCAATTCTGTTATGACTATCTGTCACAGAATAATAGCCAATCTGTATTGGTACCAAGAATCTCTTCTCTAAGAAGTTCCCTACACAGATGAAATAATAGTCCTGGATTTGATTTCTGCTGTGTGTCTATATCACCCAGTTTTCATTCTACCATCAAGTAACTTATTACCTTATTGAGAAGGTAGCATCTATTCACATTATATTTAACAGTATAAAACAGGATATGATTAAATACCAAAATGATTATATCATGGGATGTGAATATATGTATTCATAGGTTTAAAGATAGATTGACAGGTATCTATATGTTTAGATGTATTTATGTATGTGTACATATATTTGAGTATTTTTATATAAGCTGATGGATTAGTTCATATGTTATATGGTAACGAGAACAATGCTAGTCAAGTTGATTTTCAATAAATACTTGTGGAGGTAAATGATATTGTCGACTTTCTAATTCCATATGTTTCTCTGAGCTGATAAACTAAAAATTATATTCATGGAGTATCCTACCATAGATTTGACCGGTTCAAAATATGAACGCATAACTTCACATTCCTGCTTTGTGGCATTATTGTGAAATCACAATAGAATCTTATGACACCACCTGTAATTAGATGGATTTCTTTGTACCCCCACTCAAGGATAATTACCATTGTAATTTGAATGTGGATGGATTTCTCCTATAATATATATTATACCCCCAAATCAAATATCATTGAAAATAAACCTTTATATATTTAAGTGTATATATATATATATATATATATATATATATATATATATATACACATTGAAGAAAAATTGTACAAACGTTTTGCCACATTGGGTTAGAGATCACATCTCTATCAAAGCAAACTGATGTTACTTTGTGCTTTTTTATGGGTTTTTTTTGTGCTTTCCTCATCCAGATTTCCACCCATAAGTGTAAGGATCAACTCAGTTCTCTAAGGGTCTTTCACATACATCTGGGGTATAAGTGCCCTGCTCCACATGACTACACAATATACAATGACTTTTATGCCACTTTTCATGGAGGGGTCATCCTTAGTCCTATGTTGCGGTGTGCTTTTGTGCACTGAATTTAATTTGTTTCTGTCACCACGAGTTCCTCTTGTTTTAAAGTATTTTCAACTATATTTTCTACTAAGAACCCAGTTGTGACCTATCCTCAGGTTCTATACACTGGGTTTTGGGGAGAGACCTAATGTCTATAAGCAAATGAATGTGACACATACTACAAAAGATGTATAATGTTAATCCTGTACCCCAACACCAGTGTTTAATAGAGTTCCACTCTGAGTCATTATGTTTTCTGGTTTCTTGTATCCCTGCATCATTTCTACCATTGGTTCTTATATTCTTTAATCCTGATGCTACAATTTGATCAGCCTGTCTGATATACTCTTCCCGTGACTATAGAGAATGTAATAGACTGAGTGTGTAGAATTGAATATTGAGTTTTGTTAGCAGTGAATCATATGAGATCTTGGATAGTGATTGGGATGTTGTATTTGAGGATATTTGGAGGATTTTATTGATTTTGATACACTATCACTTCAGCCTAGAAAATAGAAATTTCCCAGCAAGACATAGTCCCAGATCCAAAGCAACAGATGACAGGTATTATTTTTCTTTCTTCAAACGTGATACAAAACTGGAATAATCTGATTCTCAGGCTAATGTCTCACCTGGAATTTCACTTGAAAATTGAAGTCAAAGGGTCACATTATATTTCTTTCATATTCATACCCACCCAAAGGATGTAACCTGAAAGATCCCAGTTTAGCTAGTTTCTATCTTTGTTACCCTGCTGGTCACTTAATCTTTCTTGTCTTCATTTTTGTCATTTATAAAATGAAGAGAATTAGAGTAGATAACCTCATTGATCAATTCTTCCTCTAAAGTTTTGATTTACTGATCTAATTAGTCTTCAGAGTATATTGGGATAGGAAATTTGGCCCCTGCCTAGTTATCTAAAAATCTATGCTGGCACAATTTCCATGAGTCGGGAAAGACTTAGAAGATAGTAACTAGTAATTTTAGCTTCTTTGCCCTTAGGGCAGTTGCTTTCGTTGTCCTTTTAAAAACATCTACTGCCCCCTCTCTAAAAGTATTCTTCAATTTTAGTCAAATGTCTTAACTGCAGCACCTTAATTACAGAACTGTGTCAAAGTCATGAGGTAATATTTTATTGTTAGTCTGTCATAAAGTGACATCATACTTAAGTTGGGAAGAGCTTCCTTGAGCAATTCCAATGTGGGAGCATGTTCTGTCAATTTTGCAAGCAGTTAAACCCGCTTCACTGTGTCTTTGGCCCCATCACTGGTCGCTCTAGTATAAAATGACCAACAGAAAGGCATCAAACCTTCTGGAGCAGGGGAGTGATGTGATCAGACCTGTATCTTAGGAAATTGACAGCTGTTTGGAGACTGGATTAGAAAGGAAAGAAACTGGATTCCAAGACACTAATTCAGATGCTATTGTAATAGTCTAGGTGAGAAGTGATAAGGGCATGACAGGAGACATAAAAAATATTGAATTTTAAGCTAATGAAACTTCATCATGAAGATATATTTTATGTGTCCTTTGGATTTTTGTTTTTCTTTAATATATATCAAGAAATTTTTGAATTTTCCTTCTGCCACCACTACTCAGCAACCTTTCCTCCTTTGAAATCCACTTAACATTTTCAACCCTGGCTATATTATAATGCCTGTCACATCATTGACCCAGGTCATTTTCCATCCTTTCTCAAGTAGTTCAGTGTATGGCTCATATCTTCCTCTCTTCCATAACTCTCTTCCTTATACTAGGTGCCCTCAGTATTCAAATACATATGTTTCCTCAAATTCCCCAGCTTCCCAATTCCTCACCTTTCTCATATCTAATACGCTTTCACTATACCTCAACCATACATAGCTATTGTCACACACTAAATCTCACAATTACCCACATTGGTTCTTCTTCCCCAAATTCTAACATTCCCCATCTGACCATAACCTCCTATCATTCCACCTCTGTCTATGCCTCATTCTTCAATGAGATCACCATTCCCTTGTCCTTCATTAGTTTCTCAGGCTGTTACCCCTTCCTCTTTCCCCATTTTCCTTGCTCTCCAAACCCAATAGTTAACCAGAGTAGCCAATGCTACACTGTCCTTTACTCTTGTCTTGTTTTCCTACTATAGTTAAGTACTTGGCAAATCTCATCATTAAATTATCCCCACCATCTGCCTACTCTTTCTATTAACAAGCAATTAAATATGGCTAGAAGAAGTATTTAGGGATAACTGCACACAATGTGAATTTCTGTTATCCAGCTTTTAGTTGACCCTCACTCACTCTCTCCTAAAACTATTATAGTCATAATCTTTTTATCAAGGCTCCCATTTCTTCCCCTACCCTTCTTTCTCACAAGAAGAACTTACCTCTTAATTTACTGGAAAAATATTAAGGTGTTTTGACATGAGCTCCATCTTCATTTCTCTTCATTTCAAAATCCTTTAACCTCATCTCTCACTCTGTCTTCCCTTTCCCCATTCTCTGACAAAGAGAAGACAATGTTGACCCCTGACAGTGTTGTCCCCTCTAAATGTGAACTGCCTCCCATCTCCTCCCATCTTCAGCAGCAGATTTCATCTTCAATTGTCTTCTGTCAGTCTCTCATAATCTTTCATTTCTGTCTTTTGATTCCTGCTCTGTCTTCAAACGTGTAAATGTCTTATCTGTAAAAATCTTAACTATATGCTTACTCAGGGTTGTCTTACATCTCTCCTCCCTTTCTCGTATTCCTGGACAAAGCTGTCTATCTTTGTAGCCTTTACTTCGTTTCCTCCAATCTGTTACTCACCTATTTGCAATTTGGCTTCTGAACATCACAACTAAAATTGTTCTCTCTAAAGTTTGCCAGTGATCTCTTAATTGTCTAATATGATGTTTGCTTTTAATTCACCTTCTTCCTTCTTGACCTATCTGCTGCATTTGTCATCATTGACTACCTTTTCCTCCCAAGTGCTCCATTTTCTGAGTTTACATAGCATGACTTTCTCCTGATTTACTTCCTATTTATATGACTGATTTTTTTCTATCTCTGTCTCCTTTGCTGATTCGTCATCCATCTGAACACCCCGAATTATTGGTGTGGTTCAAATTTGCTTCTTTCCTAGGCCTCTCTGTCTCTTTGTCTCTCTCTGTCTCTCTCTGTCTCTCTCTGTCTCTCTGTCTCTCTCTCTCTCTCTCTTTCTCTCTCTCTCTCTCTCTGTCTCTCTGTCTCTCCCTGTCTCTCTCTCCCTCTCACTTTCCCTCCCTCCCTTTCCTCCTCTCTCCCCACTGTATCTCCTTTCCCTCAGCTCTTATGGATTTAACCCTCATCTTTGTGCAGGTGATTGATAGATCTGTATATTAGACATTTCTACCTCTATTTTAGAGACATTTCAAACTTAAACCCTAAAGCTAAACTAATATCTTTCCCCTATCCCCAAAACCCACCCTATTTCAAACTTCCCTATTTTTATTGAAGGCACTTCCTTGTTTGTAGTCTTCTGGGTCTGTAAACTTTGCATTATCTTAGCCTTTCACTTTGCCTCACCCTAGCCACTTGTCAAACTTGCCATTTATGTTCCTATGACATCTGTCATTCTACACCTTCTCTGCACTCCTACGACTAGTTCAGGCTCTGATCACCTCTCACCTGTATTATTTCAGTAACTTCATTATTGGTTCTCCTGCCATCATGCCATTCCATCCTAGGTACTCCTGAAAAATAATATTCCTTAAAGGAATATCTGACCCTGTAACTCTCCTGTTCAGTCAACTTCAGTGTCTTCCTCTTGCTTTGATATGAACTACAAATTCCTCTGTTTAGCTTTTAAATCCCTATGCAATCTAGCCTCTCTATTTCTAGTCTCATTGGACAACATTCTTCTTTTCATACTCCATGATCCAATCCAACTGTTCTTAGCACAGGGTACTCTAACTTACTTCCCTTATCTTTATACAAAGTCATCCCACAATCTTACAATTTACTACCTTTTCCCTCCATTTTATAGTGTCTCCATCTTCTTTTTTTTTCACAACAGTAAAAAACAAGAGAAGATCACTCACTATTTTCTTCATGATGCTTTTCCTGATCCCTCAAGTGCTTTTCTTCCCATTCATCTTTATATACATTTATACTTAGTCATTTTATATTTTTGTGAAATATATTTAAAAGAGGAGTGAATAAGCATTTATATAGTGCCAAATATATGCTAGGCACCGTACCAAGTTCATTTTGCAAATAATATCTCATATAAGATTTTACACATACATGAATACATATTTACATATGTATTGACTGACTCCTTTTGTAGAATTCAGTTCTTTGTGAGTAGGAATTATTGCATTCATTTTACTTAGCTGGAATATAGCAGGTATTTATTAAACTCACTCTCTTCAAAAGCCATTACGTACTTCTCCATTCAATTTCTGCCATGCAAAGGAATCGTCACATCCTGCCTCTTAACACTCCCAGTAATTGTTAGACTTTCTTGATCCAAGACTATTACATTCTTCTATCAGAGCACAACCTTCTACAATCCCTTTCCTTCCTTTGCTTCACCCCTCCTGAACCTTATCATGTTGTTCTCATCTTAAACTTTAATCCCTCTACTCGCTAGTTTCTTAGGCTGTTACCCAGGCTCTAACTTAATTTACCTCCTTCCCTATCTGAACCCTATAGTTAATCGCTTCAGCTTTAGTACTGAGATGAATGAAAAAACAGAGACAGAGTTCCTGGGTAATTAATAATCAATTCATTAATCGAGCTAGCTGATAATCAATACATAGTCACTGGTTTTTCTAGGTCAGTGCTTCTTAAACTGTGGGTCCTGACCCCTTATGGGCTCCTGAAAAATTCTGTAACAGTAAAAGGTTTCTGAATGCAGAATAACAAAAAAAATTAATTAAAAATCAAACTTGTAATGAATTGGAGGTATTTCTGAAAGCGCTTGCCTATGTTGCATCACGCAACTTCTGAGCACAAAGTTCAGAACATCAGGCACGAGCAGTCTGCCAACAACTGCCAAAATGTGAAAAAGGTTCATGAGGGGAAAAAGTTTAAGCCCTGCCTAGGTAACCAAAGACAAAACCATGGGGGTGACTGAATGCATAAACACTTTTGGAAAAGGAAGTACCCCTGACAGGTTAAAATCCAGCCTGATAGGTGAAGAAGTATTGAGGGGGTGGGCATACTAATGAGGAGGTGGACTAAAAGTCTCTCCTGCTGAGAAGGTAGCTTGATCTTGAGTCTCAGCCACCTTTAGCAATCTGGACAAAGGAATCCATTTCTACCTAGACCACTCTGATTGATTTTCTCTTATGTAAGCTGGGTTACACTAGGCTCCACTAAAGGAGTGCAAGCACACGGGATTGATGCTTTGGGTTGGAATTCACTTAGATTAGATTCTGTTTATAATGTAAACAAAAGTAAGGTCTTGTAGTTGATTGGGGTCCTATGGTAGACCAAGGAGCATGTACCTTGAGGATTTGGACAGCGGCATCTATCAGCAATGTCCTTCAGACATTTGTCTGAATTGACTGATAAATCAATATAGGGGTTGATCCCTGAAATAAAAAGTAAAAGCCTTAATCCTAATTTAGTAATTGTTTATTAATATAATAGAAAGTAACGCCATTTTTGGACAAGTCCTTATATTTGTATTCTCTTGATTTATTCTGTATACACACAAATGTACATATTGTACCTGCCAACAGAATGTGTGTTCCTCGAAATTTAAGGATTTTGGGATATATTCCTTAGGATTTTGCGCAAGGGTTGCTTGGCACATAGCAAGCATTTTATCATTGCCTGTTGTTTAAATAATTTAATGGTATAGAGGTGAAAAAAATCTTGTCAAATGCTTCTAGATCCCTAGCAGCCAAAAAAGTTAATTTAATATCTAAGAATATTGAATTTACAATGAGATTGAAAAAAGAGCAAGGTATAACGGAAGGTCATCAATAAATTAAAGTTGGGATTTCCAAATTTGATACACAGTGGTCCATGGACAAATTACTTCAAATCTCTGAAGCTCAGTTTCTTTCGTTGTAAAAATGGAGATGATAGTAATTATCAAACCTAATTCATAATGTTGTTGTAAGGAAAATGTTGTTGTTGTTGTTTTTAAACCATAAGGTGCTATATAAATGTGAGTTATTATGAGAGTTATTACTGGTATTAGAAGCTGGCTCATTAAATCTTAGATAGTTTATTGAGCTGGAATTCATATAACACATAGGTGAAAAGATCAGTTTCATTTCCTTTCATGAAGATGGGTTTACTACTCACAGATAGCTCATTCCAAATTGAATTTCACACTGTCAACCAAGAAGAATGAGTCTATACTAGACAATAATTCACTTGTGCCCTTCTGAAGCAAGTTACTTGGCTCCAGTCTCTGCAGAACCAATAAGAATTATTTACTAGCATATGTTTTTTAATATCCTAAAAATAGCAACTGAAGCCACTAAACTAATTTATATTGTGACATGTGAGTATGAACAGTGGCAAGGAAGAAGGACAGTTAAACATATTCAAAGTAATCTA
Source organism: Pseudocheirus occidentalis (assembly GCA_028646575.1). Lineage (NCBI taxonomy): Eukaryota > Metazoa > Chordata > Mammalia > Diprotodontia > Pseudocheiridae > Pseudocheirus > Pseudocheirus occidentalis. Next base: position 319,475,757 of record CM053593.1, on the reverse strand, counting down.
GAACCACGTCCTATATAAGCCATATTAGAACCTTATGTTCCATTGAACAATCCAGTTCAATGTTCTGCTTCTGACAGAAACTTCTTCTTTTAATATTTCTCTATACCTGTGATATCATAGATGTGGGCACTTCCTCCCACTGTGTATGAAAGGTTACCCATACATGCCTCACCTTCTTCAAAAAAATAGCAGTGATGCCAAGTAATTATGTGCCTCCTATGGCATTAACCTCTAAAGAAGAGCATCACTTGCTATAGGCAATATTCCCAGGTGCTGCTAAATGAGATTCACATGTAATTAGGATGTGGAATATATGTTTAATATCATTGTACATGTATAGTCTACATCAAATACATACCGTTTTGGGGAGAGGGGAAGGAGGGAGAAAAATGTGGAACTCAAAATCTCATAAAAGTGAATATCAAAAAAAGCCAAAGCAACAACAAAACGGAATTAGGAAATATTTAACAAAATAAATAAAAGTACAGTAAAACATAGATGACATATTTAAAACTGAGTCCACCTGCAGGTATCTTTGTTTAAGGCAGGAGGAATAGTGGCCTTGTTTCTGTATGAGTTTGACACCCCTGGCTTAAAAGTTTTAAACTTCATTTAAATAACCCAGAGGTGTGGATTTTTTTCAATTCAATTTAGTAAGCATTCATTTAGTGTCCATTATGTACCAGGCACTGTGTTAAGCACTACCAATAAAAAATACAAATACACATACAAATAAAGACAATTCTTGCCCCCCAAGGAGCTTCCATTTATTAGAGGGAGACAAGACACAAAAATAAGCTGAAAAGTTCAGAGGACGAAAAGTGTGTGATGCAGGGACATGATAAAGATGGGGTCCGTGATGATGATGAATTTGAATCTAAAGACTGAAACTGGTAGGAGATTGAATTGACTTGAAATAGAATTAAATAATTTGCAGATTTCATTTTGATCTCTAATGGCAGAAAGCCAACCTAAAAATCAGCAAGACTTTAGATTCATGTCCACCATCTGACACCTTCTACTAGCTATATGAACAGACTTAAATCACCCTCTGTGTTACCCTGACAGTTTGTTCGGAATAATTAGAAATAAGACTAATCTAAATTTTAAAATCACAAATCTGGTTGAAAAAATAATTCACAAATGCCATCCACATCCAGAGAAAGAATTCTGGAGTCTGAATGCAAATCAAAGCATACTATTTGCTCTCTTTTTTGTTTTGTTTTTTCTTTCCCATGATTCCTGCCATTTGTTCTAATTCTTCTATACAACATGACTAATGTGAAAATATGTTTAATAAGAATGTATATGTAGGGCCTTTATGAGATTGCCTGACATCCTGGGGAGAATGTGGAAGGGAGAGAGGTAGAGAGAATTTTAAAACTTATGGAAGTGAATGTTGAAAACTAAAAATAAATTAATTTATTAAAACAAAAAGGAAAAAAAAATAATCTGCAATGGTTCTCCATTCAGTAATAGAGCATTCCTTGGAACAAAAAGAGGAACTCATAAGGGAAAACAAGTACTTATTAGGCACCTATATTTGCCAAGCACAGTGATAAGTACTTCCCAAATATTCTTGACTTTGAAATGACTGAAAAATTAAGAAAGGAGGTTTAATTTGTCCTAACGCAGCCAGAGTATGCAGTAAGGATACAGTGGTATGTAGTTTTTCTGGATAGATATCTTTTCTCCATATGGAGATGTGTCTGGGCAGAAGGTCGTCAAGGTGTAGCTACTAGTATAGTTTGAGAGACCTAGACTCCATTCAGCTTAGACTTGTCATGCCCTGTAGATAACCAGGAAGTGGCATCAGAGACACTAGGTTCAAATAGGTCCCCGGAGCAGCTTTCCCCTGTGTTATGGGTAGGAGGTAGGATACTGGTCCTATCACAGGATACAAAGACAAAAATGAAGCAGTCTGTCCTTCTAGTTTATTTATTTCTTAAATTGATTTGTTTATTTACTTTTAGTTTGCAAGATTCAGTTCCAGAGTCCCTTGATTTTCAAGTTTTCTCCCCCCACCCCCCTCAACCATGGCAGTGTGCAATCAAGTATAGGATCTGCAAGTATAGGATCTGCAGATACTTTCACATTGGACTTTAGTCTGATTGTATGGAAGTGTTGTAACCAGTGGAGTGAACAGTGGGAAAAAGGAAACACAACCAAACATGGAAAAGAATGATAGCATGTAGATTACTTCAGTCTCCGTTTAAACTCTGTTCTTTCTAGATCTTTCTCTGAATGTAGGTATTTCCTTCCATCCTGAGACTTGTAGAGTTGTCTTATACCTGTGCATTGCTGAGAAGAGGCCAGTTTGTCAAGGTTGGTCATCACACATACAATATGTCTTTGATTGTGTACAAGTTTTCCTGGTTCTGCTCTTTTCACTTAGCACCAATTTGTATAAGCCTATCCAGGTAAATATGAAGTCCATCTCCTCCCCATTTCTTATAGCACAATAGTATTCCATTACATTCATTTACCATAACTTATCTAGCCATTCCCTAATTGATGGGCATCCCCTTAATTTCCAGTTTTTTTGCCACCAGAAAGGGAGCTGCAATAAATATTTTTGTACATATGTGTCTTCCTCCCATTTCTATGATTTCTTTAGGATACAACCCCAGAAGTGGTATTAATGGGTCAAAGGGTATGCAATTATTTATAACCCTTTGGACATAGTTACAGATTGCTCTCCAGAATGATTGTATCAGTTCACAGCTCCACCAATAATGCCTCAGTGTTCCAGTTTTTCCACATCCTCTCCAGCATTTGTCATTTCTCCTCCTTCTAGTTTAAAATATACTCCAGAGACAAAGCAGACATATACATGTAGGTATGTCCAGAAGATAAAAGATGATTTTGTAGGCAAGGCACTTGCAATTGGGAAAATCAGGAAAGACTTCCTATTGAAAGTTGACTTAGAGCTGAATTCAAAGTTAAAAAAGTGGGGAATTCCAAGAGTTTATTCCCCCAGGCATGGGGGCAGCCAATGCAAAGGTGAAAGTGGAGATGGCAGATAAAGTGTTTGTGTATGAGAAGCATTAAGATTGCCAGGTTCACTGTATACTGAAAGACCCTTGAAAAGGGGTATGTGTAATGAGGCTAGAAAGGCAGGCTGAGACCAGGTTATGAAGCATTTATATTTGGTCCTTGAAATCATATATCCCAGGGATCCCCTGAAAATGACTTATCTGAGGGAGTCCATGTTCAGACCTGTGCTATAGGAAAATTTCTCAGATGGCTTTGTGGAGGATGGATTGGTCTGGGGGAGGGGGACTTATTGAGATTGAGAGGTACATTAGGAGGTGATTGCTATAGCTCCTGAAAGAATTGAAAAGTAAGGCCAAGAGAGTTTAACCAACTTACAAAAAGCCATATGGAGCCTAAATGGCAGGCTTGGGATATGAACCCAGGTCCTCAGATGCTAAATGCAGCTCTCTTTCTATGGAACCCCACTACCCAGTCCAGATGCCTTTTGAGTTGTTTCAGATGTAAGATAATGATACTTTGGATTTTATTATTTTTCCTGCTGTGATACCCAACATCGTATTAGTCTCTTGGATGTCATGAAAACATTTGGGTTGTGAGGATGTTCTTCAATAACTCCTAGCTTAAAGATTATTGTTCTGTAAGGGCACTTTGGGTTACTTCCTCCCATAAATGCAGTGTATATATTTCTATGATATATACTCATACCCATGAGCCTGGTATTTCTTTTCTCCTCCTGTGTCCTCTGGAGCTCTTCTGTTTTCTGTCTAATGTTCAGTTTGATAAAAAAGAATCATAAATTCTTCATGCCTTTTGGCTGAAAGATGATGAACTAGAGGTACCTAAAAAGAGAAATATTTACATCTACCACCAATGTGTTGATTTGTTTGGTTTGATATCACTTGCTACTTATAAGGGAGAACTTCTGTTTGGCAATAGAGGGGAGTGAGTTGATAGGTAATAAAAAATAGTAGCAAAGACCATCTGTGAAACATTTTAAAATACACAGAAGTCAGCAGAAGGAAGTTTAGGAGATACCAAGAATCAGGGCAGTTTTGTTAATGTCATGTAAATTTTATGCATAAGGCATGAGAAGTTTGAGGAGAGAAAAGGTTTCGAATAACTATGGAGGAGAGAGGGGCAGTGAATCAATTCAGGCTCTAATGAATTGTCATTTGGGTCCATGAAAGACCATATAAGATTACATAGCCGAAATTTGTGGTGGGCCCAATCAGCATAGTATCGTGACTTCCTTCAGTGCATTCATTAGCCGCTAAATAGGAGAGAAGGAGGCAGATAGTAGAAGGAGTCTGGAGTTGGAGCTTAGCAAAGCACCATTGTCCACAGGACAGCGGAGGAGGGGAATCGGGTAGAGCAAAGTATAGAGCTGAGTTAGTTTACTAAGGGATAGAGATAGGGGAGGGAGGAGAACCCCTCCCCCATTTTAATCTCATGTAGGGATTATGATTTGGGTAAAGGGAAAAGCAGTAGAGGGAATGAAAGTTACAATGGGGAACATGGTGCTTAGGTATAGGAAAAGGAGTAATTATAAAAGGTTATTATCAGGTAAAGGAATTTCAAATTTCCTGAGCATGAAAGAACATTTGTAAGGGATGGCAAGGTCAAATGACCATCTCTGTGTGTAGCTGAGGTAGAATGGGAGTATTGTCTTGAGAATGTATTACTTTGTAGAGCTGGGAAGTTAGGCTATTTGATTATCAATGCATAAATTGAAGTCCACAGGAATGTAGGCAGGGTGAAGGTAGAGAAAGACTTATTACTCAGGCACTAAGCTCATTGAGGAAGGAAGGAATATGGTCTAAGAGTTTATAGATAACAACTCCTGGGTTAAGGATTGGTGAATAATTTGAATAGCATAAACCTCAAAGGAAGAACTTTTTCTCAGGGAAGATGGCAAGAGCATCTGTAAGTAACTGGTAATGAGAAACAGGGAGTATTATGAATCCCAGCTCCTAACTGGGAGCATGAGAGAAACTCTGTCTAGTTAGAGTAAAGAGGAAAGCTGTGTCATCAGGAGACGGACAGATCCCAGTGATGGCCAGAAAAATGAAAAGAATGAGAAGTAAATAGGCTTACAATGATAGGAAGAATTTCAGTTATGGCATGTGTTGTCAGGAGGGCACAGTGAAAGGCATCCCCTTCATATTCTAATATATGTCAACCTCTTAGGAGAATATAGCAGCAGTTAGATTGCTACTACTTGTTTCTGTTTTGTCTGTATATCTTTGTAAATCTCTTGAGTTAAACATTCTTTTGTATGGAAAAAATAAATAGCTTCCTTTTCTTGATTTACATTATATACTAACTACCTTTCTACCTGTCTAACTTAAAATCATGCTTGCACAGGCTCTGCATCAAGGCCAAAAAAAAAGCCCCAGAATGTGAGGGGAAAAAAACTATAACCTTTCTCTAGCATACATGCTTGTCTGGGTCCAGAACTCTATAAGAGGGAATGTGTCTCAAACCCCCTACACCCAACAGCACAAGTTTTTATTCTGGCAATCCACTTGAATCTGTTCCAGAGAAAACAGTAGAGAGCTGGATTCATGAAATATCTGTTGAAATATCCATGTCCAAGAAAGTACATCCTACTGAGTTTCATGAAGCATTCTATATTATACAGAGTGTGTTCTTTCATAGCAGATGTACATATAAGAAAATGTGCAGAGAATAACCAAATTGTTTTCCAGATTCGACATAGAATACACCTAAAGATTTCATAGATTAGTAGTCTACAACAAAGCACTTTATGTACATTATGTCAAATGATTTTCACAACTTTATGAGATGAAAAACTTCAGGTATTGTCCTCATACAGATGGGGACCAGACTCAGAAAAATCATGCTACTACTAAGTGTCAGAATTAAGATTTGAATTCTGGTCTCTTGACTATAAGTTTAGTACTCTCTCAACTAATGTAAAGCCAATCAGCAGTAGATTCCTGAGAGAATGCTACTGTGAAGAGCTTTTAAGATTCAGATTACACAGTATTAGTGAACACTGTTTATTCCATTACAATTCTTTATTCAGTACAATGTTCACAGTATCAACAATTCACAATATTATATACAATCTTCAG
>CM053593.1:319436851-319469162 GCA_028646575.1 Pseudocheirus occidentalis | reverse complement strand
GCTCTAAATGCAATGTTTTGTTCTGCTATACCACAACAGTTCTTCTCCTTTCACAGGATACCAAAATAGTAGAGTTGAGGGGAAATTCCACAGCCATTTGGTACCACTCATAGCTGGAAAAGAGCCTCCACTCTAACATAGATGCTCCCTGAGAAAGGAGCTTCAAAATTCATAATCCAGATAGAGACAAAGTGTTAAATTCCTCTCCTTCCTTGTATCATCACATATCTGTTTATCTTTTACAGGTCATTTTCCACCTGTAGAATGTAATTACATTCTTAGAGGGCCAGGATTATTAATCATTTTGTTTTTGTGTCCTCATTGATGAGTACATTCTTATTCCGTTGAATTGACACATTGTATAGGAATCCCCCAAAAAAGAATTAAGACATGATGTCAACAACCTGAACCTTTAATCCCGGAATCTAATGAAGATGTCACAGTGGTCTCCAAAACTCTTTAAGGGGGAAAAAAATTACCCTTAAAAAATTTTGCACAAGGGAACGGGTTTAGATATCACTCCTACTGTACCATGCATCTCTGTATTCTTCATATTCATAACTACTTATAATTTAGCAATATCCCATTACATTTATGTACAGCAGTTTCTTTCTCCATTCTGCAACAGATGGGTATCTACTTCTTCCCTGTTCTTTGTTATTCCAAGAAGTGCTTTTATAGTTGTTTTGAAATTTATGAAATCTTTCTGACTTTGACCCCCTTTTGGCACATGACCAAAGATCGGATCTCTGGACAAAAAGAATATTTAGGTTTCAGCCACTTTCTAAACTTAATTCCAAATTATTTTCCAGAATGGTAAGAACAATTCATAGCTCTACCAATAAGGTATCATCGTGTGTACTTCTTTCTAAACCCCCTCCTATATTGTCAGTTTGTTAGATGTTAGATCCTTGTCTCGCTTGAATGAGGACTTGCTATCATGGGAGAATGTTGTGTTGGCCATAGGCATAGCCTGATACTTATGTTCTTTTTTTTTGAGTGCAGAAGAAAGAGGAAGAGCTGTATAAATGAACCATAAGTCTAAAATTAGAATTGAATTTGCTAAGCATTTAATTTTTCAGATGAGAAACTGAGGTTTGGAGATATTAATTGAATTGTGAAAGGTCATGTAGATAGTAAGTGGTAGACTGAATTTGAATTCCGGTTCTTTAACTCCAAATCAATACTGTCCAGACTTACAAACTGTGTAATCCTGGGAATGTCATCCAGTCTCTCTTTGCCTTGCTTAAAGTGGTGATAATACTAGAACTCTCCTTGAGAGAAACAAATGAAACATTTTATACAAAGTGTTTTGTAAATCTTAAAGTCTTATATATATAAAGACTTATATAAAATCATATATAAAATCTCTTCACAGATTTTGTCATGATTGTTGTTATGATTTCATGGACAGTATCCATATATTTTGTTTGTTGTTATGTCTGTATCAAAGTATTGGTTACTCCTTGTTTTGGGAAACTTGAAAATTTTTTTTGCAAAACAGACTCATGCCATACTGGTGACACTATAAAAATTGTTTACTTCCAGACGCTTTTGTAATTAATAGGAATCATGAAAGGAGAACAGATGACTTCCTGACTCTATATTCAAATATCCACATCAGGGGGTTTCTTCTGTTTTCTTTGTGTATGTAATTTCCCTACTGATTTCAAGCGAATCTTCTAATCTGTACTCATTATAAACTTTATTTTCATCTTACACTACATGTACAGAATTATCCTCTATATTGTTTCCCTTCATAGTTGTGAACAAAAGTCAGATCTATGCGTGAAAAAAAAACTAGAGATAGGAAATTGGAGCCAGCATAGCTTATGTTTAAGAAGTTGAAACCATTTGAATATATTGAACATTACTATCACTTGCTTATCTTAGATCACCGATCATCTAACATAATTCACAGGACCATAGTTGTAGATATGGAAGAGAATAAAACAAAAGCAAAAGTGAACTGGCTCTCAAAGGTCAGACTGCTAGGAAGTGGAAGGCCTGAGGTTCAGTTCTAGGTCTTCTGAGTAAATTGATTGTTCTTTCCACGTTATTGGGTGGCTTCATGCTGTAGCTCTGTGGCTACTATGTATGGAATAGGGTAAGGGTGTTCTGGGAAGGGACAGCAAAATGGGATCTTACAAGGGAACTCAGAGGCTATGTAGTCTGTCTAATTCATTTGATAGATGAAGAAACAGAGGCCTGGGATGATGACGTGACCTCCTTAAGACCCAAGTGTGTTGCTATAATCACACTTGCCCATGACGACATGCGCAGCTAGATGGCACAGTGAACCTAGATTCAGGAAGACCTCAGTTAAAGTATGACTGTGTGACCCTGGACAAATTATGAAATGGCTACCTGCCTCAGTTTCCTCATCTGTAAAATGGATAAAGTAACAGCACCTACCTCTTGGCGTTGTTGTGAAGAAAAAAGGAGATATTTGTACAGCACTTTGAAAACCTTTAAACTGCTATTTTCACTTCAGCTCTGTCTGACTCTTTATGGCTCCATTCATGATTTTCCTGGTAAGGATACTGGAATGGTTTGCCATTTCCTTCTCCATCTCATCTTACAGATGAGGAAACTGAGGCTGACTGTTTATATGACTCGCTCACTTATAGCTAGTAAGTATCTGTGGCCAAATTTGAATTCAGGTCTTTCTGACTCCAAGCCTGCTACTCTGTGTGCTGCCCCACCCAGCTGCCCTGGGTTATATAAATACTATTTATCACTTTTAGCTATTACTATACATATTTCATTATTACTGTACATTTAAACTTTACTTATATACATGCATGTTTGTGTGGCATATATATGGGTATGTATGTATAAATATGCATATACATGAATATTTGTGTGTGTATGACTAGAAGTACATGAGCCATAAACTGAATCTGTGTGTGTGGAATAGAATTAGACCCCCCCCCCCAAAAAAAAAAGTCTGTGAAGAAAATCATCTATGTGAAATACTTGTCCTAGCTAATAAGGTAAGAGGTAAGAGTCATTTTAATCATGTATTAAATGTCAGTTAAAGAAATTTGCTTGTCTTGGATTGCCTAGATTCTCTGATGATACTCATTCTCTCTGGTTGGTGCACAGGGCATTTAACTTACCCTGCACAATTGATTTCATTGTAAAGTGGGGGGAAAGCTCATTTAATTGCAAACCAGTTCTTTGCTCTCAATTTGAATACTAGCAGAAATTTTGGCAGACCTTAGTTTCAAGAAGCCTCAAATCCAATAAATGTCACTAGGATCTTGACTTCTAGCTTCATTGATGTGTCTAATTAAACTGAGTCATTTAAAGCAATTTATTACTGAGCAAAACTACTGTTTGATAGAGTAAGTGGTTTTAACATTTGCTCAGTCTCGAGGTTGCCAGACATTGCGGTTGCGGTTTGGCTGTGCTAGTCCAAATATCCTGTTGTTTTGTCTGGAAAATGTAAATCTCCTTACTTTGAATTTCTCAGAGAATGAAAGAAACTACTGCCCACATAAACTGAATAGGGTTTCAGGAAATGTCATGTACTCTTCCTTTGTGAATCCCTAATATTTAACTCTGCATAGAGAAGAAGGTATTTCAGGGCTGTAAAACTGCTGATCAACAGGAGGCATGTTGTTACTCCTAGTGACATCCTTAACTTTTTGAATTTTGTTTTCTCTTTGCTCAATGCCCTAATTTTTTTCCCTTAAGTTCGCTTAAGGCTTCTACATCTTTAAATATGGTTTCCTTTCACTAACAATGCAGTGCTCTACTTAATTTATTTGTTTTCAGACATTATGATTAATATTAAAATTGAAGGAGTTATTTTACCTTTTCAAATTCTAGGAATTTTTTTTGGTGAGGGAAGAAGGGAGAAAAGGGAAGGAAAGAAAGGCCACCTGGCCTCCTTCATTCAGAAGCTTAGAGATTCTGGGTCAAAAAGCACAGTTAGCCCCATGAAGAGACAGGAACTACAAATGAAAAGTCTCTATGCATAAGGCAACCGCAGAATTTGCATTAAATCTGGAAAGGATTAGAGCTTCTCCATTTCTAAATGAGTAAATTGAATCTCAGAAAAGTTGCTTGTCTTGACTACAGTTAAAACTAGTTACTAGTAGGACTAGGGTCTCCTGATCATAATCCAGTTACTGATATAGAAAACTGTATTGAATTTCACAACTATATTTGAAATTTATAAATCTTATTCATGTCATTAGCCAACTCTTTCAGTCATGACTTTAGGTATTTACATCACACAACTGGCCCTATCAGTAGAAGTGGAAACAGAAAGTTCTTAAGTTTGTTCATTTTTCTTTTATGTTTCGGCATTTGGTGTTTTATCAGTGTGTATATGTGTATGATCTTCAAAACTTTTTTTAAATAGAAAGGAAACATGGCACAGTACATAGAGTACTAAGCTTAAAGTCAGGAAGATAAGTTCAAATGCTGCCTTTGACACCTACAATTCTTTGTGACCCTGGTCATGTCAATTAATGCTGTGTTTTTCAGGCAACTTCATAGGACACCAATACTAAGTCCTAGATGGGTTTTGAATTGTGTTGGTGAGAGACTTCACAAATTTTCACAAAATCACAGATCCTCTATGTATTTTCTTAACAGTTATAAGACAGACTGGACTTTTTTTTTCTAGATTCCACAAGGTAAAAAAGTTCAAAAATATTTGAATACCCTGGTAGCACAGTGGATAGAGCACTGGGCTTGGAACCAGGAATACTTATCTTTCTGAGTTCAAATCTAGCCTCAGATACTTACTAGCTGTGTGACCATGGGCAAGACACTTAACCCTGTTTGCCTTAGTTTCCTTATGTGTAAAAGGAACTAAAGAAGGAAGTGACAAACTACTCCAGTTTCTTTGCCAAGAAAATTCCAGCAGGGGTCATAAAGAGGAAGACTGAACAACAGCCTTTTCCTGATACTGAATTGAAAATCCATCAGTAATTTCTACCCATGGTTCATATCTTTCCAGGAACTGTTACATGAAGACAACAAGCATCTAATGTACTTCTGCAATGTCACTTAAATGTTCCCAGGGCCATCAATTTTTCCTCAAATGTGAGAGTGTCAAGTCCCCTTTCCATCCAGATCATGCTCTTCTGAATCTGCTCCCTCTCCCTGGATTTCTCTCATAGTGTGGCACTAGAACCAAATATGAGAATTTAGGTATATTCAGGCCAGTGCAGATTGCAGTAGGACATTTTCTTTGTTTTTCTGCATAGTATTCTTAGCTCCCTCAGCACTCATATCCTAGGGTTGATTCTTACTGAAGCTTTAAGTCCATGAATAGTGCTAATCATTTTTACCATGACCTACTGTTGAGGCAGGTCTCCATTATCTTCTACCTGTACATTTATTCCCTTAACTTGGGTTTAATAATTTTTTAATTGATAGATTTTTCCAAGAACAGAATCAGCTGCTTCATAAAATAATAAGGTTTTTGGTTACTCATAAATTCATTCATTTGTTCATCCTACTTTTAAAAGCACTTACTGTGTACAGACTGTTATTATAATGTACCAGCTGCCGCCAGAAATGCGTGATAAATAGGCATGGCACCATCTTGAGAAAAATTACAGTCTCCAGACTCTAAATAATCAGACACAATTCTGGGAAATATTGGAAGCTATATCATGTAGTGAATGTACCCCTGGACCTAGGTGTGATTCAGGTATCCCCTCTGATACTTGCTAGCTATGCAACTACAGGCAAATCACGTGTTTCTTTATATTTCAGTTTTCTCTGTCTACAAATGAGGAAGTTGTACTCGATGGCCTCTAAATTCCCTTCCAACTCCAAATCCACTGTCACATGATCCTGCATATCTTGTGGTCTTTTTCCTGAGTGTATATGTGTGTAATTTTTAAAGAACACTTTTAAATAGAAGGAACTGAGAATGAGATATTTTTTAATTGTCCTCTCAAATCTAGTATATGATTTCTTAATACTGATACATCACTTGCTTTGGAGCTACTGACCCATGTCCCTTTCATGCTGGTAAGTCAGGTCCCCAGGCTAAAACTATGGCTCTTCCTAGGACTCTAAGGCAAACCCTGAAAGGTTGGCATGGTTTTCTAGTGCTACCTCACAGGTTTGTTGTAAGGATCAAATGAAATTATATATGTAGATAATTTTGCAAGAACTACATAAATGTTAGTTGTTGTTGTTGTGAATGAGGAGAAATGTTCATGTGGAGCATTTGTGCCCGACCTATGGTAGAGTCTTCTGAGCTCATTTTGGTCTGATCTGCCTTGACCCCTACACAGTGATATCATTTTGATCCTTTTTGAAAATGAAGGACAATAGGGGTGGCTAGGTGGCACAGTGAGTCAGGAGGACCTGAGTTCAGATCCAGACTCAGACACTTAACACTTACCAGCTGTGTGACCTTGGGAAAGTCACTTAACCCCGGCCTTCCACCCCCCAACAAAGGGGAAAAAATAGAAAAAGAAAATAAAGGACAACAACCAAACCTCCAAGACCGAGGGCCTAGAACAAAGAGGATAAAAAGAAATAGGAGGAATAAAATCAAGATGACTGAATAGATACGGTACAAAATGCAGGAATAAGAAAAAAATTGTTTTTTAATTAGCCAAACAACTTTCATCCGATGCCTAAGTGTAAGCATTTCTGGATGAAAAAAAAGTGTAGAAAAAAAGGAGGGCAAAATTAGCATCTCTTAATTGTGGAAGCTTAAGATCTCTATCCTGCTCCACTTCACATTAAATCAAAGCTTTCTGGAGTGTTGTTCTGTGTTTTGTCATCTTTCCTGCTTCTTACATGGTTTCCTTGAAGACTCAGCTCAAAGGACTCCTTCAGGATGCCTCTCCTGGGCCCTCAAGCTGCTGGTGCCTCCCAGTCTAAGGTCACCTACAATCTCTAATCTGTATGTATTTGTTGTTGTTGTTGTTTTTTAGTAGATTCAGTCATGTCCAGCTCTTTGTGACCCCATTTGAGGTTTTCTTGACAAAGATACAGGAGTGGTTTTCCATTTCCTTCTCCAGATCACTTTAGAGATAAGGAAGCTGAGACAGACTGACCAGGGTCACACATCTAGTAACTATTTGAGGCTGGATTTGAGCTCAGGAAGATCAGTCTTCCTGACTCCAGGCCTGGCATTCTTTCTGTCGACTGAGCCACCTAGCTGTCTGATGTATTTCATATATACCTTTTATAAACATGTTATCTATCTCCATAGGATATAGTCTCTTTGAGGGCACCTATTGTTTTTTTGGTTTTTATTTTTATTTCCGTCATTTGACGTAATGCTGGGCAGATAATTTCTGCTCTATAAATTATTGGTAATGACTGATTGTATATTTTTTCCCCTATTTTCACTCTCTCTGTGTCATTCAGTTTGCTTTTTTTCCTCATCTTTATTTTACCTTCTCAATATTTTTTCCCTCATGTGCTAATTCTATTGAACTTTGTTGTTGTTCTGCTCTGGAAAAGAAAACCAAAGACATCTTTTTCTATACAGGCATCTAGTTGTCTTAGTGGAGAGAGTGCTGGTTCTGGAGTCAAGAAGATCTGAGTTCAAATATAACCTCAGATGCTTACTAGCTGTGTGACCCTGGGCAAGTCACTTAACATCTGTCGGGCTCAGTTTTCTCAACTATAAAATGGAGATAACAATGGCACCTATCTTGAAGGGGTATTTTGAAGATCAGATGAGATTATATTTGTAAAGCACTTAGCACAATGCTGGACATGTGGCAGGCAATTAAAAATGCTTGTTGCCTTTCCTCCCTCCCCCATACCTAGGAGTGTAACATCCGCATCATCATTATCTCCATCTCCGTGAGACTTCAAACCACTGTAACATATTTGGATTTTATGGGGCTGTTTTCTTAAGCTCAGTGAATATTTTCATGCCAACTGCTTTATGATGCATCACTGCATTACCCTTGTTTTGTTGAGGGTCTCTCCATTCCATTCTAACATGAATGTTCTGGTCTACGTCCACATCTGCCTTCTACTCCTGTTGCTACCGAATCATTGAGCTTGGGTTCAGCTGTGCTACTGATTGACACCTTGGAAATTTGGCTAAAGTTTTGATTATCTTTTGATTTGAAATTGAATAATTTGAAGAACTGCTTAAAGTACATGTTGATTTGATTTTATTCATCAGTCTTTGTTCATTGTTATGATTATAAATGTCAACAACAGAGAACTTTCACCATTATTCTACTAGAAAACTTTACACTCATGCCTTCAGTAGGTAGTTTTCATTTTCTTTTTTATTTTCCTTATTAAAACATTCTCTCTTAATTTGGGGTAAATGTCTCCTTTCCTATTATTCCCAGATTCAAGATACTCTATGCTTGGTTCTTTTGCCCCATCCTTCTAACAACTTCTTATCCTTTTGGGGATTCATTGATTGTTAGCTTTAAAAGAGCAAGCTTGGAGATATCAAGAAAATACATTTTCCAACATGCATTCCTGTAATCCCTAGCAAATTATCCTGTCTTCTCACTAAAGTCATGGTTCTCCTCCCCTCCAGTGCCTCATGCTAGAGTTTGATCTCTCCTATTCCCTGTTCTGATTCCATGCCTTGGACAAAGGAAACTAGGCAGTCAGTCAGCACTGTAGGAAGCACATTCACGAATTACCTTAGAACTGGCCCTCTCCTCCTCTTCTGTCATAGTCCTAAAAACTCCAGGATTCTCATCATGAAACGGAAATATTCATGACCAGAGTCTCCCTATATCAGCCAAGTGCCTAACAGGGCAGCCATAGTTCAGCAAAAAGGGTCAGAGGTAATAGAACCCTTAATACCTGTAAACTAAAGTATGGTAGTTTTGGTCTTCTTCAGAATGTGATGAATAGAGTCTCCTTCACTCTCATCTTCACTCCCCACAGTGCTCATTTCATCTTTATTATTTCTCTATCCACACAGTGAGTCTCTGATTCTAAAACATCATAGACAGATCATTCTTTCCAAACAGTATGTCTCCTTAACCCAAATGCACTGTAGCAATATGGTGGCTCTCCAGAAAGGCTCCTTTTAATTTTTTTAACAATATAGGAAAATAAACTACTGCATAGGACTCTTAAAATTGGTATTTTATGGTTGTTATTTCTCTTACAGTGTGTAGACACTTTGGTTATGGAGCATATGGTTCACAATTATTGCAATGTTCCATGGGGGGAAATATAAATAATTCACAAGTAGCTGGGGCTACCTTATTAATTAAGAATATTGATTTGTTTGATTTTATTTTAAGTACACACGGTTTATTTTTTTCTGGATCCTTTTGTAACTTGATTTATTCTGCTAACAGTGCTGAATTACTTGAAAAGATTTTTCTCAGCTTTACTTCATGGCAGTCTAATTAACAAAGGAATTGCAGGTACTTTTCAGAACTATGGAGAAATCTCCATCAGTCCCCACAAGTGGTTGTTGGTAGCCTCTTGCCTAGTCATTCACCCAGGAAACAAAGCTGGCAACTGTGAATCCCAGGTGTGTAGATTTAAAAATATCAGTAGGGATTTTAGCTGTGAAATCATTAGATTCCCATTTGTAGAACACTATAATTAATTCTGTTGTGTGGAAGTAATAGGCTCAAGATTATCCCTGGGGAAGCTACAGCCTGGGGGGGAGAAAAAGGCTATAAAGAAGAAAGGGACAATATGGATTATCTTCCTCCCAGAAGTCATTTGCACAATGAGCTCTTCCATTTTGAAAGTTTTTAGTGCCTCGTGTAGTGATCAGGAGCTGCAGCTTAAGGGCCCATCTTGTTGTTCTATCTACCAACCAAGTGGAGACCAGTTAATAAGCTGCCTCCTTTTCTGTCTTCCTTATGTTCTAGGAGCCCTTGCCAGGCCTTTCATCTCCAGTCCTTGAACTGGGCCTCAGAGGTGCTGTTTCAGAGCCCTTTCATATTTTTATTATTCTCAGCAAAACCCTCTTCATCCTTGCCACAGCCTTCTTACAATGCAGAACTTTAGATTTCTTATTGGACCATGGATACTGGAACAATTGAATGGCTCTCAAGTGGCCATCCCCTTCCTGCACTGTACTGAGGTCATTGGAATGCCCCAGGAGCAAAAAAGAATGTACCTGAATGAAAAGTAGCTGTGTGCTACACATCCCTTATTCACACTCCTTAAAATCAGGGAAAACCTAGGAGCCCTGGAGAGTCTCCTTGGAAACGGAAAACGACCTTAAATGTCTTCCTGCTTCTAGTTTCCTTCTCTTCCCTCTCTCCCTTTCTCTCTCCCCACCTTCTCCCCTTTTCCCTTCCCTCCAATCTCTTGGTTTCCCACTTCCCTTCCTGTGATTTTCAGATCATTCCATGTAACTTATATAACTAAACCATAAGTTGGGAGAAGGGGAGTGAAAAGGAAACAAGCATTTATTAAACTCCTACTCTGTCATGCACTGTGCTAAACACTTTGCAAATATTTGATCAACACAGCAACTCAATGAGGTTGGTGGTATTATTATGTACACTTTTCAGTTGAGGAAACTGAGCTAGACAGCAGTTTAGTGACTTGCCCAGGGTCACAAAACTAAATGTTTGATGCAGAAATTTGAACTCAGGTCTTCACGACTCCAGGCCCAATGTTATAGCCACTGCACCATCTAGCTTGCCTGTTAGATTGCACTGCTTCTAGGCTCCAATTTTTCTATATGGAACCTATTCAGAAATTGCTTAAGGCCTCCCTAGTGTGTCTAGGTTAAAATATGAAATTGTGGGATTCTATTTAAACTTCTCTCCAATATGACTTCTATCTGCCTTTCCCGTATTCTTTCATATTTCCCTTTCCCAGTGCTGCTTGGGTAGCATGGCATGGCTCCAACCCGAGAGTTGTTGTATCCTCAGACCTTTGCTCAGTGCCTCACCCAAAATAAGCAGTAAAAAGTTCTTGGTGATGGGTTGACTGACATTGCATCCCTTGCCTCCATGCTCGTGTCTTCGAGATATTGCCTCCTCTCCTTAGGCCCTGGAATCCCTGTCTTCAAAGTTTGGCTGCAGTGCAGGCTTTGGAATATGGAACCTTTCCTGACCACCCCCTCCCCCTTTGTTAGGGGCCTTTCACTATTGAAATTGTTTATATAGATTTGAATATTTGCTCCTGAGTTCATCTTGGATTTCCCTAGTAGGAATGGAAGACTGTAGGCACCGTTGCATTTTCTGTCTTTGTATCTTCAGGGCACCCCATAATGCTTTCTATATGCTGTTCAGTCCTTTGGACACATCTGGCTCCTCATGATCATAGAATGCCAGTATTGTCCATGGGCTTTTCTTGGCCAAGGCACTGTAGTGGTTTGCCAGTGTCCCTGGCTCGTTTTACAGATGAAAAACGGAGGCAAACAAGGCTAAGTGACTTGCCCAGGGTCGCACAGGTAGTAAGTGTCTGAGTCAAATTTGAACTCAAGAAAATGAGTCTTTCTGACTCCAGGCCTGGCACCCTAACCACTGCACCACCTAACTGCTTTTTACATAGTAGGCACTTAACAAATAGTTGTTGAATTGAATGAAATAAAATTGTCACCAATCCCAATACCAGTGGAAAAATGCATAGTGAGAATAAGTAGAACATATCACCATCACCATCATCATCATCATCACAGTGTCATTTGTATGGCTTGTTAAGGTTTACAAAGCATTTTCCATATATCATCTCCTTTGATCCTCACACCAGCCCTGTGAGGTAGATATTCTTATTCTCCATTTTATAGATGAGAAAACTGAAACAGAGGTTAAATGACTTGCCTAGGGTCACACCATGAGTAAAGCGTGTTAGGCTGGATTTGAACTCAGGTCTTCTTGACTACAGGCCCAGCACTCTATGCACTGCTCAATGTAGCTGCTCTTAAGTAGGCTTGTAATTAATGCTTGGTGGGGGATTGATTGATCTATTCCTGACCACAAGACCAGATTTCTGTCCGCTGAGCAATGCCTAATAGTCCTAATAAGACATCTCCCTTACCTTTATTAAAGGTGACTGGGGAAGGGGAGAGGTGGCTCAGGTAGTTGGAAACAGAACCTACTAATAGTAATAAGGAGATCAGGCCTGTGATTTAATTGATATATCCAGTCCCAGGTGTGGAAAGTCTCTCTACCAATGCAAATCAATACCTCATTTTCAGTTTTATCGTCTTCAATCATTTCCTAGAGAACTGAGAAATTTCATGACTTGCCCAGGGCCGTATAGCTAGTATGTGTTGGAGGAAAGGCTTAAACCCAGATCTATTACGTTATCAACTCCTTATGAATAAGGATTGTTTTACTTTTTGTACTTGTATACTCAGGCCCAGTAGAGTGTCTGACGCATAGTAAGCATTTAATAAATATCTGATGATTGATTCCTTATCCTGAGGCCAAATATCTAACCACTAGACTGTGTTGCCTCTCATTCACCTACTGAATGAGAACTCGATTTGTCAAAATGGTCACTACAGAATTTTCAAAAGATTTGTAGTGTTACAACAAATTGCTAAGCTATTAAAGTAGTTGGTCCTGTGATAAAGTCAAGAGGACAGTCACAAATCCATTCATTCTGGAAGGTTTCCTGCCCAGTAAAGGTATCTACATCTGTGTTTCAAGGGCCATTTTTGTTGTTCTAGTCTGTAGAAATGTAAAATAGTTAATTACCCACCCCCTTTTTAATGGCAGTCATGTCTTTTGACTTATCAATAAGTCACAGAATAGGTCCTTACTGAACATAATTCATTTAAATTTCACCCACCCCCCAAACCCCCACCATAAGGTCCGCACTGAACACCGATCATTACTCCAATCACTTACATGTCTTCCTAGCATTGTGAAGCTCAAAATATATTAGCTTGTTTATGATCAAGACTTGTGGGACAAAATCAGGACCTTTATGCAGGTAAGATATATTACAGTTATCGTTTCTTCCAATCTATAAAGCCCATCATTCTGTCATAAAGGGAATTAAAATGATCAGACATGATTTGTCTTTTGAAAACAGTGCTGGATTGTGGTTTTCTCTCAAGTATTCTGTGTGGAGAAATTGGTTTTTTTGGGGGGGGTTGGAGGAGAGTACTAGAATAGCATAGATATTTTTACTATCAAATATTAATTAATGGTTAATTTTCTTACAAAATTATTCATCCTTTTCAGCATATAATCCCCTTGCTTTTCAGCTCTCACATTCTTCATAATGCTCTTTATAATGATTTTAGCCAGTGTTTTAAATAACCTGAAAATCCTATCACTAAGGGAATCTTACATAAAAACATTTAGCTTTGAGAGTAGCTAGGTGGCCCAATGAATAGAGCACCAGCCCTGAAGTCAGGAGGACCTGAGTTCAGATGTGGCCTCAGACACTTAACACTTACTAGCTATGTGACCTTGGGTAAGTCACTTAACCCCAATTTACCTGCCTTCCTCCCACCAAAAAAAAAATTAGCTTTGTAAAAAGATTTTTTTAAAAATTTGTCCCTCTTCTAACTCAGTATAGGTTGATTTGGGATGGGGGGAGGGGTGACTGATTTTTTTGTGAAGTGTGAAATTTTCTCCTGTCCCAACCCCTTTTAAAAAATCATTACTTATTATTAAAATATCCTTTCCTGATATTTAAGAGCCTGGCACTTTTCTTAGCCATTTAGTTTTTGTCCAATATGATAGCCCTGTTTTCATTTTTGTTCTTTCTTTAAAATGCAAAATAAATCATTTCTGTCTCTTTCTGTGTGTGTGTATGTGTGTTTCCTCTTACTTTTTTATGCTTTATTTTTCTTTAAGTAGTCTTTGTCTTTGACACATGCATAGTTGCATGTCAGAAAAATCAGTTCATAGATTTTTTTTTCTATGTGACAATTTCAGCCCTCCCTCCAGTCGTTTAATTGCTATTCATTTTCCCAAAAGTGGTATTTGTAGTCTCAAAACTTAGCAGAGTACATTTGACACTTAGTAAGCACTTAATAAATGCATGTTGTCTGCTTGCCTGTTAAGGAAGAGGAACTGATAAATGGTTAACTCTTAGACTGGGCCTCAAGCAATGTTTGTTCCTTGGCACAGGCATCATGAACCTCTAGTCAGTCAAGCAGCCAACCAGCATTTATTAGACCCTCATACATACCAATACTGGACTCTAAGGTCCAGGATTGCAAAGAAAGGCAAAAATAATTCCTGCCCTCAAGGAATTCACATTCTAATGAGGGAGATAGCATGGAAATAATCATGTACCTACAAAATATCTACATTGTAAATGGAAGATAGTCTTATTTGGAAGGCAATAGCTGAGAGTGGAGAAGGCTAGTGAATGGAACTGGAACTAGGACAGGCTTTTCTATTAGAAGATAGCCCTTGATCTGTATCGTAAGGGAGACCAGGGAAGCTGGAAGAGCATGACAGGTATGGGGGAAAATCAGTATAAATGATCAAGTCAAGAGGTGGAGTGTCGGTTATTAGAGGAATGCAAAGTAAAACAACTTACCTCACACCTATCAGATTGGCTCATATAACAAAATGACAAATGTTGGAGAAGATGTGGGAAAATTGTAACAGTAATGCACTGTTAGTGGAGTTGTGAACTGATCCAACCATTCTGGAGAGCAATTTGGAACTAAGCCCAAAGGGTTATAAAAATGTGCATACCTTTTGACCCAACACTTTTAGGTCTGTATCCCAGAGACATCATAAAAAGGGAAAAGGACCCACATGTATAAAAATCTTTGTAGCTACTCTTTTTGTGGTGGCAAAGAAATAGAAATTGAGGGGATATGCATGAGTTTGGCAAGGACTAAATGAGTCATAGTATATTGACATAAAGGGATACTGTTGTACTCTATGAAATGATGAGCAGGTGAATTTTAGAAAAAGCTTGAAAGACATATGTGAACTAATACTGAGTGAAGTGAGAACATTGTACACAGCAACAGCAACATTGGGTGATGACCAACTTTGATAGACTTGACTCTTCTCATTATGGAAAATGCTATCCACATCTAGAAAAAGAACTATGGAGTCTGAATGTGGATTTCATTTTAATCTCCTTGCTGAGATTTGAGAGACACTCTAATGTTCCTTGATCTTACTTCATAAGGAATAATCTTACCTGTCAACCATTTTTTAGAATGAGGCAAGTCTGTAGGTCCCTGTGCTAATCTGATCTATGGGATCTTGAGTGTTGTTTCAGTTTAAAGAGTTGACTTTTTTTTACTTCCTCTCCCAATTTGTGGGACTCTTTAATTTCTTTATCAAAAATGGGAGCTGATGGTACCTCATTGAAAGAAGATGGATTATTAAATAAAAGCTATATACTATTTACAAAAGGCTTGTAGTGAGGGGAAGAAAAAATTGCTTAATTCCTCACTGTTTAAGAATATAGACGGGAGGCTGCAGCTGCGGCCATGAGTATGCTCAGGCTTCAGAAGAGGCTTGCCTCTAGTGTCCTTCGATGTGGAAAGAAGGTATGGCTTGACTCCAATGAGACCAGTGAAATTGTCAATGCCAATTCCCGCCAGCAGATCCGAAAGCTGATTAAAGATGGGCTTATCATCCGGAAGCCTGTTACTGTGCACTCTCGTGCCAGATGCCGAAAAAAATACTCTGGCTTGATGGAAGGAGCCACATGGGTATTGGTAAGAGAAAGGGTACTGCCAATGCTCGTACACCTGAGAAGGTGACCTGGATGAGGCGAATGAGAATTCTGCGCCGTCTGCTTCGTAGATACCGTGAATCCAAAAAGATTGACCGCCACATGTACCACAGCCTGTACTTGAAGGTGAAGGGAAATGTGTTCAAGAATAAGTGGATCCTGATGGAGCACATTCATAAACTGAAGGCAGACAAGGCCTGGAAGAAGCTCTTGGCTGACCGGGTTGAAGCCCGCAAGTCTAAGACTAAGGAAGCACGGAAGTGTTGGTGAGAGCGTCTGCAGGCTAAGAAATAAGAGATCATCAAGACTTTGTCCAAAGAGGAGGAAACTAAAAAAATGATCCTCCCCTATCTACTCTGTACATAGTACCCTTCTATTTGGCTTATGTAGTAAAAATGGACAACTGGTCAAAAAAAAATATATAGACAGGAGTTTGCTTTCAGGGCTGTTTGTTTATTTCTGTTGAGCTGAGATTATTTTGGTGTCTATCTAGGGAACTCTATTCTATGCATGTTGGCAACCATTTTTTTTTATTCATTGGTTGTTTCTTTTTCAATTTGTAGTTTTACATAAGTTCCTGAAACACAGAGAGTCTAAGTAGCCTGTTCAGAGTTACACACCACATGAATCACACATGACTGCACTGTCACACAGTCTAGCTTAATCCAACCTAGTTTATAAGTTTAAAGTTGGATAAAAAATAGTCATTAATTTTCAACCTTGAAATAACAAGTCCTCTCTGTAATATCCTGCTGTTTTGTTTTGTACTAATTCTGAAAGAGCTAGGAATTCTGTGCTTAAAGTTTCTTATTTTTCGATGAGTAGAAAAAGCAGCAGTAATAAAGGCTTTGTTCTTATGTCACTTCATCCAGACACCCGCCAAGCCTCTAATCTGAACTTTGTCACCCTCATTTTGCAAAGATAGAAGGGAAGATGGTAAGCTTCTGCTTGTTTCCTTTTATCCCCACGAAGACTTATAAGGTTAGATAGCAATTTTAATTCCCTTTGTGGAGTTGGAGTGCTCATTTGAACGAGTTAGGTGCAAAGATCATTTAATTACCTAAAGCTCCAGTTAGGCTTAGAATGGGTTTTTAGGGGGGAAAAAAACCAAACTTAGTTTGACTTGATTTAGAATCATTTTCTTTTGTTCCCATCTAAGAACATTTCTCTGGGAGGAGGACCTAGATCAAATTGCATAATGTATCCCAACTTTTCTGCTGTGTTTTTATGCAGTGGAAGACTGGTTAAAATGAAGGGAAGTCTTGAAATAGGAAATAACTGGGGGAAAAAAATGTCACTAAAGTGAATGGAGCAGCCTAGAAGAAAGGACTGTTGTGAGGCAATATCCTTTCTCACATCAGTCTTTCTCATAAACATCTTTACCTGCAGATGAATTCAGTTCCATTCACCATGCATTTATTAAGGGCCTACAGGGACCACAGATCTTGCAAAGAGAAAAGCAGTATATAATAAAGTAGATTACCATAGTTGGAATCAGGAAGACCTGACACTTACTAGCAACTGTTGTGAGTTTGGGCAAGTCAATAAACCCCTGAGATTTGCAGAAGTAGAGGCTGTTTTCATACCCATTATACCGAGAAACAAATCATGGATCTTGGGCAGATTGACTCTCTCGAAGACAGTGTCTTCCATGGGTTCATAGATTTTAGAACCAGCAAGGAACCTGATTAGATGTCATCTAATCCAACTTTCTGATTTGATAGATAGGGAAACTGAGGCTTAGAGAGATTAAGTCATGTACCCAAGGCCATGAAAGTACTTGAATATGAGCATCAGGACTTTTTTCAATACCTACTAGTGGACCTATGTCCTCATCCTTTCATTGTAACATAGCTACTAAAGGCAGGTCCTTTAGCACCTATATTAAAGTGTGTGTGTGTGTGTGTGTGTGTCTGTCTGTCTGTCTGTCTGTCTATCTGTCTGTCTTTTAAGGGGGTGCTTTTTGAATGTTTTAAAATAGTTTTCTTGAATCAAGATATTCATCCTCCTTTACAATCCTATTTATATTATTATTTTGTTAGACTAGAAGTACCATGTAGTGTGGGAGATATCTCTTACCCAAACACTGTATCTCCCAGAAAGTACGTTAGGAAATGTTGAACAGCTGACTCTCCAGAAAAAGAAAATGTATTCATGACACATTTTTAAGGTGTAAGTTCCATTATTACCATTTTCTCCATCAAGTTGTTAAAGTCTAGACAATCAACAAAGCACTAAGTCAAGTCCTGACTGGTAGCATTTACCCATTTCCAAGCTGTAAATACTCTCAATAGCAATTCAATATGTACTTCCAGAGCTGGTTAGAGCTGGCTCCAGCACACCCCTTTACCTCCCTCAAGCACATTATTGTGCTCTTTAAGAACAAAGGAGTTCCTAGTAAATGTTTGTTGATTGCATTTAATCTCCTTTAGTCAACCCTTTGCTCATAATTTCTGTAAATGGAGTTCATTATATGAATTATGCATTCTCAGCTTGTGACGTTCAAATGAGTAAGATTTTAATATGTAGGGATGGCTAGATGGTACTGTGAATTGAGTACAGGAGGACTTAGTTCAAATCTGGCCTGAGAAACTTTAACACAACACTAGCTCTGTGACCTTGGTTGGGCAAGTCACTTAACCCCAACTGCTCTACCTTCCCCCTTTAAAAAGAAAAGTAAAAGATTTTAATATGCAAATCCTCATAGAAACAGAACATTTTTTCCTAAAGCACAATAAAGATGAAAGCCCTTCATAACCTAGCTCCATCCTACTTTTCCAGTCTTTTTTACACATTTCTTCCCACCATGTACTCTTAGATCCAGTGACATTGTTCTCTTTGTTGTCCATGAACAAGACTCTCTCTTTCTCTCTCCACTCCAGGCAATTTCTCTGGCTGTTTCCTGTATTTCAAATGCTTTCCCTCCTCACCTTTGCCTCCTGGCTTCCCTGACTTCTTTCAAGTCCCAGTGTAAAATCTGATCTTCTCCAGGAAGCTTTTTCTAACCCTCTTAATTCTAGAGCCTCCCCTCTTAATTTATCTCCTGTTCTGTTCATAGCTTGCTTTATATACATTTGTTTATGTGTCTCCCCCATTATATTATAAACTCCTAGAGGTCAAGAACTGTCTTTTCCCCCTTTTTTGTATTTCCTGTGCTTAGCTGAATGCCTGGTGCAGAATAAATGTTTATGGACTAATTTTCAGTGAAGGGTTCACCTCCAGGCCATAGGCCTAAGTGAACCACAATCAAACAAATTTGTGATAATTTGATTTGGAACTGGAAGATGCTTGAAATCATCTAGTATAGTGCCCTCATTTTACAGATAAGTATGCTGAGGCCGGTGGTCACAAGTAGTAAGTTGCGGGACTGCAATTTGAACTCTGTTCCTATGTCTAACTTAAAAATCCATGGTTCTTTTGTTGACTCTTAAGGTTATTTTCCCTAGGAGACCAATTGTTCCTCTTGAATCTGTCTAGATGGCCTTGTTTTTGTGGTTCCAGAGCTTTCATCATCTATTACTTACTAAATTCTGTACCTGCAGCCTAATTAACTGTTCTCCCTTTTCCACCTTTTTTCTTCCATTTTCTCTTCATCTCTTATTCAGCACTCTCTACCCTTCTAACATTCTTTTCCAACCCTCTATACACTCTTGAATATTATAGTAGAGTTTGGAACCATTTATTTATGAGTGGAAAATAAGTTTAGAAATTATATGCCAGATTATGATAAATGAGTACAAAGATAATAAGCATCTAGTTCTTTATTGAATTATATAACCTAATGCTTACTTAAAAATTCCCAGGTTTAAACTTGGACAATTCTGAATCCCTCTAGACAACACAGGTGAGGAACCTGCAACCTTGAGGTCACATGTGGCCTTCTAGGTCCTCAAGTGCAGCCCTTTAACTGAATCCAAACTTCACAGAAAAGATCCCCTTAATAAAAAGGATTTGTTGATTCAGTTAAAAGGCTACATGCAAGGGCCTAGCAAGCCACAGACTCCCCACCCTTCTCAACCTATGGGTCACGACCCCTTTGGGGGTCAAACAACCATTTCACTGGGGTCACAGGGGTTGCCAAAGACCATTGGAAAACACATATTGCCAACTGTCTTAGGAACTGAGACATTGCTCCTCTATCTGTCTCCAGGCGGTCCACCCACATGCAGATGCTATGAGTATTAAAGGGTCACAGCATTAGGAAAGTTGAGAACCACTGCACCAAGAATTCTTAACATGGGGTCCATTAACTTGAATGATCCAGTAGGGGATGGGGGAGAGGAGGAGTCTTTATTTTTTTATAATTGGTTTATTTTGTAATCCCTTTTTTGTTTGTTTAAAAACATTCTAGAAGAGGTTCGTAGAACTTTATTAGGCTGATGAAATGGATCCATGACACGAAAAAGTTTAAAAATCTTTTCTTTAGACCCACATGCCTTAGCACTCTCATAGTCCTATATACCCAAACTCTTCCATGCTCATTTGAGAATATGCTCACCTGAACAACTTAGTTGTTCCCAGCAATGCAATGATCCAAACAGTTCCAAAAGTCTCATGAGGAAAATTGCTATTCACATCCAGAGGGTAATTTAACACTGAATACTACTTGTACCATGGTTCACAGCAAATTAAATTCTATAAACAAAAGCAGCTTGGTGTGGTGAAGAAATGACCAGCTTTGGAGTTCAGAACAAGCTACTCACCTTTGACACCTACTAGTTGTGTGATAATGGACAAATCATTTAACCTCTTACTGTTTCCAGCAAGTCTCTAAGATTAGAAGTTGCAGATGAGTTGCTGATCTGTATCAGGGTGCAGTGAATTTTCTTATTAGAAGTTACCTGCACAGACAAAATTAGATCCAGAACAAAAAAGAACAAAGCATTTATACAGCACTCACCATTTGCAAAGGACAGTGTTGCCCAGAATTGGAGCCAGAGGAATGCTGGGTGGGGGAGATAGGGGCTGGTTGCAGGTATCTTTGAAGGATCCTTTGGTTTGATTCTATCTCCCTTTGTTTATATGTAAAATAGTTTCACAGTTTATACTTTCACTGACTTCCTGCTACTTGTATTTGAATACCAAATGGATTGCCTCATCTCCCTGTCTGTTAATTTTGTTTTAAAAACAAATCTAGCATTGAATTTAACTCTAGGAAAATGGTGAGAGACTGACTGAACTGAAAAATTAAATCCCTCATGTTTTTTTTTTTTTTTTAACAGTTTCAAAATCAGTGTACTTGTATTTTCACACTGCATACAAATAAACTTCCTCTGGGTTTCAAGGCATTTCTGGGTCCTAGCAGAAGAGTTGTGCTAATTCTGCCTTATCCTTATTCAAAAAGGATGCCAGGTCAGTGGACACTGAAAAGAAGGCCTTCAGAGAAACTTACATTTATATGAAATGTATATGTATTAAATATAAAGAAGTAAAGTTAGTTACTGTCCAAAGTAGAGAAAAAAAATTAGCAAACTCATGAATCGGTATATTTTTTATCTTTCTGTGGTTAAGGCTCATTGCCAAGTCGGTAGACACTTGGACCAAAAAAAAAAAAAAAAAACCAAACAACTAAAAAACCCACCTTCTGAAAAAACTTACTTTCATAAGATGTGTGTATCTGTTAAAGTAAAAGATCTAATATTTGAAAATGTTCAAAGTAGTGAATAACAATTAACAAATTTATGAACAAGAGTACTCTTTATATGTTTTATTATAAAGGCTAATTATGTGTTATCTTAAGGAAGAACCTATCTCTTGATTTCAAATGTGCTCCTTGGAAGCATTAACTGAGGCTTGTTCTCTGCTTTGAGATACAAAATGTAAAATTTTAAAAACAAGTTGCAAATTAACGCCTTAACATTAATTTGAAATCCTTGTCCCTCAAACTACAGTTATTTCTGTGTGAGTCTAGCTATTTTTCACCCTCCATTAGATTTTAAGTTACTTTCTATCTGGAACCATCTCATTCATTTTTGTGATCTAATTGTCTACTCAAGTTCTTTGAAAATAATAGAAACAGTAAATATTTGTTGAATTGAATTACTTTTTCTCAAATGCTCATAGAATGTCAGCATGCCAAGGGACCTCAGAAGTCATCTTGTCCAACCTGTATGAATTACAGTCCCAGTTAGAAAGGGAAAGGGAACAAGCGTTAACCACCTACTGCATGCCAGGAGTTGTGCTGAGAGCTTTACAAATACTGTCTCATTGGATACTCACAACAGCCCTGGGAGGTGTGTGCCACTATTATCTCAATTTTACATTTGAGGAAATTGAGGCAAACAGGTTAAATGACTCGAGCAGCATTGCATGGCCGGTAAGTGTGTGAGGCCATATTTGAAAGTTTATGTCTTCCTGACTCCAGGCCTGCTACTATATACATTGTACCACCTACTTATAGGCAGATATTCCCTCTCAAATTTTTATGAGATTGTCTCTTAATCTTTATTAGGAAATCTACATCCATAGTTTTCATCTGTCTGGGTGGTTTGTAGAATTTTATCTCATGTTATCACTTTGACTTCATTTCCCACGCTGCCTGCTATAGACTTTTATACTGTCAAATACCTCCTAGTAGAAATGGTAGGATATGTATTCAAATCATGATAGATATCAAGTAATATACAAGTTCTGTTCATCACTATACAGCGCTACATATGGATTGACTGGTAAAGTCATTTGAATTAGCCTAGCAAAGCTTTATGCTACTTTAATGGCAAAGGTCATGTTTTAATGAATAGACATAAACAAATTAAATTGGTCCAAGAAAACACTAGCCTCCTTGGGTTTGAGCTCTAATTATGCTACAATTAACTTATTTATATGTTAATATGTTCTACCTGGTTAGCTTAGTTGGTTAGAGCACAGTGCTGATGATTTATTATCATAAGTTTTATTCCTTTGAGGTTCTGTTATCATTTTTTCTCAAGGTCACAGACTACATGGATGACCCTGGTTAACCTTTCAATGTATGTCGGCCTTTGCTCAAATAGAGACTGGGAGTGATACTATGGGTAGATTGTGACAAATGTATTACTTTTACTGAAAAAATATAGCTTAATGTTTCCATTTGTATTGCATTTCTTATCAATGTTGGATCAATGATATCATGCTCACATACAGATTTTGGAACTGTATAGCAACATCCCAGATAATTAGTACCTAAACGCAACGTGTAGCACTACAAACCAGAAATCTGATCTGTAAGTCCTAGAAACTCTATACCTAAAAATCTGCACTCCAAAGCTACATGCCTGCATTTCTCCTGATAACCAAAAATCAAAACATCCTAAGGTTTATATCTTTATTACCAATTTAAATATGTATTTTAACAGGTACTTCCTGATTGCCTTATTGTATGTGGGATTTTTATTCAGAACTGATTAAAAAATTTTTTTTGACTTGTTTGTTTACTTTTAGTTTACAAATTTATTCAGTTCCAGAATCACTTGAATTTCAGATTTTCTCCCCCCCCACCCCCATGGGGGCAAACAATCATTTATAGGATCTGCAAGCTCTTTCACATTATACAATAGTCTGGTTGTATAGAAGCATTGTAACCAGTGGAGTGAACAATGGGAAGAAAGAAACAAAACCAAACATAGAAAAGAACAATAGCATGTATTGCTTCAGTCTCCATTTAAACTCTGGTCTTTCTTTCTAGATCTTTCATTGAGTGTAGGTATATCCTTCCATTCTGAGACTTGTAGAGTTGTCTTTTAACTGTGCGTTGCTGAGAAGAGTCCAGTTTATCAAGGTTGGTAATCACACATAAGATGTATTTGTGACTGTGTACAAATTTTTCCTGGTTCTGCTCTTCTCACTCAGCATCAATTCATATAGGCCTCTCCAGGTAATTACGAAGTCCATCTCCTTCCCATTTCTTATAGCACAATAGTATTCCATTACATTCATGTACCATAATTTGTTCAGCCATTCCCCAATTGATGGGCATCCCCTTAATTTTCAGTTTTTTTGCCACCACAAAAGGAGCTGCAATAAATATTTTTGTATGTATGGGTCCTTTTCCCATTTCTATGATCTCTTTGGGGTACAACCCCAAAAGTGGTATTATTGAGTCCAAAGGTATGCAATTATTTATAGCCCTTTGGACATAGTTCCAGATTGCTCTCCAGAATGGTTGCATTAGTTCACAGCTCCACCAACAATGCATTAGAGTTCCAATTTTTTGGCATCCTCTCCAGAACTTTTCATTTTCCTGTTTTGTCATCTTAGTCAATCTGATTGGTGAGATGTGGTCCCTCAAAGTTGTTTTGATTTGCATTTATCAAATCAATAGTGATTTAGAGCATTTTTCCATGTGCTTAAAGATATCTTTAATTTCTACCTCTGAAAATTGCCTGTTCATATGCTTTGAGCATTACTATGATTTTTAAAATTTCTCATCTCAGTTTATTATTTAAAGTATTTCTCATTTCTCATTGACATCATTCTTGGCAATTCTTATCTATTTGAAGTTTGAAGAATATATACATTATTTGTGTGTGTATATATACATATATTTACATTTTTATACATCCATATATTAATTTACATGTGTGTGCGTTTTGCTACTAGCTTTATATTCTGCTCAGTTAAAGTTACTGGGAGTTAATTTAAACATTTGTGTAATATCTCTCTCAGTGTGTTGGTAGTGCGTTTAATTAGTCTTGAATAGTGTTTAGTAAGGTATCGTATTTCTAAAAATTTGAATTTGTTAGATTCCCCTATGTATTTATATACTAGCACAGTTGTGCCTTTGTGGGGGAGGGAAGGGAGGATGATTGAAGTAAGAATGCTGTGCCCTGTACAAGGAAAATCTTAAAGTGCTTCATTGATAGACTAACTAACTCATAACTTGAGTTAACTGACCACCCCATTCCCTGGATTACTCCAGCGTTGCTATGTGTGGTTTCAGATGGCGCTAAACCTATGATTTCATTGGTCTGGAAACTCTTAGTGAGGCATCTCCCTCTACCAATGCAGATCAGTATCCTCTCTGAACCTTAGAATCTTAGTATGTTGGCTGGGACGCTAAGCGCTTTAAGGGACTCACTCAGGGTTTTATAACCAATATATGTCAGAGGGAGGACTGGAATCTAGGGTTTTCCTGGCTACAAGACATTTCTCTAACTACATGCCCTACTACCTGTTAGGTTTTGTATCATTGTGTTCTTTTAAAATATGAGCAATTATATTGAATAGGTAAATGTTCTTCCTTGCTATTCATATTAACTTAATTTTCCTAGGAAACCTTTTTTAGTGCTTATCTAGTAAAATATTGAGGAAACTAGATGGTTCAATGGACCGAGCTCTGGGCGTGGAGTCAGGAAAACCTAAGTTCAAATATGTGACCTTTGGCAAGTCACTTAACCTCTATTTGCCTTAATCCACTAGAGAAGGAAATGGCAAACTACTCCAGTATCTTTGCCAAGAAAACCACATAATGGGGTCACGAAGAGTTAGTGACTGAACAACAACTGCAATGAAATATAAGACAGCCTAACTCATGCCCAGATTTTCAAAACTGCTTAACATGTTGAGTATAAATTAATGAAGCTTTGCTTTATTTATGGAAAACCAAACATTTTAATTTACTAATGAGCAGCAGTGACTTTAAAGGAATGTATTTACTTAAAACTAAAGTTTATTAGTCTCTGTAGTAAGTGTAACCAGGTCCTAACTCATAAATTTAATAACTTGATATCACAGAAGGGATATTAGCAAAGCTCATTTACTACATAGCTATAATCATCAAAACAGTTTGGTATTAGATGAAAAATAGAGAAAGCTTATCAGTGGAATGGATTAGATGCACAATATTCAGGAGCTAATCAACACAATAACTTAGTGTTTGATAAATCCAAACATCTTGGCTATTTGGGATAGAACTCATCATCCACAAAAAAATATTCGGAAAATTGGAAAGTAATCTGGCATAAAATAGATATAGACCAGTAGATCACACCCTATCCCAAGATAAGTTTAAAATGGGTGCATCCTTTGAACATAAAGGGTGATATGATTAAAAAAAAATTAGTGGAACATGGAAGAAATTACCTGTCAGAGCTATGGATAGGGTACAACTTTACGACCAAACAAGGGATAGAGAGGTTCTTAGAAAGTGAATGGGTTAATTTTGATTGCATAAAGTGAAAAAGGTTTTGCATAAATCTAATATAGCAAAAATTAAGAGATGAGCAAGAAACTGAAAGAAAACTCTGGCAAATTTCTCTGATAAAAGACAAAGGCTAAGATATAGGGAACTGAGTCAAATTTACAGGAGTAAGAGCCATTCCCCAGTTGATAAATGGTCAAAGGATATGGACAGGCAATTTTCACAGGAGAAAAAGAAAAACTGTGAATAGCTATATTTTAAAAAATACTTTAAATTACTAATAAGAGAAATGCAAACTAAAACAACCCTGAGGTACCACCTTATATCCAACAGACTCTCTAAGTTGACAAAAAAAGAAAATGACATGCTGGAGGCACTAAGGGAAAATTAATGCAGTGTTAGAAAAGTTGTGAACTAGTCTAACCATTCTGGAAAGCAATCTTGCAAGTATGCCCCAAAGCCAATAAACTGTGCATAGAGAGAGCTTCTAGGTACAATCCCTAAAGAGACCAAAGAAAGAAGGAAATGACCCATATGTACAAAAATATTTCTTGCAGCAATATTTTTGTGGTGTCAAAGAATTGAAAACTGAGGAGCTGTCTATCAATGGGGTATTGCTAAACAAGTTATGATGTATAAATACAATGGAATCCCCTTGTGCCCTAAGAAATTGATGCAGTGGATGATTTCCAAGAAACCTGAGAAGATTTGTATAAACTATTGCAAAGTGAAATTAGCAGATCCTGGAGAATAATTTATACAGTTAATGACCATGTTGTTAAAAACAATAAATGAACCTTTAAACACTTAGTAATAACTGATCAGTGATAAAATATCATTCCAAAGAACTCACAATGAAACGTGTTATTCACCTACAGATAGAGAACTGTTGAAATAAGAGTGCAGACTGAAATATATTTTCTCCTCTTTTTTCCTTATTTTGGTGGGGTTGGGGGGAACATGGCTAATGTGTGAATTTGTTTTGTTTAGTTATACATATTTATAATGGGTTTTGTTTTTCTTGCATTCTCAATGATTGGGGGAGAAAAGAGTGAGAGAATTTGAAAATAAAATAAAATTTAAATTATAAGAAGATAATTAGCCTTCTATCTTGGAGACATTAGGAATTTAACCATGATCTCTTCATGCATACGAAGTCTTATGATCTCTTACTACGTTTATAACTTTAAGCTTTGGGGATAGAAAGAGGTTGATGTCCCTCTATTGTCCTCGATATCCACATAATTAAGGACAAATGCAAAGGCTCAAATACCAAGTTCTCTTTATTAAAGTACACTGATGCAAAGAGTGTTATTTCCTATAAGCATAACACTAGTTGATATACCCTGTACAAGTTGGCATTATATGCTTTCCTTTGATGGTCACTGTTAAATTTTTTTTCCTATCCTTCTTTCTCTTTACCTTTGTCACATTTTCTGTAATTTTGGGCAAGTCCTTAACTTCCCTAATCCTCAGTTTGCTCATCTGTAAAATGATTGGACTAGGTCACTTAGTGGTTTGTGAATTCCTTGAGTTTTTGTCGTGATGGTCCAAGGCAGTCCTCTAAAAATTCTTTAATGGTGCCTTAAGCAGTGCTTTAAATAATTATAAAGACTATCACAAGTAGTATATTAAATTACTTTAGGAGCTCATGACATATTTGTTGTTGACAAATTTGTGGAACTGGAAACATTTTTAACCTCTTGATAAGGGGAACTTTAAAATTCCTTCCATCCCTAATTCTTTCTTGCTGTGGCCTCATAAGTTGCCTAGCATTTTCAAAATATGCTTGTTCTATTTTGGATTGCTGTATGTGATGTTGGCCTATTGTTGTTCAGCACACCTGCTAGGCTGGATCACTACTCTGCATGTGACCACACAGGAGTTTAAAGGAGTTTTATCTCTACCACAGAATAATACACAATGTTAGCAATGGATTGTTTGCTTACTTTACTGCAAATAGCACTATTTTCTGGCCCAGAACCATATTGGGATTTGGTATAAAACCTAAATTCTTGTGAGGTCTGAATTTATTTCATATTGTCCTAAAGTCACAGAATCATAGATCTAGAACTAGAAAGAATGTTCTTTGAGATTATCATCTCATCCATTGGTTCTTAATCTAGTCAATGATTTTTATTTTTTGTTTTTATTCTTTTGATCCTTTTATTTCAATATAATTGGTTTCATTTGTAATCCTGTATACTACCTGGTGTCCCAAGTATTGTAAATAATCAATTCTCTGAAGTAGTCAGCTTATATTAAAAAATCACATTATTTGAAGATACAATTATGTAAGATATGGTCATTGGTTGCAGTTCAATGGAAATATACAATATGAATTCAAATAATGTATCCATTTGAAGGAATTCATTATTTGCACCAATCAGGACCTGGTTATATTTTTGTTTATGCATTTTAAAAACATTATTTGACAGTGAGCAATTTTATTCAAACATGGTACTAAGAAAAAACTTTGAAGGCCTTGACCCTTTTAGAACCCTTCTTAGAGCTTCTGGCTGTCTGCAGGTGATGTCTCTACTAAGAATCTGCAGTCAACCAAGTGAAGATGTTTCCCATGGTTTCAATCATGGGGAACATCCTTCAGGTCCTGATGACTGATGTTATCAATAGGTGGTCATCTGGGTCTTAATATGTCTATTAATGCCTTTCTCAGTTTAGAATTATGAACTAAAACTATACACTCATTTTTTTGTGTTAAAAAATGTAAACCTTGACATTTTAGTCTAACTGATCCCCTTGATGTTCTACAATATTAAGTACTGCTCCTGGTAAGAATATTGAAATCACCCACCACATTAATTTATCATACGTTTGTACATATAAATACTTCATTTAACCTTGTCATTTTGTAGAGTAATGATGCTGGCATGCTCTAGACTGACCAACTTATAGAGGGCTAGATCTAGGACATGGGGAAGTTATTAAGGCTTTGCTTATTGGAGAACTGAACCTGATTATAAAGGGAATCCTCTAATCTTCCTTGCTTCAGAATAAGATTCTAGATACATTCTTTTCATTTTAAGAGTTTCTATGGTTCTCAAGGAGCAGATAGCTATTCTGACATCTTTGTACCCCTTTGTGGATGGGACTTGAGAGTTCATGATGCAGCAAGATTTTGGGAGAAGAAAGAGTTTCATCAAAACATCCCACTTCACTGACACAACGAATTTTCAAAGGGCAGTGGGGTCAAAATCCTGTGAACCTGGTGGGTGTTATTTGAGATAACGGATTTTGTAATGCTAAAAAATAGTATTCTCAACTGAATCTCAGAAATGAGGAGGAATATCTTTCTCCCTTTTGGCTACATCTGTTTTTGTGTACACACTTATTGGTACTGCAGGGTTGAAAAGTACAGAAGGTCTATGTCCCACAAGAGCTTGAGCTGTTTTCTTCCCCCTTTGCTGGAGAACAGTTACTTATTGTTAATTATGATCGAAACAATAATGCCTTAACAAAACATAAGTAACTCAGATTAATCAGCTGTTTTCCAGGCAGACTCTTCCTGGGTTCCCTGGAGTTTCCATCAGCAAATTGTAGTAATGATGCTGATTTGCATAGTGTTATTGTTTCAGCTGTAAATACGTGAATTGATTACCCATGAGCCCTGGTCTCCATGTACAGTTGTTTTGCTTTGTTCTTTATTATGTTAGGTACCCTACACAGCAGGGGGCCAGTATCCATGACAGAGTCACCTTGGGACTTCTAGTTTGGGATTCTAAATGAATTCTTTGTTGCTGTAAATTACAAACAGAACAACAGCAGCCTGCTTCCACATTTATAAATATGTATGATTTCCCCGCCAATGAAATTATGGTGAGGGATAGATCAAAGTGAATTAGCACCTGTCAACAAAATTTGATAGGTCATTTTGTACCATAATTTTATTCCTTTTCCCTCAGAGTATGACATAATATCTAAGCCCGTGCTCCTAGCTATCCTCTACCTAGCATTGTTAACAATATAAAACCGGATGTGTATTGTGAAGTGATCTGCTTATGAACCAGTCTGAACACCAGGGGTACTATTCTATGATGACAGGCAATATGAATGACAGATTTTTTGTTTAACTTTGTAGGTGAACAATCAGCATTTGTCCATCTTGACTGTGTTGACTACTATATCCATTGACAACCATTTCAATTGTCCTTGGCCTTCATAAGTCATAAGAGAAACTAAAATCCATAAATTGGCTCCCCCAAAGAAGCATTTAACAGTTATTAAATTGTTGTTTATCAACCAAATAAAATCTATTCCCACCCTCATGAAAGCCACAAAGCTTATAAAACTTATCAGTATACCACCCAAAATTAAAATTTCCAGGACAGTTTGTTAATATTTTAATTGAAGACTAAGGTAGGAAAGAGAATTTTTTTAACCAAAAAAACAAACATCATGGTCACATTCTTCATAGAGTTGTCTTCATTTATAAAAACTGTTCAAATAATCAGCAGCCATTCTTGTCTTATCATTTGCTTTGTTATTCACTGGGTCTGAAGCTTTTTGGTTTTGAATCACTAGAGTTTCTTAGACATAGTTCTTGCTCACATAACAGAAAGAAGCTGCCTCCCTTTTTCTATCTCCCTCTCTCCTGCTCTCCATCACTTCTTCCTTCTCTGTCTCTGTACCTCTCTTTTCCTCTCTTTCCCCCTTCTTTTTCCTCTATCCCCCCATTTCTCTCTCATACTCTTTTTACCTCCTTTTCTCCTTCCTTCTTACCCCCTTCTCTCTCTCTGATATGCTCCATAACAGGTTAGACTTAGAGTGTTAATACAATTCATTGTGTAAAGAGAGATCATATTTCAATTTTGCATAGTGGATAGAGAGTTGGCATATGAGTCAAGAAGACTTTGGTTCAGATCTGGCCTCTAACCCTTATGAAATGTGTGACTATACAAGGAATTTGACTTCTTTATGTCTAGGTCATCCCTACAACCATAAATTGCAAGAGAAGGTGCTTGTTTGCATTAGTACAGGCAGTTTCCTTACTAAGGTAAACAATATAACTATGAAATCACAGCTCTAATCCCTAACCCTATCCCTAAGAAAATCTACCCTGAAAACTCCTTGATAATAAAGGCTAGCATTCATTTCTCTTATATGCCCACACATCAATTATGCACAGAGTAATTGCATAATAAATGCTTATTAAAGACTAGGGCTCTATAGAATGGGAAACAAATCCAGTGTCTTAATTGGGTAGTGGCTAGTCATTTATTGTATGAAAAGACATGTATGATGATAAATTAACGTCATGAAATATTTTTATACAACTAGGAGCTATAAATCTGAAAACTCTAGGGAGACACGGGAAGCCTTTTGTGGATTGATGAGAAGTGGAGTAAGCAGAAGTAGGAAGACTGTATAAACAGTGACCTCGATGGTACGAATGGATTGGACAATGGAAACCACAAAACATCAGTTCTTCTCTGTCTCTCTGTCTGTTCCTGCCTTTTCCTCCTTTCTGCTTTCCTCCATCTTTTCTCCTTCCCATGTGCTTCATGTTCAGACAAAACTCCTCAGAATCTTAGGTAGCAGTTCTTCACAATCATCTTTTAAGAAATAGTCCTAGGGGGTGGAGCCAAGATGGTGGCATAGAAGTAGGAAAACTCTACAGTTCCCATATAACCACCTCAAATACTCATAAAATATGACCCTAAACAAATTTTAGGGCTCTAGAACTCACAAAATTACAGAAAAACACATCTCCTGCTGAAGGCAGCCTGGCAGATGAGACAGGAAGAGTTTATCGCAGCACACTGAGAGCCTAAACCAGCCCTGCCTGAGACCTTGGATTGTCCCTGGGGCCACCAGAACAAGCTGCAGCTGGAGCCTTCAGGAGAGTGGATCAGTGGCAGCTGTGGCAATTTCCAGACTTATCAAGCCATTAAAAATAAGGACTGAGTAAAAGGTTAGTGGAGCTTGGCTAAATTTGGGAGACAGGGTCCAGCCAAACTGCTTCCAGGGCAAGGAAGCAGCAGAAGCGGCGGCCCTAGAGACGCTTCCACATGGCTGCTTCAGAAGCTGCTGACCTTCAGATTTCAGGGGAGCCAAGCAATCGTTCAGAGGATACGTGCTCTTGCCTTGAGCTGCCTAGATCAAGATTGTGGTCTTGGGTGGTGGTCCTGGAGTGTGTTTTCAGTAATCCAAAGATGGTGGGGGCTGCAGCGGCCTCCTAATAGCTCTAGAAGCTGCAAAAACTCTAGTGATTTGGGACAGAGCTCTCCCCTCTGGAAGCAGAGTTCCACAGAGCTAAAAAGTCAAGTAATTGACTGGCAACATGAGCAGGCAAAGGAAGCAAAGTAAAAATACCAATCTAACTTTAGATTCTTTTTTTGGGAGAAAAAGGATCAAGGCATGGAACAGGAAGAAGACAACACAGTCAGAACTCCCACACCAAAAGCTTCCAAGAAAAATGTAGAGTGGCTACAATACATAGAGCAGCTTAAGAAGGATTTGAAAACCAAATAAGAGAAGTGGAGGAAAAATTGGGAAGAGAAATGAGAATGGTGCAAGAAAATCATGAAAAGAAAGTCAACAACGTGATGGAAGAAAATAACACCTTAAAAAATAGATTAACTGAAATGACAA
>CM053593.1:319398022-319436351 GCA_028646575.1 Pseudocheirus occidentalis | reverse complement strand
TCTGGATCCAGGCCGCTCAATGCAAGAGCACTTGGCCCTGATCAATCGATTCAGCCCCACTGCAGAATCTGCAGGCCAGCGGCTCTGAAGCAGCCCAGTGGGTGCCACCGCCAGTTTCAGCAGTTCCCTTCCCCACTGCTTCCTTGCCCCTGGGGCAGATTTGCTGAACTGCTTTACATGAATAAATCTGTGTCAGAACTGTAAATTGCCTCTATTGAGGACAGTAGAAACAAACTTAAAATTATCATGGTAATACCCATATTTTGGGAGCTGTTGTGGTCATTGACAACCTAAAATTCTGGGGATTCAGATCTTAACGTGCTTTTTCTTTCTTGGCCACAGACCTTTCATAGTTCATTGTGTTCAGTCAGTGGCTTTGATGGTCGTCTGGGCTCCTTCACAGCCATGTTGGGCTGCTCTGCTGCTGCTTCTGTGCTGGGCCAGAACTTTTTTGTGCTTCGGTTGTGCCATACTCTTTCAGAAGCGTAGATAAGATATACTTAAGCATGCAAAAACTTCTCCCAATCTACTGCCTTGGCATTGACAACATGGTATTATAGAGGTGTTGTCACTCTTTTACAACCCAGTTCTTCCAGGCAACAGGTGGCAGTATAGAGACGTACTTCAAAACCACTCTGAGGGCTTTGATGAACACTTTCTGATTTGTGTCTTCTCAGTGAGAAAATTCACCATAGTTAAAGCCCACCAAACATTACATTTTTAGAACCTCATTTCTGCAGGTTGAGTTATAACCAGGCAATATACATTTGTTCAATAACCAGAAAACCATTAGATTAATCTGAGTTTCTGATTTATTAAATACAAATCAGTCATGTACTTATGCAAATGAGTAGCTGAGAACAAAGGGACTTAGGCTAGTCTTTGCCTCCAAGTAAAGACATTTTCTTTGAATACTGCTTTCTTAGTATTTTTCATATAGAAACCTCACATTTTCTTTTGTCTTTTCCCTTTTCAGTCAGCAAGATTGCCAAAGTTAGAAATTGACAACCCTTATAGGAGTATTTTTTTATAGATTGATATATTCATTATTGAGTTACTAGATGTATATCTTTGTACTGAGCAAAGGAATTTCTTCTAATAGTCCATGTACTGTATTTCCTATTAAATCTGTCATGCAAAAGTGTATGTTTTCATTATGAAGATTGACTTTAGAACCATTCTATATCTACTGTCTAGAAGACATTCTGATAATAATAATAATGACTTTTACATAGTGCTTTAAACTTTGAAAAGAGCTTTGTATGTATTATTTCATTTGATCGTCCTAACAATATTGAATGGTTGATGTTTCTATTTTTTTATCTGTGGAAAGTGAAGTGACCTGGTTTTGGTGATGCAATGAGTAAATATTAGAGGCAAGATTCAAACTAAAGTTTTGTTTGGCTCCAAGTCTCATGCTCTGACTCTCTCCTAACACATTTCAGGAACAAGCAAACTCAAAAGAAGAGAAGGAATTAGTAGAGTCACTCACCTGCTTCGTAATGGTAGATTGAGACTTTACACTTGGAAAGAATTTTGAATGATAAGAGTTAGCCACAAGTGGAATGGGCTGCCTCAGGATATAATAGGCTTCTGTCTGCCTAAAAGACTAAGCAGACTTGTTATGTGTGTTGTCAGGGGTTTTCTGTAAAGGAGATTCTTGTCCAAGTACAGGTTGGAGTGCCTTGGAGTTTCTGTGTTCCTTTGATTAATTTTGATTTTTACTTATGCCCTCTCTTTGGCTAACCAGGAAACTCTGAATATAATCCAGTGTGATGGTTTATTTACTCTCATGAATCAGGAGTTGTTCTCTGCTCACATTTTCTTGATAAGACTGTGTTTGTTACATGGAGCACTTGAAGAGTGTAGACCTCCAGCACTCAAAAGGGGTATTGCTGCAGGTCAGGGACAGAGAGGAAGCCTGTACTATGGCAGCATGGACAAGCTCTTTACTATAACTCATGCTGGCAATTATTTATATAATAAGCTAGTTTTTTTTTAAAGAAAGCATTTGGTAAGTATAGTAATAGGGAGATGTACAGCTCAGTTCCTTCCACATATCTCCTCCACAAAGATGCAGAAAATTTTAATTTTCAGTCTGAAAGACTGAATTCTGGTAGGAGTAATCTAAGAGAAAAAAATCACAATGAATCATTTTCCTAGTCTTAGGTCAGTGTATGGAAACAGACAAAGTGGTCTGTGAGCACTTGAGACAGTGTCTTGCAAGGAACCCACAACAAGGAGCACCGCCCAGCACAGGGAGAAGCTGTGTTCAACCAGGCTAAAAGAAGGTCCCAAATTCATACTGAGATACTGTGCAGGTTCAGGGACATATGCCAAGTGGCAACTTTGTCTCCAGCTACAGTTCTGGACCAATGATCTACACCAGATAGAGGACAGGACATGTGCTTGGGATTGGTGTTCGATGGTGATGACTGAAAGCAAAACCCTAGGCAGTCTGAGCAAGGAGAAAGTTCAGAAATAAGCAACAGAATAGAGCAGTGGATCAATGGAATAGGTTGGGTACATGAGACTCAGCAGCCAATGACTATAATAATCCACTGTTTGATAAACCCAAAAACCCCAGTTTTGGGGATAATAACACACTATTTGACAAAAACTGCTGGGAAAACTGGAACATAGTATGGCAGAAATTGGGCATACACTAATATTTAATACCGTACACCAAGTCCAAATGGGTACATGATCTAGGTATAACAGTTTTTACTGTAAGCAATCTGGGAGAGCAAGGTATAGTTTACCTGTCAGAACTATGGAGCAGGAAAGACATGTTCATGACAAAACAAGAGTTAGGGAGCATTACAAAATGCAAAATGGATAATTTCAATTATATTAAATTGAAAAGCTTCTGTACAAAGCCAGTGTTACCAAGATTAAAAGGGAAGTGGAAAACTGGGAAAGAATTTTTACAACCAGTGTCTCTGATAAAGGCCTCATTTCTAAAATTTACAAAGAATTGAGCCAAATTTATAAGAATACAAGCCACTCCCCAAATGATAAATGGTCAAAGGATATGAACAGGCAATTCACAGAAGATAAAAGACATCTATAATCATATGAAAAAAATGTTCCAAATCACTAGTGGTTGGAGAAATGCAAATCAAAACAGCTTTGAGGTATTACATCTCACTGGCCAGACTTGCTAAGATGACAAAACAGCAAAATTATAAATTCTGGAGAGGATGTGGAAAAAATTGGAACACTAATGCATTGTTGATGGAGCTGCCAACTGATCCAGCCATTCTGGAGATCCATCTGGAACTATGCCCAAAGGGCTATAAATAAGTACATACCCTTTGACCCAGAAATACCACTTTTAGGATTATATCCCAAAGAGGTCAGAGAAGTGGGAAGAGGAACTATATGTACAAAAATATTTAAAGCAGCTTTTTTTGTGGTGGCAAAAAATTGGAAAACAAGGGGATACCCATCAGTTGGGGAATGGCTGAACAAGTTGTGGTACATGAATGTAATGGAATACTACTGTGCTATAAGAAATGAAGATCAGATGGACTTCGTAATAACCTGAAGAGACGTATATAAACTGATGGTGAGCAAGAAAAACAGAACCAGGAGAAATTTGTACACAATCACAGACACAACATACATGTGACGACCAACTTCAATAGTCTGGGCTCTTGTCAGCAATACAAAGTTATAGGGCAACTCCAAGAGACTCAAGATTAAAGGAGATACCCACATTCAGAGAGGGAGATGGGGAGTCTGAGTGCAGATTGAAACAAACTACTTGCTCTGTTTCTTTTTCTGGTTTTGTTTTGTTTCCTCTTTCACAACGATCATTCCATCAGTTACAATCCTTTTTTACAACCAGACTAATGATTAATGGGAAAATATTTTTAGATCCTGCATCCGAGTGCATGCCACCATGATGGGGGTGGGAGAACATAGAGGGCGAGAAAATCTGAAACTCAAGGGACTGTGGAACTGAATGTTGTAAACTAAAAATAAATAAACCAAAATTAAAATAAAAAAAGAAAGAAACAAGCAACAGTGGTGTGGTTCAGACTCCTGGAGCAGAGCAAGGATTCAGTTCCACATGTAAACCCAGCCTTAAGACTTCAAAATAATAACCAGAGTAAGACTCTTTAGTCAAAGGGAAGCTTGCCATTCTATAACTCTGGATCAGAAGCTTCAAGCTGCTTGGTCATGTTGTAGTCCAGCATAAGTCTGTTGCTGCTTACACTCAAATCCATGTCAGGAACTTGTAGAGTTCAGACTAGGGGACCAGTGATCAGACTTTTCCCTGGATCAGAGCACTTTGAAGGCACTGATAGTTTGCAGGTCCCCAGCCTGAGCTGTCCTTGGTCCTACAATCACATATTGCTCCATGCTCCAAGGAAACAACAACAGGATTATTCTAGTACTTCTCTATAGAAGTTTAGAAAACCTGCTTCTAAATTACAATCTGAAATCAGGAAATAGACTGGAAGAATTAGCAAGGAGCAGCACAGCAAAAAGAATCAGATCATAAAATATTATTATTGTGAGAGAGATGCTCAAGGCCTAAACTCATAAAAGAATGACTCCAAAACCTTCACAAGCAAAATCTCAAAAAATAACACATCTTGGGAACAAGGGGAGGTAAAGAAAGAATTTTTTAAAAGAGTCAAGTTTTAAAAGAAATAAATGAAATAGAAGCTACAAGGAAATACTGGAAAAGAAATGAGAGCTGTGAAAGAAAAAGTGGAAAGACACTTAACAACTTG
This sequence comes from Pseudocheirus occidentalis, assembly GCA_028646575.1. NCBI lineage: Eukaryota > Metazoa > Chordata > Mammalia > Diprotodontia > Pseudocheiridae > Pseudocheirus > Pseudocheirus occidentalis. The sequence goes on along the minus strand of CM053593.1, from coordinate 319,431,603 downwards.
ATGCAAGAGGCACAAAAATCCTTGCCCAAGTTAAAAAAAAAACTCCCTGAAAGGAGAATGAATCAAATGGAAGTCAATTACTCTATGAAACAGTGAGAAATATTAAAGTCAAAAGACTGGGGCAGGGAGTGGAGAGGAGAAAATGTAAAGTTAAAAACAACTGACCTGGAAAACACTGAGAAGAAAAAAAAAATAAAAGAATTGCTGGGCTACCTGAAAGTCATGACCCCCTTTATAAAAAGAGCCTGGGCATTCTATTTCAAGTAATCTTAAGAGAAACATGTCCAGTTCTCTTAGAATAAAAGGGCAAAATGGAAAGAGATGAAATCCAGCCTTGTGAAAGAAACCACAGAATATACTCTGAGGAACATTGTAGCCAAAATCCAGCTCTATTCCAAAGAAAAATTACTGAAAACAGCAAGAATAAAAGAATTCAAGTACTAAAGAACCACAGTCAGGATCACATATGATTTAGCAGCCACCACCTTGAAGGGGACTAGAGTTTGGAATATGAAATTCTTAAGACAAAGTTTATTTGCATATGACCAAGAAAAACTGACTCAAAATCTAGATATAATCCTATAAAAAATTTGGTCTTTTTATGAAGACTTCCAAGCTTTTCTGATGAAACGATCCAAGATGTATGGCTACTTTGTAGTTCAAACAACTGAACAATCATAAGGGACTAAACAGAAATCAAGTGCTTGCTTTCTAATATGGGGAGATGATACACATGTCCCTTCTGAACCCTATCCTCATTATCATTGTAGGGAAATAATAGAGTGTCTGGGAGTATTTCAGTTATGCCTTTGTCATATTAGGAGGAGATTGACAAGAAAAGAAGACTACATTAGATAGGGATAAAGGGAGGGAAAGGAAAGTCATGGAAAAGTATCTCAAATAATTGGATTGTGCAAGTAGAAGTCTATACAGAATAAAAAAGAAGAAAAGCGTAAGGGTAAGCTGATGCTTGGAGTCTCGCTGTCATCCAAACTGTTCAAAGGATGGAAGAATACATACATACAAAGTTTGGTACAGAATTACTTATCATTCAGTGGAGAAATAGGAAAGGTGAAAAGGGAAGAAAGAAGGAATGGTGGGGGGGGGTAAGTTAGGGAAGAGATTAGTCTTTAGTGAAATAGATTTTAAGAAAGAATATACAAATATACTTTTAGCATTTTTGAGGGGGTAAAGCATGTGTCCATCCAGTGAGATATGGTTAAGTAAGTTATGGAATATAAATGTGATAGAATAATATTGTACTTCAAAAAATGGTGAAATAGTTTAATCCTGGGAAGACTTCTGTTAATTAATGTGAAGTAAACTGAACAGAGCCAGGAGAACAATTTACACATTGAATGACTTTGAATCTCTTATTAGCATGACCAACCACTATTCCAGAGGACTGATGATGAAACATGCCATCCACTTCCTAATAGGTAAAGCACCTAGAGACATGCAAATATTGTACATATATATGTGCATGTCTTTCCCTATATATGTTTATCAAATATGTGTATATATGCATGTGTGTATACACACATATATATCCTTTTGGATGTAACAGAGGAGTTTTTGAACTTTTCAATTGGGTTAGAGGGTAGGTGGGAGAGTGGGCAGCTTTTTGCTGATAAAAATTAATTTTAAATATGTAATATTATACATGTAATGCACAGATTCTAAGGTGGAAGAAGTATAGTGATATAGGTATTATTTCTGGTAGATATATAAGGAGACGGATTAGTTTATCCCCAGAAACACATTCAGCATATGATAATGTAAAAAGCTAGAGATTACGTTGAGACTTTAAGAAAAAGAAGTGGACGATCATCTGGCCTCATTAATTCCTACATCAAGCATGGTCCAAAGAGCATTGGACTTGTAGTCAGGAGAGATCTGTGTTAAAATTCTGCTTCTGCATTTATCCTTTGTGTGACACGGGCAAGCCTCTTAAGCTCGCTGAAGTTTAGTGTTCACATTTGGGGATTCCAACACCTCCAGTTTCTGCCTCAGAGGGTTCTTAGGAGAATCAGATGAGATAGTGCATATAAAGTGCTTTGCAAACCTTAAAACCTTGTAAGCTGTTAGCACATGTACAATAAAACTCTCACCTATTTACAATATCTGTCTAATGATAGAAACTTAGTTTAGTGATGTTGCCATGGAAGACTGTTACCCTGTGGGTTTTGCTATTCCTATAGGATTTGTCATGACAAGAGAGGGTCCTAATTTCTTGGTCTCCTCTTTACACTGTTATTATATAATTATTAGTTTAGTACTTTGCATAATTTTTTCTCTTCTACTTTTTGGCACAGTCAAATGAAATGACACATCTCCATTCTTTGGAGGAAAGGGGGGATGGGTGTATGTGAGTGGCTGGGTGGGTGTGGGTATGTGAATGTATTTCTACCCAGTATTGTAGAACAACCTTTCATGGAGAGATATTTCCCTCATTCCAGTAACAGTTTAATTCACTTGGAAACAATTCTAATTTTGTATTTCTTTAGTTACCATTTTCTAACTACAGGTGACTGATTCTCCTGTTGATCTACCTCTACCTTGTGATGTTTATTTGCTCCTTCTCTTGATGACAACAGTTGAATTTTTTAAGCCTGTCATGGCATATCTACTTGGAGTGCTTTACAGTGTCACTATTGTAGAATCTTTACCAAATGAGAGCTTGAAGTGAAAATATTGTACTATTCATAAAAGCATGCATGCGCAGTGTCTGGTGAGATGTGCAAACTGATTGACCTGCCTCTTTGGCACACAGCATGGTATGGGTAATGAAAATGTTCCACTCTTACCAGTTTTTCAAGGTCTGATTGTCTGGGACCATGTTTTGGATTTGGTTTGTCACACATGAATAACAGAGATCAATCACAGTAAGTCACATTTACAGAGGATCACATAAAGTGTATTAAAAAATTCACTACTTTGCTACAAGGGCCCAGAATTTCTGTATAAGAAAATTAAAAATCTATTTCTGACGTTTTCACATTGTACCTCCCTCCATTTCATCCATTACAACAGTTTTATCCTGGGTGAAATGCTTAGTGACTTAGCTAGACAATCAAATGATAGCAGTAAGGAATTCCTACACAATTCCTACACGTGTCATTATATAAATTCTAGGAAGAATTATCTTTCAAAGACTGATGAAGCAATTTAAGAATATTGTTGACAATCTGAAAAATCTGATTCTATTCCCACATCTAACTGTTAAGAGACAGGACGTCTAAGAATGAGATGTACCAAAAGACATTTTTACTTGCACAGATGGGAAGGGGGATGAGACAACAGAATGAATGAATTGGACAAAATTCTTCTTGGGGCTCTATGTATCAGAACTGTTTAGTTCCTAGAGAGTTTGTGCTCCACTACTACACAATTGTTAGTTATATATAAATTCATATGTGTGTATGTGTATGCATACACACACATACAACGTAGACATTTACTTCTCTAATATTATATAATAAAATTACATATAAGTAAGTATATAATGGTATACATTGTGTACACATACATTCAGACATATATTGTATATATTTGCACCCTGTTTAAAAGGCTAACCCTTCAGCTGGATCTTCATTGCTGTACTACAATCTTACTCTATCCTTATTGACTCTTAAGCCCCAAAGAATTTATTTCAAACTGTTTGCTCTTGCCTCTTGCTCACAACTTCATCCATACTTCCTACATTTACAGCATCCAATGTAGACTTCTCTCAAAATATTGAATCTGTCGTCATTATAATCTCTAGATATAGAGCCTATTGTCTAAGCTTCAGGCCAGAATCTCCAGCCGCTTATGGGATGTATTTGTTTGGGTGTCCTACCACTAACTCAAATGCAACATGTCTAAATTAAAGTTCATTATCTTTCCTCCAAAAATTTTTCCTTCTCCTCATAGCATATTTCTGACTATCATTTACCTTCCCAACCCACATTCACCCAGTCTGTCATGTTCAGCATTAGGATTATCTTTGGTACTTTCCTCTCCCTCTTATATCCTGCCTAATCACATAGCATTTTCTCTCAATTGTACCTTTGAAGCATCTCTGCTACGTCCCTTCTTCTGTAATTCTTACTGCCACAGTCCTAGAATAGACTTCCTTGCCATCAACTTAAGTATACGATAGCAGTCTTTTTAGGGGCAGGAAAGAGTGAGATGGGAGTTTCTTTACTTCTTATTATATTTAACATCAAAAACTGGATTTGAATGAACAGATGAGGGGAAGTGCTAACTTGCTCATACGTCCTTCTTACTCACCTATTATTTGTAAAGATCTAGACTAGTTAATTCAAGGATGAATAAAATAGCCTCTGCTGCAGTGGAATTTACAGTCTGGTAGAGGAAATGGATTACATATGTGACTGAGCTGTAGTCTTTTAATAATCTGCTTCACTTGTTATATAACTACAATTGATTGTATTCTCGAAGAAAAGGAGAACGGGATTCAATGGAAAGAATGCTGACTTTGGGGTCAAAACACCTGGGTGGAAATCCTGTGTCTGACACTATCTATATTGCCCTCAGCAAGTCATTTAACTTTCCAGGTTTCCTTATCTGTAAAATGTGAGGGTTGAACTAAATGGCCTCAGGTACCTTGTAGGTCTAAGTCTATTATGATTCTAGTGGTATGTAAAGCCAATTCTGACACATGTAGCCTTGTTGTTTTAAGCAGTAGAGGTTTTCCCAATTGGTGTTTTGGGAAATGCTAGCCTTCAACTGTCTTTTACCCACTTGGAAAATGATAGATTATGTTGGTTTTGACCATTTTGCAATTTTTATTGTAATGATAAATTTTATCAGTCACACAAGTAATCGCTACATTTCACCTTCCTTAAAAAATAAACAGCAATTGTTCATATAATGATTACAGTTGAGAGCATATTTAATTTTATACTTTTATAGTTTTCCATTTGTTAACAGAAATGGAGTATATTTTAATATGTTATCCAGAACTAATTTTGATGACATGTTCTTGACCTGAATCCAATTGTCTTTTGGTGTTGTCTTCATTTAATATTTTAATTATATCTTTTTCTCCCAGTTTCTGCTTCTTTTCCTTGAATGCATTCGTACAGATCTTGCCATATTTCTTTGAACTCTTATTAACTATTCTGTATTGTGAAATAATATCCTTTAATATTATATACTACAATTTGTCACATATTCCCCAAACTATGGGCATGTTAATTTGTTTCCATTTTTTTTAATGCAAATAATATTGTTGTGAATTGGTACATGAGAGATCATTTTGTCACTGAGTTTCTTTGGGGAATAAACCCAGTAAGGAGAACATAGAATTATGAAGCCCCAAGGAGTTAAGTGACTTACTTATAGTCACCTGTGTTCAAAGTAGTGGGGCCAGAAATTTAATCCAGATTTTCTGACTCTAAACATAGTGCTCTTTCTACTGTACCCCACGGCTTCATTCAAATACTGGTTCAAAGGTTACACATTTTTTAGTAATTTTTGTTACATGATTTTAAATGTTTCCTTGATGTTTATGCTAATTTGTACTATACTAATTAGTGTAATGTATTATATATACTATACATTAATGCATATATAATATACGTATATATATATATATATAGTATAGTAGTATATTTTGTAGTGTTGCCTTACTTCAGAATTACTTTGCATTTATTTTGCATATCATTTTTATTTACTTATTTCTGTATGCATTTGTCTAAGTACTTCTTGTTTCTGTTAGTTGAAGGTGAACTTGTGGGTTTGGTTTTTTTTTTTTGGAGGGTGGAAGGCAGGGCAGTTGGGGTTAAGTGACTTGCCCAAGGTCATATGGATAGTTTTTTGTGTGTGTATTAAGTGTCTGAGGCCAGATTTGAACTCAGGTCCTCCTGACTCCAGGGCCGGTGCTCTATTCACTGTGCCACCAAACTACCCGGAAGGTAAACTTCTTGAAGGCAGAGACTTTTACTGTTGTCTTTGTCACTCTAATACCTAGCATATCTTCTTTCATAGTATATAGTTAATAATTGCTTATTGTGACTTTGGAGATTGATGGAGACTTTTTTTTCATTCCAGCGTGAACATCTCTGGTTCAAGTGATCATTTTCGTCATCTTGCAAACATTAATGAACTGTTTGAGGCAATCATTGTGTCTGGCACATTTTCATTTGCAGGGTAGAGACCAAATAATTCTGTTTAATCACATTGTGAAGTATGCCTAAAATCATCCCATTGGCTGAGAGCAGTGTGATTCCTCTGTAAGTCATTAAAGTTTAGTTTTTTACATCTTTTTTTTTTTTTGGTAACTGAAAAATCTTAAGCTTTGGAATTCAGAGGCGTTACCATCCTTTCTTTGTAAGATCTTTCAACGTTAAAGCAAAGCCAACTCCTGTGATTTCAGATCTTGGTAGGTTTTTTACATCACATTGTTTTTCTTTATGTGAGAGTGTACCATTATCTAAGGAGATCAGTGTACCATTATCTTTCCAGAATTTTCTAGCTGTCTTTGGTCTTTCATAAATCTCTTGTATTTTTAAAAATATATATACCTCAAGTGTACATGGTCTTTTCTAGAAAAATTACATCCACACAGCCAAATATCACTTCTATTACCATCCATTTATTTTGTTTTTCGTGTCTCCATTTCAATCAGTCAGTCAAACAATAAATAATTATTAAGCAGACTTTCATGTACTTCAATCCATTTTGCTTCATAAAGCTTTGTAAGATATTGGTAGGCCTTTTTTTTTTCTTCAGTGGTCCTTAAAGTCATACAGTGTTGCAAAATTCCAAATTGCAATACCAAAATATTGTTAACTTTCTACCTTAAGTCCTACAAACTGGTGATGAACTTCATGGCATTACTACCTTGTGAAGATATTGTAAAAATGTCTAACTTCTTCTTAGATCCTACTAGTCACCACCCTGTAAGATTCCCCCCTTCTCCCTTCCCCTTATTCCATGTTATAAAACTTGTGGTAAGAGCAATATGTTAACACCTATTCCCCTTCAAGTTAGATTATTCTTTCCTTAAAAGGTTTTTAAATCAATCTTGGGACTTGATCTCCTAAAGGCACTGAAAGCACAACTCTCATGGTCTTAGTACAAAACAATCATGAGGAGTCAAAGTATTCTCTGATGCTTGATATCCTCAGTACATTTCCTTATTAAACATCCTTCTTCTACTATAGCTAAGTAGACATCTTTTTGTTTGCTGACTACATATGTCATGTTGTATTCAGATATTTAACTTGAACTACCAAGTATGTAGCCTGGCAGTCAGGCCTAGCCCAGAACAACCCCTGCTTGTTTCCCATCTGATTCTTTAATAAAATGTGTAAGTTCCCTCTCAGCCTTCTGTTTTCCAAGATTAGTAATCCCAATTCCAGTCGCTGTTATTTGGGGATCATTTTTAGCGCTCTCCTGAACTTTTTCATAGTTCTGTATTTCCCACTTGAGTGTGCTGGTACTTTACAGAGGGAACAGGAACATTGAAGGGCTGAATGATATCTTTGCATTAGTCTAAAAGGTAATAAAAGGTCTGGGACTAAAGCCTGTCTTTCCTGACTTCTGTGTTTAGGTTTCTTTTCACTACTATTCCATTGTGTCCTCACTATGATACAAAGCAAGAATATACTGGAGCTGGGACTAAGGTAGAATACCAAAGCATACTGCCCACGCTCCCTTTTGTTACACTGGCCAGTTTGTTCAATCAGTTTCCAATTCTATTTCCCCTTTCTATGGTTTTATTTCACATCTGAATATATGTAGATATTGGTAGCTTAAAGAAAAAAAAAACAACCAACAGCAGATATAAATATTTATTATTTTCGAATAGCAGAGAGTTTAGAGTATGGTATAGAGAGATTAAGACACAGCCCTGCTGGCCAGGTGACCTTGGTTATATCACTTAACCCCTCAGTCCCTTAGGCAACTTGCTGAATATTCAAAGTTACATAATGACTACAGATCTGTGTTGAGAAGTAGACTTTGTTTACTAGAAGTTCCCTCCATTAATGAAAACACAAGTCTGCACCAAATGTTATAAGGAAAGTTTTAAATTAATTAAAAACTATTGTACCAACAATATTAATCCAAATTTTTAAAATTTGTAAATAGTCACAAGTTGAGCAATTACTCAACATGCAAAACATCCCCAATCTAGGAACTGGGGATGTTTTGCATTAAGAAGAAATGTGCTGATCTGGGAATGAAAGATTTGCAAAAGCTCTGTAAGTAGGTTAACTCATTTGATCTTTACTACAATCCTGTGAAGTAGGTGCTCATATTATCCCCATTTGGCCAATGGGGAGACTGAGGCACAGAGAGGTTAAATACTTTGCCCAAGGATCTGACCCTAAATCAGGAGGTTTTTCAGGTGTTTCTTAATCCAGTGATTTGATAGGACATAAAATCCTTTGCCAACTTGTGCATGTCTTGCAAGAAAAAAGCAAACAATATCTCATATAGTCCTAATGTGTTCGACTACTGGATTCACTGGGCACAGTAATGAATTTGGAGTCAGGAGACCAGGATTTAAATCTCAGTTCTGCTGTTTACTAGACCAGTTTCTGGACTTGTTCGAACCTCAGTTGCTCTAAGGGTAGCCCTCTTCCAGCTCTAAATCTATTATATGGATACAGTGCATTTAGAAATTTGCTTTTGTAATCAAGTAAATTTTTAAGTAGAAATAGTGGTAGGACATTCAGCATTCCTTTAGTTAAGTGTTTGTTTGAAGAGCTCCTTCATGGGTATTTTTAAAATCTTTGGAATGTGCTCCTTTCCTGGAGAAAAACACACAGAAAATATATATCAGAATAAGACAGTCATGCAAATGATTCTTTTATCATAAGACATAATTATCAATATCCATCAATACATATGTATATATAACTATATATCACCAAATCAATATATATATATATATATATATATAATTTGTATAAGAATAATTATGGCCTAGGAAGCTTCCATAGCTTTTTATCCTCCTTAGACATAAATAAATCATACTGGATTTTTCTAAAGCTTTTACTTCTGGAAACCAAACTAAGAAACATTGGTAAAGACTCAGTGATCTTAGAAAATTGTGGAAAGACATATGTGAAATAATAAAGAGTGAAATGAGCAGAACCAAGAGAACACTGTATACAATAACAACAGTATTGTTTTACGAATGACATCAGGTGAATAAGTCATTTTGAGTCTTATAAATAGCCAGATTAAGTATAAAAGACATATGAAGAAAGACACTATCTTCATCCAGAGAAAGAATTGATGAGTAGAAGTTTATGTAGAATAATTTTATATATGTATGTGATGACTGCAGGTTCTAGGACCCCCCCTTGAGGTCTCCTTGAATCTTTGAGGTACAGACTCTGGGAGCCCCTTAAGCTCTCTTTGAATCTTCACATGCAAGACAATTTGCCTGAGACCATAGGCCTTTCACTGTGGCTCTGCCTAAGTCTTTAGCTAGCCCTCTTGTCCAGTAATTTCTCACCCTTGACCTTCCTTTCCTACCCTTGAACTGGCCTAGCCCACCATTGTCTGTGGTCTCCAAGTAGCCTTCAGCAACTTCCCACCCTTAATCTGTCATAATTGGAGTTTAACATCATCTGACTCCTCCTGAAGACCCTCCCCAAACTCCTCCTCTAGACCACTCCTAAATTCCTCCCACAACCTTATATAAGATTCCATCTTCTCTCTATGTGGTGTGAGAGAACCATAGAATGACCTAGCATAGAATGGCTCCTTAAGAGTATACCACATATGGCAAACTTTTAATGAACTTTCAATAAGTTTTACTTTTCTCTGGCTGAGAAGACTTGAGTGGAATTCTTTCTGCAGAACCTGGCATGTTGGTATTTTGGGGTCTCAGGCAACCCTATAACCCTCCTCTTTGTGGGTACCCTCTGGAAGATTCAAGGAGAGCTCAAGGGGGGTTCCAAAACCTTCACGTCATGTGTGCAGGGGTGTGTGTGTGTGTGTGTGTGTGTATGTGTGTGTGTGTGTGTGTGTGTATACACACATATATACACAACTATCTGTATCTATTGGTAGCTATCTCTAGGGCAGGCAGGTAGAGAGGGAAAGTGAAAAAAGGAGGGAAAAAAGAAATTTACATGATAACTTTATTTAAAAGGGATGGAAAATTGTACATAATAGACTTTCTGTTTCATGTAGTCATCTTTTTTATTATGCTATGTCATGGAAATGCTTGTTTTATTCCATAAATTAAAAATAAAGCAAATAAATGTGGGGGAAAGAGCCTGAATTAATTACTTTTGAAACAACATCTTAATTGGTAGGATCACAGATTTAGAACTAGAAAGGAGTTAGAGATCATTAAGTTCGAACTCTTCATTTTACAGTATCTTCCTAGGCAGCTATGAGAACTTGGAGTCAAGAGAACCTGAATTCTACTTCTGCCCAGATAGTGACCAACTGTGTGATCCTAGGCAAATCAAATGATTCGCAAATCAGCCTCCCTGTGCCTCAGTTTCCAAATCTGTAAAATTAAGATAATAGTAACATCTACTTGAGAGCTGTAAGGATCAGACGATAATAATGATAATAATAATAATAATAATAATAATAATAATAATAAATGATTCTGTAGCTTCTACCATGTGCCAGAACCATGCTAAGTACTTTATAATTATCTCATTTGATCCTCCTAGCATCTCTGAGACATTGGTGATATTTTTATTCCCATCTTAAAATGAAGAAACAGAGGGAAACTTAAGTGATTTGTCTCAGGTCACATGACTTGTAAATGTACAAGGCTAGATTTGAACTCAAGTCTTCTGATTGTAGGAATTTTGCAAACCTTAATGTGCTATATAAATACTAGTTATTATTATTATTATTGTTACTATAGAAATTTAGAATAGATCATAAAGATAATCTAGTCTGAACCTCTCATTTATAGAAGAAGAAAGTGAAGAAAAAGTCCTGAGAATTAAAAGTATTTGCCTAGCATGCTCACACTAATGGTAAATAAGTGAGGCTGGATTTGAACCCAGATCTTCCGACTCCCAAGACAGCATATTTTTTCTACTTTAGTAAACTGTCTCATTTCTGATCATTTTTTACAGTTACTGGTAGAAAAATATGTAAGAACATTTAAGAGGTTTGGTTTTTTTTAAAATTTTTTTCATTATATGCAGTCTCCTTTGGTCAAATCTATATTATAGAATATTCTCTAATTGTTATCATCCTGGCACTGTGTTCATAATATTATAGCATCTATTCCCTCTCTTAAGTTTTTCATAGCCTGATACAGTACTGGATATAATAATAGACTGGTAATTGCTTGAGAACAAGGAATACTTTTTTGTTTGGTTGGTTTTGCACTTTGTATATCTCTATTGTTTAGCATAGTTCCTGGCACATCATTTATACTTGTTGGCTGACTAATTTTTTAAAAAATCAGTCTATATGCCTACTTATCATCTTTGCCAAATTTCTCCCTCCAGTTTCTCTGATCTTAGAACAGGAAAGCCACATATACAAGATTTCCCTTGTAGCGTGGATGGCAGATTATCTACTATGCAGAGTTAAAGAGAATAGATGTAAAATATGGTCTGAAATTATTCTCCATAGAAACTGATTATTGTGATTAAATTTCCTATAGCTGAACCGCGTCCTTCCTTCCTTCCTTTCTAGAGTCCAAATCGAAAAGGTGATGGAGATGGGAAGTATAGAATCTGGGAGACTACCTACCTAACTGCAACAAAAACATGTCTTCCCCCTTTACTAGAAGTATCAGTTTTGATAAGTGACTGCACAATTATAATAAGCTTGTGCAGCAGCCCTCTCTTGTGGTTTCAATTGGAAAACCAAATTTGAGGTTGCCTTCCTTATGGGCCTCTGCAGTCTGGTGATGTCTCAGAGGGGAACATCTTGAGTCTGTGTGGGCTGAAAGCCAGATTACTAATACAAAGGGTACTGTGATTGGAACAGAGTGAAGCTTTTTAATATTTCTTAGGAAGGGAGGGAGAAGGAGGAAGGAAAAAAAAAGCCTCTCATGCCATGATCAATGTATGTTTCAATGAAATATAAATGTATAAGCACCCTCTGCCCATTCCTCTCCATCTATAAGTTGGCATTACATCGAAACAGAGGGTGAGGAATTTGCCATCCTAATGGGAAGGAAAACAATATTCAGAAAAGAAACCTCATGTGACTGCACTGCATGCTCTGATTCATCAGTTAATGTGCCAGGCTAGGCTTGGCTGCCTCCTCCATTATCCTGGCTGTTCCCATCTCTGTTCCTCCTGTGACTGTTCCTGGTAACCCACAGCTGAGTAGTTGAATGCAGCAGCAGGAGGTTAGAAGGGCTCTTTCAAATAATCTTAACTAAATACTTCCTGGAAAAAAAAATGTTGCCCCTTACTTTGCCAATCATACATTTAAATACCTACATATGGCAGGATGGATGAGGTTGTTGCAACATTTTATGTTGATGAAATAAAAGCATGAAATGTAGCAAATAGACTGTTCTATGCAGATCTGTTTTATTTCAAGCATAATCATTTTTATAGCTCCTTTCTTATCGGGCTCTCAGGGTTATTTATAGCCAGTCTCTCATTTATCTTTATAACGTCCCTAGAAGAGAGCGTGAGGGACAGCTGTTATCCTAATTTTACTCACGAGGAAACTGAGGCATGAAGGAACTTTGCTTAAGGCTACAGAAGGAATTTAGACTCCCAACTGATGGTCTGATTTTCTCTCTCCTGCCTATCGGCTTTGCTCCCTAGAACAGACTGTCCTCCAAGGCCCCAAGGATAATGAAAAGGTATTTTTAAGGTACAGTTAGTACAAGCACAAGGAAAGAAGTGGCTCGCTGCTTGAGACAGATGGCATAAGGTGAGGAGAAGATGAGAAAAGTAGAATGACTCAACTCAAATTTTACTTCTGGCCCCTTTATCAAGGAGCTTGAGGGTTAGCCTGGAAGGGGTAGAACAAAGAAGGCCGAGACATGCTTGGAATTTTAGAGAAATGATGAGGTAATTGAGCACCTAAATTCTAGAAAAAATCCTGTATTCAACCTTAGATGAGTTAAATCAATGGTGTCAAACTCAAATAGAAATTTGTTGTTGCTGTTTAGTCATTTCAGACCTGTCTCACTTTTCATGACCCATTTGAGGTTTTCTTGGCAAAGATGCTGGACTACTTTGCTTTTCCTTTTCCAGTTCATTTTACAGATGAGGAAACTGAGGCAGATAGGGTTAAGTGACTTGCCCAGGGTCCCACAGCTAGTAAGGATCTGATTTTAACTCATGCAATGAGTTTTCTCCTGATTCCAAGCCCACTTAGAAAACCACATCTTAATGTTATCTATGGGTTTTTTAAAAAATATTTTTGTGGGTGTTTTTTGTTAAATATTTCCCAATTATATTCTAATTTGTTGTTGGTTATTTCCTATTTATCCTGTATGCAGCTCTAGTTTGTTTATAATTGTTTGCTTTTTGTTTCTCCCATTAGCTTGTAAGCTCTTTGAGAGCAGGGACTTTTTTTTTCCTTTCTATGTATCCCCAGTGCTTAACACTGTTCGTGGCAGGTAATAGGCACTCAATAAATGTATATCGGCTGGTTGATTGGATCTGGCCTCACTTGGGAGTATTGAAGGCTGTATATTTGACACAGAAGAATGAATACTAGTAATTATTTTAGGAACTTGTCTTTTGTGTTGCCTGAATTGCTGCCATTTATGAGGAATTGGAAGATTCCAGAAAAATAGGCAGATGTATCAGTTTTCAAAAAGGGAGGAATGCTAGGAGTCTGAGAACTATAGGTTGTTTGTATTGATATCAATTCCTGACAAATTCTAGAATATGTGTTGAACAAATGATTTGTAATCACTTAGAAAGAGAAATAGCAATCATTAGAAGCCAGCATTGGTTCACTAGTAATAATTCATGCCAAACTAATGTCTGTTAATTGAACAAATGAATAAAAACTTTTATAAAATTTCTACTACATGAAGTGTACACAGGGTAGATATGAATATTAAGCCATGATTTCTGCCATTGAGGAGTTATAGTATGTGTAGAATGATTAAACAGGTAGAGAAATAACATAAATTATACCATCTTCAATGCATGAGGTTTCTAGAGTAGTCATAAGCTTGATAGGTACCAAATTTAAAAAAAATGTTCTTGATCTCTAGAGCAAGAGGGTGAGGCATTATGTGTAAAATAAACTACTTTATGACCATTCTAGAAACCTCTTATGAATGAATAGAATGGTTATAAGGGTTTTTAGAATGGTCATACAATAAATATATTTAAACCTCTTTAACAAAGTCTGTCATGATCCTCTTGTGAACAGGTTGGAGAAAAGAAAGCTATATAATAGTACAATTAGGTGGATTCTAAACTGATGTAAGAATTGGTTCAGGTAAAGGTGATCATTGTCAACCTAGAAGGAGATCAGTTATTAATGACATACTTTAGAGCCCAGTTCTTAACATTAATGGCTTAGTCAGCTGTTCTCAACTTGTGGGTCGCAACCTCTTTGGGGGTCAAATGAACCTTTCACAGGGGTCACCTAAGACTATCGGAAAACACATATTTCCCATGGTCTTAGGAACAGAGATGCTCCTGTATCAGTCTCCAGGCGGGTCCACCCACATGCAGATACACACACACAGAAGATTGAGAACCACTGGCTTAGATGAATGAATGAGTCAATGAAAAAACATTTATTATGCTCTTATTATATGTAATGCACATGATAAGTTTTGAGGATACAAATAGGAAAGGGGAAATATTCTACTCTCAAGGAGCACAAATTCTAATCTGGAGATGATAAGGGAATTCATGGATCATTATTAAATTTGTAGCCAACATGAAGCTGAGACTGATTGTTAATACATTGGATTACAAATTCATAAAAATTTCAACAGAACGAAACGGTGGACTCAGTCTAACATAATAAAAATTTATAGAGAGATAAAAATATTTTTCTGAAATCAGTTTTTAAAAACTCCCTGTAAAACTTCAGACTGGGAGAAATTTGGCTTAATAGTGGTTTTCATGAAAAAGAATCTGGTATTTAATTAACTGATAAAGTAGTATGGGTCAAATATGACATGGCTTCAAAAACCTAATAAAATAATAGGCTGAATATGATATTCTGAAAGAATAAAGGGAATAACTCCATTGTCCTCTGAATTTATCAGTCCATCTCTCGAATGCTGTGTTCTTCTCAGATTCTGACACTTTAGGAAGGATATTGACTGTTTACATTTGCCTATGCAAAAATTGTTGACAGGTTTAAAACCATGTCCAATGAGGAACCTTTGAAGGAACTGTGGCTATTTAGTCTGACAAAGAGAAGACTTAAGAGGAAATGATAACTTTCTACAAATACCTGAATGGGCATTTATTTGAAGAATTACCTGCTTTACCAATTGTAGAACCAACAAAGTAAGTTATGGAGAGGTTGGTTTCAGCTCCTCAGGAAGTAAAACTTTCCTAACCACTGACAATGTCAAGAAAAGAAAAGGAATGGATTCTCATGTTTGATGTTTATTCACTATCATTAGAAGCATTTTACCAAAGACAAAATGACCTGACTCATACTGGGTAGAAGATTTTTGTGTTGAGCAGTGTTGTAGAATGGGCTAGCTGAAACTCTAAGTTCCCTTGGAAATAGAAATCTATCTTCTTATTGCTTTCAATATCCCAGTAGCACTTAGCACAATCCCATGCACATAGTACAGACTTGGTAATATTTCTTAATTTGTTAGCTAATTGAAGCTGACTTATAAATTCTACACCTTTTGAAGTTAGACATCCTAGAAAAATATGACCCTAACATTTTTTTTCTGATATTTCCCAAGACTAATTCTGAGAGTGATAGCTGTGGTCTGGGAATGAGTGAGCCATTAATGTAGATCAGTGTCTTATATCAGGATACTTTTTTAAAATCAGTTTTATTTAGGATACCTTTTTCTATTGGACTTTAGTAAACTAGAAGCTTCAAATGTCATTTTTGTCACCAACAAACTGTACTATAAAATGCTTTGTGTTCTGTGGGAAGTATATTTATGCAAATATTTTTCCTCATTTTAATTATTTTCATTTCCATTGTTACTTTTTCTGGGAAATTTTTTTAGCATAGGGCATTCATGGCCCATAATAATCCTTATGACCAAGGGGTAACAGAGTCTGCGGGAGTGGGAGTTTGCTTTTGCAGGGCCCTGCAGGTGGGGGAAGGCTGCTGTGAGGCCAGCTGCCAATCCAAGGAAGGAGGGGCTGTGTAGAGAGGAGATCATTTAGCCCTCAAGGAGCTTTGCCCTTGCATTCAACTTCTAGAGAATACCCCTTTCCCCCATAACCTTCCATGTATTGGGTGTTTGTGATTTTTTGTAGTCCTGGCAAGTCTTCCTTCTAGGTATTTGGGTTTATATAGGTAAAGTGGGGAAAAGAATAAAACAAGAAAATCTATCAAGGATCCTGGGACATGAACCTGCAGTGCTTGTCCAGATGCCTTCCTTATAGCTCACACCTATTTTACAGAAAAGAATGCTTCAATAATGTCTTTTCAATAATATCTTGCCTAATAAAGTGGAAAGTTTCAATCATTATCCCAGCTACATTGAAACCTAAGTGTATTATTTTCATATTCTAGGTAGCATTACTCTTCACCAAAATGGCATTTCAGTACAAGTTAAAGAAAATATCCAACAAATAGAGTATTACAATTTTCTAGTTGGAAATCATGTGAAGAATACTGTCTTACTTTATCAAGATCTTAATAAGCAAAAACAGTTTATTGATACAGTGGCAGGTTTTCCTCTCATCAAAAGCTGGGTCCAGGTTACCAAAAAAATTTTTTTAAGTGTCATGAATTCACTAATCTGAAATTTTGAATAACCTGAAACATGCTAGGTTATAATATATCTTTATAGCATTTATGTTATGAGGGTTTGCTAAGCATGAAAATATAAACAAGGGAGCTATTTAACCTACTAAGAGTGAATGAAGGTCAGCACACTGTTTTCAGGGGCTTACAAAATCACTTTAACAATAGGATCTGTGTCTAAACAATAAATTAAAGTATTTGCATGATTCTCAAAAGGCAGTGACCTACATCTCCTGTCTCTTAAATATTTTAGTGCTGTGACTATCCTGTGTATTTATCATGATTTTACAATTTCTTGTATTTTATCTCCCCATTGGGTTTTGATTTCTTTGAGAGTGGGGGGTTGGAAGATATTTGCTTTTGCTTTGTATCCTCAGTAGTTAGCACAGTAATAACCTCGCACATAGAAAGCACTCAACAAATATTTATTCACTTGACTATGTCCATTCTGTTTTTTATTTACTTTAATTTTTTGTCATCTCAGACATCACAGTATATCAAACTAAACTTATTGAAATGGTCTATCGCTATTTTGTGATTTATGATGTCTTTGTCTTTTCAGAAGATTTAAGCAAAATTAGAAAATGTGAATGAATATGAGTCTCCTCTCAGTTTTGTAAAGTATTAGGGGATGTAATGCCATCCTTAGAGTTATCGTTATTTCTTCCCTTTGTTTCATTTTGTCTTACTTTAAATAATTGAGAGGATATGTGGCTTCATCAATATCGATATTTCCTGTATCAGTCCAGATCACCCCTCAGTAATGCTTTCTCCTACTCTCTGATTTTCTTCTGTGACTTCCAGCAGATGCTTCATACATGATTCTCCCAATATGTTGGAATCATACTTCTTTGTTTAAAAAAGATTTATTTGTACATACCATTTCAGCACTCAGGCTCATAACCTGTTATGCAGTGAGCTGAAGTGGCTGGCCTCCTTTCCATATTCAAATGTTTCCTTGATAGTATTTCTTATGCCACATCTCGCATTCAGGCCCTAAATGGAAATATAATACAGTCGACTTGTACCCACACTTGCTCTATGGGTCACTTACAACTCCCAGTTCTTTGGAGATTTGTATGTTTTGAAATTTTTGGCTATACAGGTTGTTTGTGTATTTGAAGTGCAGCTTTGCACTGGAGAATAGCTTGTATTCACTGAAATTTTACTCAGATAAAATACAGTCCTCTCTCTTCCTTTTTAATCACTTATAGAACCAAATAAGTAGATAGATAGATAGATAGATAGATAGATAGATAGATCTGAAGTGTTTAAGATGTGTGTATATAAAATCTATACACACAACCTATATATGTGTGTAAATATGCATATATTTGTGTGTTTGTGTGTTTATGCATACACACACACACACTCCCTCCTATATCTATCACCTAAGTGGACTTTATATCTAGATCCATGTCATACACTGGACCTTAAGCATTTTTTCATTTACTTTTTGGTATGTAGATTATTAGGCTAGCTCCTTTTGAGAACTTGTACATCTCATTCAGGAGGTCCTATTATAGCCTGAGACTTGAGAGCATCAACATAGTATCATAGGACAAACAGGACAATTTAGAGAACCTCACCATCTATAAAGAATACTTTTTGTCTCTGGCTGCTACAGTGGTCATCCTTCATAACCTCGGTAAGCATATCTGTTCATTGTCTCTCTTGATGCTAATAATTAGAAGGTTAATGAACAGATTATTACTGTGAAGTCCTAGATGCATGAAGCCTTCTCTTTCAGAAATGAACTTTACATGATATGTTTTTCTCTACCTTGTCAAATGCTTTTCTGCACTTTTGGGTCATTTGTATTACTATAAATATATGATCAGATACAGAAAAAAAATTTCAGAAGCTTGTCTATTCTATCATCATATTTTCCAAGCATGAAGTTCATTTACATGTAAATCATTTTCATAAAAATTACCTAAAAATAAGGAAGTGGTCACATGGGTTGGATGTTATTGATTGAGGTCTTCTCAATCTATTTTACTGGTGTGTTATATGGTCTCTCCCTCCATTCCCACCCATTCTTGAAGTTTCTTCCTCTACCTGAAATATCACATAAAATAATCTCTCATGTTTGGTTTTTCTTCTTTCCCATTGTTCACTCCATTGGTTACAACTCTTCTATACAACCAGACTTGTCCATTGCGAAAGTATTTGCAGGTCCTATACTTGATTGCAAGCCACCATTTGGGGAAGGAGAAGAGGGAGAGGAGAAAATTTGAAACTCAAGGGATTGTGGAACTGAATCTTGTAAACTAAAAGTAAATAAGCAAATCAATTTAATTTAAAAAAAACAGGAAAAAATAATCTCTCGATGCTTTCTATATTGGAATACTTCTAGCATGGATTTCTCCAATATGTAACACCATAACCTATAAAAACAACAAAATCCATGGAGAAAGGTATGAATAATTGGAGTGAGTGGACAAAACCCCTCAGTTGCCCCATGTTCTTTTTCCTTTATGTACTTTAAGACCAACTCCTTGGAACTTGGAGGGCAAGATTCTTTTTTTCCCGTGTGGAAAGTAAAATTAGTTTCTTTCTTTTGAAAGTTAACATCAATTGTCTAAATGTATTGTGCATCTGTTTAGATGTTATTTCTTTGAAATATTTTTAATAATCAAGACTTTAAAGCTCTAGGTTTTCCCAGCATCTGTCAGGAACATTTTTGTTAAAAATGGAAAAGGAGCTTATATAGAAATTACTGAATTAGAGGTTACTACAAGGTCTTGGACTATACTAGTTGAAAATTGAAGAGGAAATTAAAATGCACACCAATAAAGTGAAAATGAAACTAAAAAGGGGAAAACAAAGAATAGAGAGAATAGTGGCTTATATACGCATTCACATACACATGAAGTACATACACATACAAGACAAACATATATACATCAGCTACATCCTTCCTTTATAAATTAGGAAGCAGATTCAGGTTTCAGGTGTTTAGGATAAATAATACAGAGAGGAGTGACTGCAACATGTGTGAACTTCAGTATAAATAAAGGAGAGAATAGGAATATTGAGTGATACTGGCTCTGTTAACAGCTATTTATCTGCTTTGGGGTGAGAGCGCCATGGAATAGCTTAGCATAGACTTGCTCTGTGAGAGCACCTTTAAATGGCCTAGCACCCCACGTGGCGAACTTGAACTTTCAATAAACTTTACTTTTTCCTTGGCTGAGAAGACTTGAGTGGAATTCTTTCCGCAGGACCAGGCATGTTGGTATTTTGGGGTCTCAGGCAGCCCTAACCATCTTTGGGCTCCTCTTCATTTTTATGGTTAAGGACAATGCTAATGTTAGAAAACCCAGAGTAAGGAAGTAGATGATAAGGCCAAACAAACTTTGGAGGCATTACAATTTGCCATTGATCAAATACTTGACATCTTTTCTCTTTTTACCTTTAATTTTTACATGTTCGGGGCAGCTAGGTGGCGCAGTGAATAGAGCACTGGCCCTGGAGTCAGGAGGACCTGTGTTCAAAGCCAGCCTCAGACACTTAACACACACACACACACACACACACAAACTAGCCGTGTGACCTTGGGCAAGTCACTTAAACCCAATTGCCCTCCAAAAAAAAAAAAGCAAAAAAAAAATTTTTACATGTTCAAGGAAATGCACCACAGTTGTAGTGAATATAGGTTTTATTTAAAGTTGACTCCCTTCTACCAGGACAGTGCCAGGTTTCTTTTTTCTGTCTCCCCCATTTTGCCATCTTCCTTTTCTCTTTTATATTTCTCCTCTCTCTTTGTCAATGAGATCATTCCCTATGACCTACAGATATATAAAATTTTTGTGAAAACATTCACTTGATTCTGCCATACCCTCATCATACTCTCCTCCTTTTCATCAAAATTATGTAGAAAAAAGTCATCTACATTTACTACCTTCACTTTATCACCTTCCACTTGTTTCTCTACCCTTGAATCTTTTTTCTTCAGATTACCATGGATCTCTTAATTTCTTTATGTAGTGTCTTCTTTTGAGTTGTAATGTTACTTTGACCTCTCTGTGGTATTTGTCAATATTGAACCCTCTCTCCTGGATACTTTCCTCACTGAGTTTTCCTGACACTACTTTCTTCTGGCTTTCTTCATGCCTTCATGACCATTCTAAATCTCCTTTTTGGTCTCATCATCTATATTTAGTCCCCCAGATAAATTTATACTCCAAAGGACTTTACTTCTGGGCTCTCTTTTCCTCTCACTTTGTAACTTCTCTTTTTGATTTAATAAGCTCTTATGAGTTCAATTAATTTTTTTGTGTAGATGACTTCCATATTTCCATATCTACCCCTCATCTCTCTCCTGAGCTTTAGTTCTTTATCAAAAACTGCCTAACAGACTTCTCCACTTGCATAACCCATGGCCATCTCAAACTCAGTGTGACCAAAAGAAAATGGTGTTTTACCTTAGAAACTTCTCCTGTCCCTGAATTCTAAGGTATTACCATCCTTCTAGTCACACAGGTTTGCAGTGTCAGCTATACTCAACACTTCCTTCCTACTCATCCCTAATATCTAATCAGTTGCTAAATCTTGTTGCTTCAACATTAGCTCTATAATATCTCTCATCTTCATCTCCTTCTATCTGTTAGAAAATCCATCACATTGTCAGACCCTCATTACCTTTCATTAGTAGTCAAGAACCTATTAATTATTCTACTTGTCCCCAGATTCTCACCTCTTTGATTCTTTTTCCGCAGTGTTGGTAAATTGATACTTTAGAAACACTGGTTCCCTTTCTCCAGAAATTTTGGCAGCGCCTCATTGGTTCTGGAATAAATTCTGATGTCTGTCAGTTGTCACTTAAAGCTCTTCACAATTTGTCTCCATTCTGTAATATTATGAGCTTTATCTCTCAGACCACCTGATCTGTTTTATGTTCCTCATAGACAGCACTCTATTTCTTGCTTCTCCTTTTGCATAATCTATCCCCTCATGTCTGGAATGCTCTTCCTCTTCAGTTCTTTGTTTTTTGAAATCCCACTTTCTCTCTCTTCAAAGATCAGCTAAGGTGCTACTTCACATGGTGTAAAGCCAAGTACAAGCAGCTTTCCAGAGGACAGTTTCAAGGTTCTAATGACACAGTATAGTAAACTCTCTATTTATTCAGGAACAAACTAAAACAAAATATTCATAGAAAACCAAAGTAGAGCATTTGCAGTGTTATGGCATAATAATTTATCACCAAAATGGCCACATAGTTTTCGCCAAAGTTGTCACATAGTTTTAAGCAAAAGATAACCTTCATTTAGTAAATCCTTCCTTTAGTAAGTCCTTAATTCAATCACCCATAAGGAGGCAAGCATCCTTAATTGACACAAAGTACAGAGGTCAAAATCCTCTACCCCTAGGTCACATTGTCTTAATCTCTTCAATCAAAAAGTCTTCTTTCTTCTTCATTGGAGATTAGTTTCCAATCATCTTTAATTATAAGTCCTTAATACAATTATCTAAATGTCAAAGTTCTCCACTCCTAATAAATCATGATCTTCTCAGTTTCATTAAATACCCAAGGAGAGGCCTTTTCATCTTGACACCAGGCTGGCTCTCTGCTTCCATTGTTCCTCTTCCATGGTCCCAACTCCTGCCAGCTTTTTATCCAAGTCTTTTTCTAGTTCCTCTTCCATATTGAAGCTCACAGTCATGCTTCCTCCTAGTTCTACTCTCTTCTCATTTCTCAGAAGTTCTCAATTTGGTTCTCAGAAGAAGTTCTCAGGAGAAGTTCTGGTACCACAAATTCTGTTCTCCATTCTGTTCTCAATTTGTAGCAGTTCTTAGAAGTTCCCCCATCATGGCAGTTCCCTCTCCCTTTCCTTTTTCCTCTCCCTCTCCCTCTCCTCCTTCTCCTTCTCCCTCTCCCCCACTCTCTCTTCTTCCCCCTTCCCTCTCCCCGCCTCAGCAATTCTCCTTCCTAGCAGTTCTCTCTCCCTAGCAGTAGCTTCTCTGCATCCATGATGTTTGCTCTCAGAAGTTCTGGCTCCGTAGCTGAGGCTTTTCTTTATATAAGGTAATAGCTCCTCCCTATCTTGCCCCTTCCTGTTACCTCAGTAAGTTCATCCCACTGTGGGATTCACAAGTTTTCGATCTTAACATCTGAAACAATGATGAACTTGAAACTAAGTGCTAAGTACCTGTTTAACTGCAAATACAGGAAAGATCTTCAAATTCCCATTACCATTAGACATGGGTTTGGGTTTGGGGGCTTAAGATCTTTCAGCCTTTGGAGCTTGGGTAGGAGAGGTTATCAGGCCAGGAGTATAGAGCTACACAGAGAGAAGTGGGAGCTATTACTGCAGAGACAGAGAAGCAGGGTAGAGGCCATTCATTTGGGATAGAGAACCACTAGGTTCACCCTTGAGTGACCAGTTTCCTTGTTCTTGACAGGTGAAAAAACTGGAGCAGCTTTAATAGAGGAAAGGCTTGAGTGTTAGTGAATGCTCACTCCACTGAGCTGCAAAGCCAAGTAGCTGAAGGATTCCTTTTCTACCTCCTTTTCCTCCTCTGTTTGTTTAGATGAAGCTGAGAATAAAACCCCAGTTTGTCCAATCTAAGGCCTTTGAGTAGTCAGGTTGCCCATATCGGCTGTTTGGGATGGCCTGGCACCTGAGAGTAGGTTGAAGTGGGGAAATACAGGCCAAGGTTGACTCAAGAGAATAATTGAGAATATACAGCACTCTCCCTTTACTGTTTATGTGAGTTATATTATGGGTGTTGAACTGTCAGTTGAACTGGAAGTTACTGTCAGATTTGTTCTGTGCATTGGTTAGTTTTGTTCAACTGTTACATTTTTTCATTTTCTTTTGTAATATATTACAAAGGAAGACTGAGTAGAGGAGGGAAACACTTAGAAATAAATATAATGTAAAATTTAAAGTATCATATTTTTTAATTTAAAAATAAATAGTTGTGAGCTTTTGGTAAAGCTAAAAGCCCTGTGTCTCAATTCAGTTTTCTATCTTCTATGTTAAGTGAAATGTTTCTGCCTTCTAAAACATTGTAACAGAATATTAGAGGGAATTGTGCAGGCTATCTGAGGGGCAAATGATCTTATCTGAATTTTATTTAATTATTTTCAGTGTAAAAATTAAGAGTACTTGGTACTCAGTTGTAATAGTTGATGGGGTGAGCACCCATATTAAACTTCTGTGTCATGTTGACTGTGTATGTCAATAGAAAGGATTTTATTTTTGTTTGCTAGATTCCAATCCACCCCCACATATTATTTATCTCTTCAGCTGCTGAGTGGAGCAGCTAAAACCACAATTACCAGATCTAGCCTCACAGTGCCAGTGTTTCAGAGTTTCCCTCTGCCCACCACCTGTTCTACGCTGTCTCCTGCCTACTCCTACGCCTATGGGGAAATGAAAGAAATTGCCTGGCTTGGTGGTGTTGTGAAAGGAGAAGTAAGCAGCAGGATATGCACTAGTTGCTGTTGAACAGTTACGAATTTTCTGGCTGTTATGCAATTTAAATGTTGAGGTTTACATTGCAATACATTCTTTTCAGTTTTGTTTAGACTAGAATGTTATTCTGCTTGTGAGAATCCCCTTAGCAACCAAATATAAGAAAATGGAATTAAAAGCTTTGAGAAACATCAACAAATAAATTCTTTTGAATTTGGTCTCTTGGTTAATAGTATACAGCAAATCAGCCCTACAATCGCTGCATCCATTTTCTTCCCTGCTTAAGCGATATAGACTAGTCTAGTGACCAAGTGATTCAACCATGAATCTTTGTTGTTCTTCAGTTGGTTTTTGGTCACATTCAGCTCTTCATGAGCCCATTTGGGGTTTTCTTGGCAGAGATACTGGAATGGTTTTCCATTTCCTTCTCCAGCTTATTTTTACAGATGAGGAAACTGAGGCAAATACTATTAAGTGAGTTGCCCAGGGTCAGTAAGAGTCTGAGGCCAGATTTGAACACATCAAGATGAGTCTGTCTTCTTGACTTCAGGTCTTATACTCTTTCCACTGTGCCAAAGTACCAGCATTAAAAAATCACTAGAATTTAATTTTCTATTGGAATGGAAATAAAAGTTAGCAGAAACATTCTAGATTATAAGTTCCTTGAAACTAGGCATTTTCCCATGTATGCCCTCCATGTTTTTTTTGTCAGAAAACTCTGATCTATACTTTTAAAAAGACAATGAAATAGAGTCCATTACATACATATAAATGGAAGTACTCTTGGAACCTTACAAAAGATAATTTCAGAAAGAAAAAACAAAATGGTACTTTAAACCAGCTGGTAGCAAACTTCATAGATATTGTCATTGCGAAGAGGGAATATGAGTAGGCATTATAAAGAGGTTCTTAGAGTGTGTAGATAAATTCCTAGCACTTTGATGTATCATTAATAAAAGCTTAGTTCTGGTTATGAGATTAACCTTTTAAGGTTGTTTTCATGGTGAAAAACCTGTATCTTCTCCAGAAATATTCCTTAGTGCTACCACCAGGTATTAAATGTTGACTTGGCTTAATAAACCAGTAGTAAATTAAAAATATTTATTAAGCAAACTCCTTACTCTCCTTTGTGTTTTGTTTCTTCTTTCTCATTGTTCACCGTGTTGGTTATAATCCTTCTTTAAAACTTGACTCATGTTCAATGTGAAGGTATTTGTAGAACCTATA
Organism: Pseudocheirus occidentalis; assembly: GCA_028646575.1. Lineage (NCBI taxonomy): Eukaryota > Metazoa > Chordata > Mammalia > Diprotodontia > Pseudocheiridae > Pseudocheirus > Pseudocheirus occidentalis. The sequence goes on along the minus strand of CM053593.1, from coordinate 319,406,092 downwards.
TTTGATTGCATGCTACCATGGTAGGGAGGAGGGAAAAGAGGGAGGTGGAAAAAATGTGAAACTCGAGGGATTGGGGAACTGAACATTGTAAACTAATATTAAGCACTTACAGTGTGCCAGATAATCTGATAGACCCTGATGTACAAGGATGAAATAGTCCCTGTCTTGAAGAAATTTATATTTCATTACAGGAAATAATGAAATAATGTAGACATAGGAGAATATATATATATATATATATATATATACACACACACACACGCACACATATATATGTGTACATTATCTATGATATATGATATATAATTATATAATACATTATATATAATTATATTATATATTATATAAACATATATATGTATATACACACATACATACAGAATATATGCAAAATAAATACCAGGTAATTTTGAGAAGGAAAGTACTAGCAGAAGGAATGGTTTCATGTAGAAGGTGTTACTTCTGAGCTCAAATGTTGAAGAAAGTAAAAGATAGCTAAATGGTGTGTGTGTGTAGGTCCATATCATATGTGGAACCTGGCCAGTATAGAGATCAAAACATGCAAGATAGAATGTTATATTTAAGAAACAAAGTTAGTTCGTCTGGTCTGTAGAATATTAAAGAGGAAGTAACAAATAAGGTACCTAGAAAGCTAGGTTTGGTTCATGTTATAAAGGGCTTTAATCAAATGCCTAACAGAAAAAAATTTGTATTTTACCTTGAGCATATTAGAGAGCCATCAAAATTGATTAAGTAAGAAAGTGACATTGTTAAAACTGAACTTCAGGAAAATCATCTCAAAAGCTGTGTGTAGGATGGATTGGAGTTGGGAGAGATCGAGGCAGGAAGATATAAAAGAGGCAGCTGTGATAGTTCAGTGAGAAATGATGTGGGCCTGAGCTGCTGGCTTTATGGCTAATGAGAAGGGGTCAGATGTAAGAGATGTTGTGTATGTAGAAACAGTGAGGAATAATGAGGACTTGGAGGTGATGTAAAGGAATCTGCAGACCAGAAGCCTGCTGGTATCCTGGAGAAAGATGGGAAAGTTTGGAAGAGGGGTGGACTTTGTTGGGAAATATTTATTTTGATTTTGTTGCACGTTAGATATCCACATGGAAACTTAGCTTGATTTTAGTTTAAATTTAGTTTAGTCCAGTAGGCATTATAGGGTATGAGATTCAGGAGGGAGATTAGTGTTGGATATGCATATATACACACATAATTATATAGAGAGATAGTTACAGATAGGTAGATAGCTACCATTGAGTAACTATGAAGATAGAAGAGGAGATGGCCAAAGACTAAGCCTTGATTTGAGCTCCTAACCACACCTTGAATTCACTAAGAAATGATATATTTTTCAGTCTTAAACTCTTTATCCTTTCTTTAAATATAGGATCTTCTACATTTGATTTATTTCCAAGGCTGTTGAAGATCTTTGGATGATATATTTTTTTTCATTTTAACAAGTATTTTTTGAGCACTTAACTACGTTTCACACTATGCTTGGTGCTATGAGGGTAAAAAGTATAAAGTAACTCAAGACATCTCTCATTGCTTGGGGAGGGGGAAAATGTCACTTAGGTACAGAAAACAAGCAAAGGACAATATCAGCTAGTAAAGAGTATAATCAGATGCTAAACTGAATAGTTTGAGTGGTTATGGGAGTTTGTTTTCTTTGAAAATTATTTCTCTAAACTCAACGCTTTAGAACTTTTAGATTGGAGGATCTCAGGTGAAAACTAGGATCTGACAAAAGATTCATTTATGAAAAAGTTTCCCCTTAGTGTGTCCATCTAAATTCTAAGTGCTAAAACATCTCTACTTAGATTTTTATAGACACCAAGAATAAAGGAATACACTTAGGGCAAAACAATTGGAATGAGCCTTGTGATAGAATGGTAGCAAGAAGAGACTCAGTGTAAAATTCATAATATTCTGTCTTTCCCATAATACTCAGTGGCCACATATGGGGTGAACTCATGATCTTGGTTTCACTTTTGTGGTCTGATAAACTAAACTTGTCACAGATGTGTTAGTGTCCTTTCCCTTGACTGATTAATATTTGACAACCAATTAATAAGCATTTATTTCCTCATTACTATATGTCAAACACTCTGCTAAGTGCTGGAGAAATGAAGAATGCCTTCAGGTAGCTTATATTTTAGTATTGGAGACAATATGCTGTTAATATTCAAGACACATACAGAGTAGTTGGAATGTAACCTTAGAAAGAAAGGTTCTAGCAGTTGGTGAAACTAGGATGGGACTTCCAGTACTTTTCTTTTGCAGAGATGAATACAAGTTGCTTTTGATTTACATCTATGGGGGGGGGCGGATACCAGAGTTACAGGTGGCTGGGTGGTACAGCGAATAGAGCACTGGCCCTCGAGTCAGGAGTTCTCAAGTTCAAATTTGGCCTCAGACACTTAACACTTAATAGCTGTGTGATCTTGGCCAAGGCACTTAACAACAATTGCCCTACCTTCCCCCCTCCAAAAAGAAAAAAAAAAGCGAAGTTATCATGTATACACTGTTAATATAAGAAGTCTTTTTCATTCCTATTATTTTCCATATTCTTTTGCTACTTAATAAATTATGGGGCAGCTAGGTGGCTCAGTGGGTAGAACATTGGACCTGAAATCAGGAAAACTCATCTTCTTGAATTCAAAGCTGTTCTCAAGCACTTTGTGACTGTTTGACCCTGGGCAAGTCATGAGATGACATAGTATAATGAATGGGATGAAGAGTTGGTCTAGCAGTTGAAAAGACATGATGTCAAGTTCTGCCTTGGACATATACTTGCTGTGTGATTATGAGAAATTCACATAAGTTCAGTGCCTTAGGTAACTCACTGCCTTTTGTGCCGTTGACTCAGGTGACAGTTGAGGCATAGGGACCACTTCTCAGAATGTTTTAAAATGCATAAAATAGAACACATAGGATTATGAGGGTGAAATATATTTGTCAAAATATTTTGAGAAACAAGTTTACAGATCCCAGGTCAAGAATTCACTGAGAAGGTACTGATCTGCATTAGTAGAAAGAGCTCCCTACATCTGTGAAATCATAGATCTGGTTAAAAAAAATTGTTATAAAAGGGGCTGTATGTACCAGGGTGCTGACTGGTAACCGTTTCATGCCTTGTTCTTTCTATGGACTCTTATACACCTAGCTTTTTAGGTAAATTGTTACCTGGGAAACCAAATCTTAGCTCCTGTACCTCTGGTGCCTTAATCCTTTTACTAATAACCACCCAGTTCTTAACTTGTGCCCTGATCCAGGAGAGCTGAATGGGAGAGAAGAGCAACTCTGCTGGTCCCCCTCTTCTCTCAGCCCCATTTCCTCCTCACAAAAGCATTCTTTGAGTCAAAAATAAGAAATGGCCACTTTGGTGGTATTCTTTGGAACGGCTCTAGCTGCTCCTCATATCCCCTGAAGGCTTCTGCAAACATGGTTGTGATGCTGTCAACCAAGGAAAAATTGCAAAGAGATGCAGTGATTTTGCTTGGCTAGGCCTAGATGGATGAAGCACTGAAACAGCCGTTGTCTCTTTCTCCCTTTTTTCCCCCAACACCAACACATCCGTGCTTCTGAACAGCACACCCATAAAGCTCTCTTGATAGCATTTTTAAAGGCTTTTAAAAGAATGCCCCTTATAGCATTTCCCATTACCTTGCTGGTTGCTACTGTTGTTATTTTTTACTTTGGAATAAGACTGAAATCTCCCCAGAGAGATCCTGAGAATGGATTGAGGGATGCCAGAAAACAGAAAGTAATTTCTTGCTTCTTTCTCTGCTGTGGGGAAAGGTGGTTATGCTTTTTGCTCCAATAGTTCACTTCAGTGATTAATCAGTTAATTACTCATTAATTACTGACCTACCCTGTGCCAATAATTATAATAAGCACTGGGAATCCAAAGAAAAAAATAAACATGGTCCTTGTCTTCAGGGAGCTTTCTTTTGGGGGCAGATGACATGTGAATATGCAATTATAAGTATGTACAAAATAGATTTTAAAATGATATAGTGCAGTTCAGGAGAGGAGGCATCAACACCTAGAGAAGACTGAGAAAAATTTCATGTAGAAGATGGTACATAAGCTTAGTTTTGAAGTGAATAAGGAATTATAAGAAGTGGAGGGGGGAAAGACAGTATCCTAGGCATGGGAGATGGCCAGTGCAAGTCATAGATGTGGGAGATGGAAAGTTGTGAAAAAGGATCACAAAGAAGGTCAGTTTGGCCAGACATACTGGAAGAGAGGAATAAGATAAATAATCCTGAAATGGTAGGTTGAAACCAGTTTGTTAAGAGCTTTAAATACAAAATAGAGGAATTGCTATTAGCTTCTAGAGCAGTGGTTCTCAATCTTCCTAATGCCATGACCCTTTAATACAGTTCCTCATGTTGTGGTGACCCCCAACCATAAAATTATTTTCATAGCTACTTCATAACTGTAATTTTGCTATTTTTATGAATTGTAATGTAAATATCTGATATGCAGGATGTATTTTCATGGTTACAAGTTGAACATAACCCACAGGTTAAGAACCGCTGTTCTAGAGGGAACAAGGAATCTAGAGTTTATTGAACTGGGGAGTGACATAGTCAGATGTATTATTGAAGAACAATATCACTTTTAGCATGTGAGTGAAAGGATTGACTAGGGAGAAACTACTTGAGGCAAGGAGATAATCGCAATAGTATGAACAAGGGTAAATGACGACTTAAAATAGATTGGTAGACAGTGATGATCAACATGTATTAAGCACTTTATATGTGTTAGATGTCATGCTGGTCTGGATACATCAAAATTATTGATGGCTCTAATACTCAAAAAATTTAAATCAAATGCTAGTTAGAAGATCAAGTGAGAAAATTTACATATAGTGCTTTTCAAATGTTAAGTGCTAGTTGGGATTATTTCTTGGTTCTAATCTACTTCCTTCCCATCTTGGATTAAGGCACTGCATCCACTCTAGACCATAACAAGACAGATCTGGATTTTGTATTTGGATCCAGTTTTAATATTTGGGTCTTGCCCAGATGCAGGATTCTGCAGAACTTAACTAGGCTGTGCCTCCCTTGAGATAAAGGGCTATTTGGGTTTCTTGTGTGTATATCACCAGCATTTAGCACAGTGCCTGGCACAGAGTAACCACTTAATGCTTCATCCTTCAGTCTATCTGTCTAATGTCAGAAAATATACAAAAATTACTACAGCCAAAGTTTTCCATTTCTGGAAGTACTACTAGTTTGGAATACTCAGTTGGTCACAAATACTGCTCCTAGCAGCATGGTTATCCTCCTGGAGCCAGTTAGAGAATGTCTAAGCATTCTCCAACTTCTGTCCATTGCACTTCAGTTGCATGTCATCATGAATCTCCCAGAAGCAGGCTGCCTAGCTCTCTCTACATGGAGAGGTGCCCTGTTGATGTGGCAATTTCTGTTATAGAGGCAATAGGAAGATTTTTTTTTCAAGTCAGCTAGTCAGTCATCAAATATTTATTAAGTCATTACTTCATGTCAGGTACTGTGCTAAAAGTAGGGGAGATCAATAGGCAAAAATAGGATTCTTCCATAAAAAATTCACATTCTAATGGGGGAAAAACATGAAAATAACTATGTATATATATATGAGATAGAGTAGATGAAGTGTGATCTGAGTGGGAGGTGGGAGTGGGGAAAGGCTTTCTATGGAAGGTGGAAGTTGAACTGAGTTTTGAAGGAATCCAGTGCAGCTCAAAGACAGATGCAAGGAAGGAAGAAATATCACTCTTGGGGAACAGTCCACAAGTCCAAAAGGTCAGAGATATGGGATGGAGTACCCTGTGGGATAATCAGCAAGTAAGTCACTGTAGCTGAATCAGAAGGGAGAGTGGGATGTGGAGGGAAAAAAGTAAAGTGTGAGAGAGTATAAAAGTAGAAAGAGACCTGGTTTTGATGTGCTTAAACTTCCCATACAGAGGAGTTGATCTATGACCCTGGAAATAATAGAGTTCATCGAGGGAATGTGGGGTGAGAATGATGTTTTAGGAGAATTATTTTGACCCTAGACAATATTTCAGAGAAACTATATCTTTTAAAAACCTCATAATTAAATGAGGATACTAAACACCACTGTGTATATTGTTTATTGACTAAAAATAAGTACTGGATTCAGTTGAGCAAAATGCCTTCTTAAAAGATTTTTGACAACAGAGTATCTCCTGTATGTGTCTAAATCTTGCAAGATCTCTTAAAAAGATCAAACAGAGAATCTTTCTCTATGACCTGGTAAAAGTTAGTATTAGGTAAGGCATAAAATAAGGGCCTATTTACCCACAAAACTTTTTCACTGCTGTCATGGAAGATACCCAATGATGCATACCCAATGAAGGAGGATTCTCTCTGTATGTGATGTAATCCTCAAGAAGCTCCTCTTTAGGATGACATTGTGCTGACTGTATCAAGTCTTTTACCATTGAAGACCCTACAGGATGAAACACCTAGTAATTTACAAAAATTTGTTTTAGCTATGTCAGAAAAACCCAAGTGGATAAAGAATGTTGGTCGAAGAAGCTATTATATGCAGCTGGATGCACTGTTTCTAATGCATATATTCATATATATGTATATGAATGTTATGTATGTGTATGTTTGTAAAGCAAAGCGCCAGCAGCTTTTCAGAGGACTGCTGCTATGAACAGCTTCAAGGTTCTGATTACATAGTATAGTAAACTCTCTACTTTTTGAACAGTAAATTAAGGCAAAACATTTGCATAAGTCAAAGTATAGTATTCCCAATGTTATGACATAACAACTTCTCACTAAAATGACCACATAGTTTTCATCAAAATGGCCACATAGTTTTAAACAAAGTACAATCATTGAGTAACTCAGTCATTGAGTAAGTCCTTAATTTGATCATCCTTAAGGAGGCTTCTCTCCTTAATGGACAGAAAGTACAGAGGTCAAAGTTCTCCACCCCTAAGTCACAGTAAATCATAATCTTCTCAGTCAGCATCAGGTACCCAAGAAGAGATTTTTTCATCTAGACTCAAGACCAGCTCTCAGCTTCTATGGTTCCTCTTCCATGGTCCCAGCTCCTGCCTGAATCTATACAACTATCATCTGGGTTCAAAGGCAGGCAGCTCCCAGTTCCTTGTCCAGTTCCCATTCCATATTGAAGCTTACAGTACCCAGTCCACCCCAAGTCCTTCACAGTTCCTGTTTCTGGGAAGGCAAAGCTTAACAGAGCCACAATAATATTCATCCACATTGCCAGCACCATCATCAGTTCACTATCTGCCTGTGAAATCGACTCAGACTCACCAACAAGGTCGGAGAACTCAATACAAATCATCAACATAGAAATAAATTAAGACCCACAAACAGCATCTGAGAGGTCAACAAAAATCATCAGTCAAGTTCCAGGACCTTCATAACCCTCCTCCAGAACTTCTGTAAACAGACAACCAGAAAATCCTCTTTCAGGACTTCCAATAAAATCCCAGGGCTTCTATACAAAGTATCACGAACAAAAATCAACACAGACAGCACCAACAAACATAGAGTGCTGAGATACAACAAGTTTTCTCCTTCTCCACCACAATAGTTCCCTTCTCAGTTCAACTCAGTTCCACTCAGTTCTCAGTAGTCTCTTCTCAGTTCTGTTCTCTCCATCTTGGGCCTCTCTTTATATGTGGTCATTAGCTCCTCCCCTTGCAACAGGAGTTCACAAGTTCTAGGGTTCACAAGTTCTGGTTCTTAATACTTGATACAATCATGAGCTGAAACAAGGTTTTAACTACTGTATTAATGAAATAGCTGAAAAAAGGTGTTAACTACTTCTTTGCTTGCATGGTCACAGTGTTGCACTAACACCACAAATGCAAACATATGGACACATACAATCACAAATGGACAATAATCCAGGACCAGAATTTAGGAGGACAAGCATGGACTGGACTTCTTTGGGCCATTGCAGAGTTCTTTTAATAAATGTTTCATTTTTCCCTTGGTATCTTCACAATGTCAAAATGAATTAGGAAGGTACGCAGCACCCAAGATAAAGGCTTTATGGGAAAAA
>CM053593.1:319379251-319397522 GCA_028646575.1 Pseudocheirus occidentalis | reverse complement strand
TGGCATGATGCCCAGTTTAGAGTTTATGCCATTTCTTCCCTAAGCCAAATTCAATGAGAGTAATTGAAAGTAAAATTGTAATAGTTATCCCTTGCCTCTTCACTATGGGATGATTAATCCCATTTTGTCTCTCCCTGTCTTCTAGTCCCCTCCCACCTCAGAATTTTACCTTTTAAAGTATCATCCCTTTACATTCATTTCATCCTATACCCTCTATATACACATATACACACATGCTCAGATAAGTATTAGTATGCATATATAGCCTCCTATATGGACCTATGTGTAAGTATACATATATATATATATATATATATATATACACACATTTGTATTCCCTTCATCTAGGGGATTGCATTCTTACTCAGAGATTCCATATCTCCATCATTCATCATTACTTAAATCTCCTCACTCTTTTTACCTGGGTGGTTTTCCTACTGTCTGAACTGTAAGCAGACATTTGGTTGTATCTAGAAATCAGTGATTGCAGAAGAGAAAATATCTGTATCCATGTATGATGGCACAACCCAGGAAGAATTTTGTAGATAATTCATTGTGTTTTGTTATTCTTACACTGCGACATCATATATATTGGTTGCTTGGTTGTTGTCTTTTGTTCTCGAGGAGGAGCAAAACTGACATTGCTATGCTAGAGTCAAGTTTCAGTGCATCCAACTATGACTGATGAGAATGATACAAGCTCTGTCAAGCACAGATAGTCTGGCAACATTTTGGGTAGATTCTCCAAATTTGCCCATCTTGTGTTTCTTTTGAACTATTTCAATGCTGCTTTGTTCATACAGTGTAGCACCTCCTCAGATGTGGGCACGCCATGCCGAATGGTCTTGTGCCACTGTCTCCCTTGTCACACAAGTAATTCCAAAATTCTTAGAGACCTTGAGAGTGTCTCTGTATCACTTCTTCTGACCATCATGTGAACATATGCCCTCTGTGAGTTCACTATAAAATAGTCTTTTTGCCAAGCATATGCTTTGTATTCAAACAACGTGGCCTGCCCATTGGTGATGTGCTCTCTGAAGCACAGTTTGAATGCTTGGTAGTTTAGTTTGAGAGAGGACCAGTGTCTGGTACCTTATCCTGCCAGGTGATCTTCAGAATCTTCATAAGACAGTTCAATTGAACCGATTTAGTTTCTTGGCATGATGCAATAACGAGGTAGACTTTCAGTTTGGTGATCAGTCTAATACCTTTTCTCTCCTACACTTTGCTTCAAAGCTTCCTGGAGAAGTTTATCAGCATTGTACATCAATTTCATGACATCATCGTTGCCCAGGTTCTGGATAATGGAAAATGCTCTTGTGCCTTCCAAGTCACCAGTGGAGTAAAACAAGTCTGTGTGCTTGCTCCCATGCCTTTTAGGATGATGTTTTCAGCCATGTTGTCAAATGCTTTCAATGAGGATGAATATGGCATCAAGGTCAGCTGCCTCACTGATGATAAATTCTTCATCTTGTAAAGGCCACAAGCCAAGACCAAAGTGGAGAGAGTGTTGGTGCATGATTTTCTTTTTGCAGATGATTGTGCACTCAGTGCAGCCTCTGAAGCTGAGATGCAACAAAGTATGTATCAGTTCTTTCCTGCTTGTGCTAATTTTGGCCTAACAATTAACACCAAGAAAACACAGGCACTCCATCAGCCACCACCACATCATCCATATGTGGAATTATCAGTTACAGAAAATGGAGAAATTTTGAATACTGTGTATAAGTTCACTTACTTTGGGTAGTTCAAAGGATACACACCTTAATAATGAGATTGTTGGTCACCTTACCAGAACAATACATATATTCATATATATGTATATATAATATATACACACACACACACATATGCTAATGAAATATAAACTCACACACATTTACATGTAGCCAATAAATTAGCTTGTTTTGCTTGACAAAGAACATTTGTTACACAGAATTTGTTTTTCTTTCCTTTCCTTTCTATTTTTCAATGATGGGAGGTATATGAGGGAGAAAAAATAAATTTCTGTTCATAAAAAATAGTAAAAAGAGAGAGAATAAAATAAACAAGGGTACTACAAAGGTAGAATGTTGTATGAACTTTCAGATAAAGTTACTGTATTATCATTTTTACTTTAATTGTTTTTACTGTTTTACAAAAGACCTCTTTCAGTGGGGAAAATCAGAAAAAGTCTATAATGTAAAAACAAAACAACATCAATAATATTTCAAAAATAAATACTAAAAGAGCAGGCCTAGCAGAAAATAACTGACTGTTTGTTTTAAATATTTAATGTTTTAAAAAACCTCTGTGACCTTGGTGTTGGGTATGCTGTTAAATCTCTTAAGGCTTTAGTTTCTTTATATGTAAAATGGGAATGATAATACTTTCCCTTCCTCTACAGCATGGACATCAGGCTCAAGTAAGCTAATGTATATGTAATAGGGTTGATTGGAGGACTCTTCCCAGACAACTAGACCTACTCCAGTCCTTTCCTGTCAGACACATCCTCTAGCTGTTTGCTACAAGATGTGTATGTACCTTACTGAGATGACATACTAGTTCCTAATATATTATTCCTGTGATTGAGTAATTTTTGACAAAAATGATTGTTGTCCTTTGTCGGTCCTACATGGTCTATGAGAAAGGCAGAAATTATTTTACTCTCTTTGAGCCAATAATTTTCTTTTCTGGTTTTGTTTTCCTTGTTCTTCCAACAAGAAGAGGAAGAGGATTTGTTCCCCTCTTTACAGCAGTGGTTAAAAGAACATATGCTTACTTATGTGAACCAGAGGTTATGGCCATCACTTTCTGCTTTTTTTTTTCTCCTGAGCATGGTACAGGGACCATGGATCCTAAGAAATGGACATTTCCAGCCTCTTTCCTACCCTCCAATGTCAAGAAAGCCCAGTAAATGGAGGTTGATTTCTGCAACAACACTGCTTCTCAGAACTACTGCCTGGGGTTAATCTAAATAAAGAACTCAAAAAAAAGGTCAAAGACACACTTGGATGACCAGGAGATCTTGAACTTGTTCATCGCCCAGACATTGCAGGCATAAGGTGCATATGAAAGCAAAATATCTATTTCATAAAGGTGGTAGAGGAAATAATACAGCTGCCCTATATCTGGTACCTTTATTTTAAAGTGAGTACTTTTGCTAGAAGCATTCATGAGACACATGTAAGATTTTTTTCAAGGGATTTCTTCTGAATTTCTCTAGGGGAGGCAACCAGTCAGATAATGAGAGAAGCCTGACCTACCTCTTTGGGGTAAAACCTGAGGATGAGCCTTGTCTGTGTGAACTCACAACTAAAGTCCCCTAGGAGAAGGAGTCCCTGGGCCACAGGATACATCTGTAAAATCATTTTAAAGCTGAAATGTTAATGACTATATAAGGGAGGGTGATGGTAATCATTATGATGAGAGTGCCCTACCTTAGCTTTTTCTAAGTTAAATATTCTCAGCATCTTTTTTAGCCTTTTAGAAAGTGGTCACCTTTCCAAACCCTTTGATTATTTTCCAAAATGCACTCTCCAGTTTTTGACAGCCTATTTAGGTTGCATGGCTCCAAGGATCAGGATATTCAGGAGCCACGTGGTTTATTGCATATAGTGGTACGCCAAGATCTGTATGCTGCCATACAGAGAATTTTCCCTAAGATGGACTCATCTACCCTGCTTCCCAAAGGAAAAAAGACAGGGAAGTTTTCCAAGACTGATAAATTTGGCATTGAAAAATGACATCTTATGAAGAAAAGCTTTTAAAGTAGAGTTTATGAAGCAAGGGAAAATAGATGCATATGAAAATAAGGTAATGCTACTTTGGGAAAGCATTCTCATTATTTTTTAATTCTTTCATAAAATGTTAGAGGCAAAATGGACCTAAGAGGTCATCTCTTCCAAGCCTCTCATTTTTTGGGAGGTGCTTTAAACATCATCTCTAAGGAAAACTCAAATATGGCAGGGTAGTGCTACAAGGATATTGTGGTGGTAACTAGGACCCAAAGACAGATATAGCTCTGCTAAGAAAGTATGTACAATTCTCTTTGGATTTAGAGGTATCCAAGACCCAATTCACAAACACATAGTATGGGTTAAGTGTGGTGGGGAAAAAAAAAGCCCAACAGCAACAAAAAAGAAGTTTGCTTTCTAGGAGCTTACATTCTAAGTGAGGAAACATATTAACATATAGTTCTATACAACATATTCTCAGAGGATATTCAGTATTGCCTTACAGGAGAAGATACTACAACCTGGGGGAACAAGGAAAGACACAAAGGAGGTGGCAACATGAGCTGGATCTTGAAAGAATTCAGAGATTCTACGGGGCAGAGGTGAGGAGACAGAACATTCTAGACAATCACTGCAAAGGATGGAACATGGAGATGGAGTGTAATGTGTGAGGAAGAACAAGCAGGTCAGTATGGCAGTCTCATCAAGTAGATGGAAGAGAATAATGTAGAAGACTGGAAACATAGGAAGGGAAACCAGCCATCTTATGAAGAGTTTTGAATGCTTTCAAAGAGGACTTTATATGATCCGAGAGTTAATAGGGAGCCAGTAGAGTTTATTGCATAGCAGGATGCAATGGTCATATCTGTATATTAGGAAAATCACTTTGATGACTAAGTGGAGAATGGACTGAAGTGAGATGTGCAGAAACACTAGTTGGGAAGATGTTGCAATATTCACCACAAGAGGTGATGGGAGTCTGAACTAGGTCTGAACTGACCATATGAGTAGAATGAATGAATGAAGAATATATTAAGTCCTTAGTATATAAAAAGCACTGTGTTAAGTACAGGAGATATGAGGAGAAAAGTAAAACAGTCTCTGCTCTCAAGTAACTGACGTGTTAATGAGGGAGATGTCACTTTTGGAAGGTTTTAGCTGCAAGTCAGATTGAAAGGTCCTTGAAGTACTGCATCAAAGCAGATGTTAATGTCTCTTATGTCATTTCCACAGAAAAAAATCATATCCATTTCTGATGTTTAATCATTTGATAATGTCAAAGACCTTGGCAACAAGAACCTTCTTTCCTGGCTATTCAGTAGATGTGGCTGTTGTGTCACATAGGAGGACTCTCCAGAATGTGTCTGTCTTCACAAGGGCTGCTTGATGATGACCAAAGTCACTGAGACAGAAGCTTTGTCCTTCTCAAAGCTCTTGGGTTCAAGGTCCTAGAAAGTCTATATCAAGATCTGAGGGGGATGGTAGTCAAGATGATGGTCGTGGTTTTAATACCTAATGCCTCCTGTCTCTCTGTCAGGGTGTCCTCTGGCTTCAGATAGACTGGCTAGCTTGCCTTGTGAGTGGAGATTGGTTGGTAGTCAGTGGGGGTGGCTAGCCCCTTCTACGTAAGAGTTGTCTTCCTAAAATAATTGCTGTGAGGGCTGGACTAAAGGCATGACTAGTGTTTTGAGTACCTATTGATTGCAGTTGGTTGGCAATTGTTGCTAGTGATGGTGAGGAAAGTGAATACTTTTTACACAGTGGAAAAGATCTGTTAATTTCTCTCAGTGGTGTTGTGGACATAGATAGCAATTACAATATTTAGCAACTAATTACATATATGGGGGGAGTGATAGATAAAAGTTGAGGATTACATCAATATTGTACACTTGGGTGACAGGGAAGATACTGGTACCTTTGTAGTAATCGGGAAATTTAGAAGGTATGAGTAAGTTTTGGGGAAAATAAATAAGTTCTTTTTGGGACATACTGAATTTGAGATGGCTATGGAATAGGCAGTTTGTAATTTCCACTAACCAGCACATGAAATGGATTGATGGCTGGACCCAGAGTCAGAAAAAGCATCTACCTCCCAGAATAGTTGTGAGGATAAAATGAAATAATATTTGAAAGCATTTTGCAAACTTGGAAGCACTTTAAAATATTAGCAGTTATTTTTATTAATTTTAATGTATGGAATTCTAAAGAGGGATTATGGCGGTGTGGCTAGAGAGCCAGGCACTCAACCAGTAAGACTTGGGTTCAGTCTGCCTCTCATATATTGTCTGTGTGATCCTAGATAAATCGTTTACATTCTCAGTGCTCTGATAAGCTCTCTACGACCATGGGAGTTTCCTCATTCAGCAGTTCCCTATACCAATGAAATCAGGTCCATTCCCAAACCCTATCTTAACATTTCTTAAAACCAAGGAGTAGTGTCATAGAGGGAAGAAGCACAGTCAGTATAGCACAAGTGGAAATATTAAGAGAGCATACCAAGAAGAACATAGGTGAGTACAGAAGAGGCAGTTGTTGTTTAGCAAGGCACACTGATAAATATTATTCATACACCAAAGAGCAAACCAGGAACCAAGACAAAATCATGAAGAACTAGAGTTGGCTGTACATAAAGTAAAAATCCCAATATGGTTACACAACACTTAGACCCTTTTTCCTTCCCTGCCCTTTTGTTTTCTCTCCTCTGCTTTTTTCTTCTCTCCTCTTATCTCTACTTTCCTTTCCTTTTCCTTCATTTCCTTCTTTCCCTTCATGTGGAAATACATCTGCTCAGCAGGGCAAGTTATAGTAATTCCCATGGTCTACAGAAATCCGTCAAGTTGGAGGGAGTTCAATTCCACATTGAGTAGGATTTAAACATTTAGGTGATCGGAAAGTTACATCAGAGAAATCAGGGCCCAAACAATTCCTAGGAACAGCTTTGTTGACTTTTCTGGAAAACCAATACCAATTACATGGGAAATCCTGGTCTGATTATGCACTTCCTTTATTCTGGATGCTTTGTCTCTCTTAACGAGCCCTAAGATTCTATTAGCTTTTATTGTTTGCTTCATTTAGACCACTGACTTGAATTAAGCATAGAGTCCACCAAAACTCCCACACCCTCTTCAGATGAATGGCTAGCTAGTCCTTTGCCTCAATCTCAAGATAATTGTTTTCTAAGAAGGAATGCCTTTCCATTTCTTCTGATTTCTGAAGTAAAATTATCTAATAGAACCCAAAGTTGGGGTTTATAAATAACTCATATGATAGTGCTCTTTTAGGAGGTTGGGCTTGTTTAAGAGGGAAAATCAGTTCTGAGGGGAATGTGCGTTTATTGCTTTATGAAAACTAGTGGGAAGAATTAGAAAGTGGTTAGCTTAAGTGGAGACATGACCATGTATCTGGAATGTAAGAGGCTTGATTTCTCTTTTGCCATTGAGTTGGACTAGATGATTGCTGAGGCCCCTTGCAGTTGTAATGTGGTTTCATTAAACGTTTCATCATATGATATGTGACAAAGTTCAGCACCTGCCTCTGATACATACTAACTTTGTGGCAGTGGATAAGTCCTTTAACTTCTCAGTTCCTACAGGCAACTCTCTGAGAATTTATTTAAATATGAGGGATAGTGTGGGCATAAACGGTTTGTATATCTGTTATCCACACTGATGCAATCACCAATCCAGATGAAATTAGCTTAGCCTTTGCTAAAATAATCGATGTCTGTGTTTCAACTTAGAAATCAGAAAAGGGCTTCAGATAGAATAACTTTGAGATCACCTCTTCCCTAATATGCCTATTCAAGATAACTTTGAGTTCACCTCTTCCCTGATACACCTATTCATTCCCTTAAAAGTAAAAAGGAAAATTCTTAACTACCAGGTAACAACCAGCTAAGTGTTATAACCTATTCATTTTCCATATCCCCATCATATATTATCAGAATCACTTGCAGGTATGTGCTGCTGTAAGTGACTTCATTTCTGCAAAAGAATCTGAAATGACCTGATATGTGATAATAAAGCGAGAGTTCTGGGAAGAACAGTAGGCATTCAAATTTGAAATGTAACAGTTAACAAACTCCTCTTACATCTAGAGTAGCATATCCAGTGTTTAAGGTCAGACAAAGTAAGGTGAAGAAGGGGGATGAGATACTTGAGAGGAATTCCATTAAATACACAAAAGCTGGCTTTATTATCTTGCTCTGGCTAGACCTGCAACTGCAGACTTAGGAAAGAAAACTAACCCTTAAAATGAAATTCAGCTCATACTAATAGTTTGCTGTGTATTATCATAGCCTCAGAACCATGATTTTCACTGTAGTTTCAACTTATATATGCAGCATTGTACAACGGAAAGGATACGGAAGGTAGGAATTTCTGGAAAAAATGGAGATGGGAAAGGTTCCAGTCAAATCCAGGTTCCCTGAGAAACACTCCAGCAACAATTTAAAAGAACACTTGATGAAGAAATGATTCCATAAACCAAGAGAAATGCATCAGAAAGCTCTAGTGTCCAATCCAAGTCTGCATAAGACCCGAAGCCTAAAGACATTCTGTTTAGGGACTTGCCAAGAGGCTTGAAACCAGCTCCATCACCAGAAACACGGCTTAAAGTCAATGGGATATTTGCCCTAACCTGTTGGAGCTGCAGTAGTGGCCAAAGTCAGTGATTAACAGGTGACTGTCCAAAGAGTTGGAGAGAAGGCAGATATTCCTGGACAGCTCTCCAGGAAGCCTTAAGCCAACATAATCTTCATTCTTTGGTTATGGGTGACACTAGGGAAGAAAGTGAACTCATAAAAGACTATACGGGATGGAAATAAAGGGCAGAGACACATGGGTGATATAAACTTTGGGTTTTTTTCTCTAGGAGGCCTAAGGCCAGTATAGGCCAGGGACTTTAAGAATTTCATCGCTAGTATCAGGCTAGGGTCCTCTAGGATTTTACTAGAGGGCAAGGTCAACTTAGGTGATAAACAACAAAAAGACATAGGTAGGCCAAAGATGAGCACATTAAAGTAAGGCTACAGGGACACAAGTAGAAGCCAGGAATTGAGACTAGAGCCTGGGGAGTTACCTGAGATACACAAAGGGTGTACTGCTCAGTAGCAGAGTGAACAGAGCACCAGCCGTGGAGTCAGGAGGACTTGAGTTCAAATCTAGCCTCAGACACTTAATACTTACTAGCTGTGTGACCTTGGGCAAGTCACTTAACTCCTCACCCCTACAAAAAGTAAAAAATAAAACTAAAAAGTAGGGTATAAACTCCTTATAGAGGGATCTGTTTCCAGAGGGTTTGTTTTTGTTGTTGTTGTTGTTGTTGTCTTAATAAGCACGGTCTATATCTATAGCAGATAGCTTCACACGTAAGAGCATTTTAATAAATGTTTATTGAATTTTTGAGAATATTTAAATATAAGAGGCTTGCTCAGTGTTGCATTGCAAGAAATTGGTCCTGAGAGAATTTGAACTTGTTATTATAGATATTAAGCCTAGCACTCTTATCAACTACAAGTTCTATCTCTGAAGACTCACAATTGAAAAAATTACAGCAAACAACAAAACATGGGCATGTGGTTGCCCTTTCTTCAGATACGTTGAAGCTCAGACAGTTTAAGCAGCTTCCTCATGAGATCATTAAAGGAGAGAAAATAGAGGAAGGCCCAAGTTAGATCCTTGGTGGACACCTTTTTTTTTTTTTTTTTTTTTTTAGGAATTGGGAGGAAAATGTGGAAACAGGAAAGAATATTGAAAAAGGAATGGTTAGAACCAGGAAATGGTATTGGAAAGGAATGGCCGGATAGAAACTAGTATAGTACCGAGTAGGTTCTTGACTTAGCAGGTAAGAAAAGAATTAGGAAAGATAAAAAAATCTGTTATTTTAGGAAAAAGATATGCACAAAAATACATATTGCAGCTCTTTATAATACCATTCTAAGAAGATTTTCCCCCCAAATGGCTCTTCTCCCTGTAAAGATTGTGACCCTCCATAGTCCACCTCTACCTACAGTTCTTTTAAGCAGTCTCCAGATAGTCCTTGGTGCCTGTGTTATATAGCCTCCAGGTCTAAACTGCTTGCTTGATTTTCTTTGAGTCAATAATGAGTATGCTGTTCTACTAAATTATTCTTTTTTGTCTATTTTACTTTTTACTAGATTTATTTATTTTTAGTTTTCAACATTCACTTCCACAAGTTTTAAATTTTCTTCCCCTCCCTCTCCTCAAGACAGCTTACAAACTGAATTGTTCTGTTTAAAATTTCTCATTCAAATGACTAAAAATAATATCCATTAATCATTATGCTTTTAAATATTAATGAGAAAAGATTTAAAGAAATAGAAGCTTTGGGAAAATTAGGTAACTCATTCACTAGCCTTTAACTATTTTTATCCCTCCATGGACTCAACTCTCCCTCCTTTATGGATGACTCCATTCACCATCCTATTTTCTCCCCCAATCCTTCATGCAGGCTTATGGGGCATCAGTCTTTCTGATGCACAGCTCTAATCACTTTACTGCTTAAAAACCTTTGGCTCTCTATTGCATTATTAATAGCAACATGGAGAAGGGGAGTATAGAGGACAGCATTTTTAAAGCACTTTGGATACCCTTAGTCATTAGAACTCTACCCTGTATATCCAATATTTTCTCTGAAGTCCTCATTATGTATTCTAGGTTCCCACTCATATTAGAGTATTTGTTGCTTCTCCAAGGTCTCCCACACCAGGAGCATTCTTGTTGCCTTCCTTGCTCATTCTCTTTTTGCAGAAATCTTGTCTATCTTTCAAGGCTAAGCTCATAGTCTCCTCTGCCATGAAGTCCTCTTAATCTGTTTGGCAAGAACTGATCTCTTCTCTCCCTCCTCCTATACTCATTTGTATACCTCTTATATCAGTGGTTCTCAACCTGTGGGTTATGTTCAATTTAAATACATCCTGCATATCAGATATTTACGTTATGATTCATAACAGTAGCAAAATTATACTTATGAAGTAGCAACAAAAATAATTTTATGGTTGGGGGTCACTGCAACATGAGGAACTGTATTAAAGGGTCATGACATTAGGAAGGTTGAGAACCACTGTCTTATATGCACTTGCTGTTTTCTTTCCTACCTGACAATTAATTGATTACATGTTTATTTCCCTTACTAGATTATAATCTCTTTGAGATCAGAGACTATTTCTTTCATATTTAGTTCTTGTTCTTAGTAAGGTGTCTTGTGTGGTCTATCTAACTGTCTATCCACACATGCACACACACGCAACACACACACATATACATACACACATATACACACATAACTTTATATATAACATGTATATGTGTGTATATATATATATATATCACTTTTCAAATATAACTCGAATTTCATCTGTAGATATGAATGGGATACAACTTTCTAATTCACCCTGAATTTTTATTAGCTTTTTCTAAGTATATACATGGCACCTGTGTTTTAGAATAAGTGGATGCCAAAAGCATCCAGAAAAAAATTGTTCTTCAGTTTGTGAAAAGAAAAATTGTGAGTTACCTACTTATAGCATCCATGAAACGATAATATTTGCTCTCTGAAGTCATTATTCACAGTTTCTTGTCTCTTCCTTATGACAAAGCAGGAAGGAGGAATGGAGAGAGTGAGAAAAGGAGAAGGGAGAACAAGATCTAGAGAAAGCAGGGAGAGGAAGAAAATTATTGCCAGCATATCTCTTGATATGAATTCTTGCAGCTTTTTATTTTTACAATGGTAGATGACATTTACTAACACTTTCTTAAATCTAATGCTTATGTTCACTAATTAATTGATGTCAGATAGTTAGCAGCTTCACTGAGAAAGGATTATTCATATGTGCTTTGTCTTACACATTGCTTTTCATTTAAAGGACGTGGAGTTACCCACAGCGCCCACCTTGTATCAAAATTTAAGTTTAACAAAGGACATTTGAATAGAACCCACAATAAAGTTTCAAAACAGAGACATAAGGTAATTTCATTTCACACATATGTCGCATGCCAGTGCCTAACATAGCCTCTGCTCATAAAAAATTGCTTAGCTATTGTTTATTGGATGAGGATAAGGGCACCCAAAAAATGGATTTTACAGGTTTTATAGATTTGAACATGACTGTAGAAAGATCTTAGAGAGATAGGCTGTGTGTTGCAGGGGAAAAGTGGGAGAAAAGTCAACAGCTTTTCAGACTTCTTTAGCCAAAATAGTAGGAGCTTCATGTGTTTTTTGTACTTAGATATCTCAGTTCTAGAACAGATAAAATGTTGACTATTTTTATTTTGAAGTATATATGCCTTTATCTTTGGAATTCAAAGGAGAGAGGAGGGTAACTACAAAAAAAGAAGAGAAGTTTGAGTACCTCAGGCCTTAGAAATTGTAAAAATTGATTCTGAATATTTCCACCTATCATTAGCCAGAGGAAAGGGAAAACATCTACTTGGGGGAAAATATTTTAAATAATTTAAATCCCTGCTATTTCATAAGCCCGAAAATATAAATTAGGTAGGAAACAACTCCCTATCTTATCAGAAAACTGGAAATCAGTCTGGCATAAATTAGATTTAGACCAGCATCTTATGCCATATACCACAATAAAATCTAAATGGATACGTGACCCGAAGATAGGTTGTACCAATAAAAAAAAAGGAAAGAAATACATTCATTCAGGTACTTTCTACAGTAAAATAGGGGATGAATTCTTAATGAAGAATTAATGAATGCATAAAGTTAAAATAAATAATTTCAATTACATGAAATTGAAAAGCTTTTACATGAATAAAATTAATGCATCTAGTATAAAAAGGGAAATAAATGGTCTCTTAGGAAAAATTCTTTGCATGAAATATCCTTTATCAGGCTCTGATAAATAAGATGTAAAGGCAAATAACAGAAATATATGATGGAAAGACATTCCTTAATAGATACGTAGTCAAAATATAGGAAGAAAAAGTTGTGAAAAGATGAATTGCAAACTCCCAGCAACCATATGAAAAAATGCTCTAAATCACTAATAATAAGAGAAAAGCAAATCACAACTTTGAAGTTTTTTCTTATACTCTGCACACTGGGTAAAGAGGACACAATATGGGAATAGTCAGTGTTGGTGAGGTTGTAGAAAAAGAAGTATGTTGATGCACTGTTAGTAGAGATTTAAATTGGCTCAATCATTCTGGAAAGTAATTGAGAATCATACAGAAAAAGTCACTAAAATAACTATACATGTACCCCAGGCAGGACAGTGATATAAAAGAAAACTTTTATATACACTAAAATATTCTGGAAACAAATTAGATGTCCATCAGTTGGAGAATGACCAAGTTATGGCACATGAAAACAATGGAATATCATTGTGCTGTCAGACCTAATAATGTGACTACAGATAATCATGGAAACACTTAGAGAAACTGACTCAGAGTAGAATAAACTAAAGAAGGAAAACAATATGCATAATTACTGTAATATTGTAAATGGAAAGAACAACAATAAAACACTGGAAACTGGCTCCAAATTGTGGTGTCAAACTTGACCCCAAACAAGAAATATTAGAAACTACCCTTCTCCTTTGTTTGTAGAGGTTGTTGTTGGGCTATGGGCATATATCATTGTCAGATAAAGCAGACATTTTCCAGATGGTTTTTGGTGGACTTAAAAAAAATTTTTTTTTGTTAATAAAATCCCATAGATGAGTAAGAGGGAATGAATATATTGTGAAACGTGGGTGATGTCACAACAAAGCATAACAAAAATGCTGTTTTTACTTAAGTTTATTTTTTTATATTACATTCATTTCTGACTATTGCCTTCCCTCTTTCCCTTCTCAGTAAGCTATCCCTTGTAACAAATATTAAAAACAGGAAAAAAGTTCAGTAAAACTGGTCAATTCATCATACAGTGAGAATGTAGCTCAGGTTTTAGAGCCACTCTTCCAACTCACACTCATAGTGACAGAAGGTAATAATAGAGAGATTTCTTTTTCTCCTTCCCCAAGCAATTGTGTCTCAGGGTTGTGGCTGAACTTTTCTCTTCTATAGGCCAATCAAGGAGTCCAGTGCTTAGCTTCCAAATTGGCTATTTTACACAAATCCTAAGTAGATATGATGGAGTCTCCTCAACTAAGCCCAATATGTTAGCAGTATAGCATCATCTATTTTTTTTTTTTTGCTTTTTGGAGGGGGAGGGCAGGGCATTTGCCCAAGGTCACATGACTAGTAAATGTTAAGTGTCTGGGGTCACATTTGCACTCAAGTCCTCCTGACTCCAGAGACAGTTCACTGCACCACCTAACCACCCTATCATCATCTCTTTTAATATAAGAGCTTTCCCTGCTTCCAAAGCAATAAGGAACTTTTCATGCCTCGCTTTATATTATTGATTGATTAGTTCACACACATACATACATACAGAAAGAGTTTACTTTTAGTTGAGTATTTATTGATTTCATCCACAACCCTCCCCTTTACATACATTATATAGTTACATTATGCCACACCTATAGTGGAGAGAGATGGGGGGGAGAAAGAGAGAAAAGGGCATGGGGCGGTTTTCTCAACTTTTCTCTAGGGTCAAACTTGGTCATTACAGTAACACAACACTTGGTTTGGTTTTTTAAAATATTATTTTATTTTCCCCTAGTTATATGTTAAAACAATTTTTAACATTTGTTGTTTTTTAAAAATTAAATATTGAGTTCCAAATTCTGTCCTTCCTTCCCCTCACTTTCTTCAAGACAGTAAACAATCTGATATAGGTTCCCCTTTTGCAATCATGTAAAATAGTTCCAATATTAGTCATTTTCTGTAAGAAACCCTTGATTTACTTTTTAAATTTTTCTTCTTTTTTATGTTGTTTTACTCAGTGTTTGTGTGTTTGTTTCTTTTTGTGTGTGCGTGTGTTTCTGCTTAGTTTTTTTTTTTTTGCTTCTTTGAACTTTTCATATGTAACATTTCCTAAGGGACAAAAGTGTGTCTTTACATTACTTTGCTAAAATTTATCTAGCCTTTCCACAATCAATGGGAACACTTTGTTTGCAGTTCTTTGCTATATACACATTTCTTTTGCTATACAAACTGTTGCTATGATTTTTTTTTTTAGTAAAGATGATATCTTTCTTGTTTTTCACTTATGTCTCAAAGAATGGGATCTGGCTGGCTGGCTCTATATTTCTGTCTCTATACTTGTCTGTCTCTTTGAGAGAGAGAGAGAGACAGAGAGAGAGAGACAGAGAGAGAGAGAGATATTTAAAGACTATGAATGTTACTTTTCTTGCATAATACAGAATTCCTTTTTAGAATAATTAAACCAATTCACAGACCTGCCAGCAGTGCCTTAACGTGTCTGTCTTCTCTCTTCCCAATTCCTCTCAACGCTATTTGATGACAAAACTATTATTAGAAAAAGAGACGGCATTCCAGTGTTCTAAATCCATGTATAGCAACTGTCTTATTGCTAGATTCATATATAGCAACTGCTAGATTCATGTATAGAAACTACAACATCTTCTGTAGATCCTTATTCCCAGTTACTGTCTATGGAAGCCTATTTGTGTTTCCAGGAGATGGTGTTAACCTTTGCAGAAGAAACTTCATTTTGCTGTTAGCACACTGAAAGCTTTGGAATCATGTGTTCACCTTGTGTTAACTGTAGTTAATTATTGCAGATGATCCATACCTTCTAAGCTTTGGAGAAAAAAAAAGGGTACGTAACCTTTGCCTAGGTCTCCAAGGATTCCATGACCACAATTATTCCAGCTTGAGAGACCTTTATTTGTTGACATCACAAAGTCCAGAATCCAGCAGAAATTGAGTAGGCAAATCACAAGCCATGGACTTTTTAGAACAGCCTGCCCCCTAGTACTGAATTCTGAAAAAGAGACAGCTGGTGTCAACAGTGTACATTAATGTCTTTCTTTCTCTTCCTTTTCTGGGAAATGAGATCAGAATTCACCAAGGCTGATTCACCACAATGCATGTAGAGATTTTAAGCAATCATGCTCCTAAATACGCTGGTTGGGATTTGATGTGTGAAGCCACATCCTCTCAATTGTGGAAAACAAAATAGATCTGAGAATTCGATATGAACCAAAGTACAGTGAGTGAAGGCTAGATGATCTGCTTTAATTTCATGACTCTGAGATTAGCCTAGAAGTGTGTTCTCCTTAATGTGGTATTTCTCTATGACTAGATAATAATGAAATTGTCCTGAATCATGAAATTGAATAACTACCTGACATTTATCCTATGTATCCTAGGATTATTAAAAGAAAATATTACAGAGTGGATAGAAAGTCAATCTTGGAATCAGGAAGACATGATTTCAAATATAGCTTTATGAGCCTGAGCAAGTTATTCAGTCTCTCAATGCTCTGGGTAAATCTCTTAAGACCAAAAATTGCAAATCAGACAGGAATCTACTTTGTTAAAAGGAATTCCCCCTCTTTGTAGCTCCTTGCAGAGATGAAATCACAGATCTATGGCAAAGAAAAAAGTTCTTTTTACTGTCACTCATATCCAGTTATTTTGTGCTTGCTGTTTTTTCATAGTTGAAAGTAAGCTCCTTTAAGGCAGGTTCTGGCACATAGTAGGTACTTCATACATACTTTTAAAATTGCATTGCATTGAATGAAGTAGTGGCCTTAAGTTAACTAACTAGAAAGCTACTTGCTTACCAACTAGGCTTGTACAGTAGCTGTGGTTAAGCAATAGAGGACTTTGATGGGCAAGTTACAGGAGTAGTCATCTTACTCTCCATATTGAAAGTGAAATTCATTCCACCCCAGATGCAGTGAATGAGGTGTATAGAGCACAGGGCCTGGAATATGGTAGATCTAAATTTAAACCTTATCTCAGACACTTAGGAACCATGTCATACTTAACCTCTGGGGTTATAACTTCCTCAACTTTACATAAAATGAGGGCATTAAAGTTAATGATCTTATGATCCTTTATGTTTCTAATTCTGTGATCCAGTGGCATTCCTATTTAGCAGCATTCCAGGAAAAAGAAATTACATTACAAAATAGGTAGATCATATAGGTATTTTGATTTCTGTTTTATTTATGAAAAATTTATGTTTTATTTATGAGATGAATGAAGTGATTTTCTTGCGGTTATATTGCTATTTAGTGCCAGTGCCAGAACTCAGCCTTCATTTTTTCTCTTCATATGTGCAGTGTTGTGTTTTTTGTTATTGATTTTTGGTATGTATAGATGTGAATTATAATGATGAATCAGATACCACTTCTTCAATGATTTCATTACCCGGTTCACAGTCTTCCTCTTCTTTCCACACCTGCCCTCATCCTTGGTAACTTGAATATTTAAGTTGTTGAGCTTTTAGTCACCCTGAACAAGATCTTGGTTCATCAATTTCTCCAGGTTCAGTTACTTCAGTCTCTACTTTACCTTTTCCACTGTAAGTTTACCACCTTCAAGATCTTCTTGGACTTTGAAATTCCTTTATCATCCTCTTTTGTCTTTTCATATCTTTAACTGCCTCATTGCTCCTGATCTATTCTTTCCCCTTTCTGTAATGTCCTTGTTCTTCCAGTCTCTCATCCTGTTGTAGCTTTATTTCCCTCCCTTCATAGCTTTGTCCTTTATAGTCAGCCATTTTAATAATGCACTGTCTTCCATCCATGGATCCTTGTCCTTTCAAACCTTCCACTATTATTGCTGTACTAATCTCC
Source organism: Pseudocheirus occidentalis (assembly GCA_028646575.1). Classification (NCBI taxonomy): domain Eukaryota; kingdom Metazoa; phylum Chordata; class Mammalia; order Diprotodontia; family Pseudocheiridae; genus Pseudocheirus; species Pseudocheirus occidentalis. Next base: position 319,380,110 of record CM053593.1, on the reverse strand, counting down.
AACCCACAGTCATCTCCAGCTTCAACTTTTTCCACCTCTCCTCTTGTTCTAATTAAACTTGCTAATCAGTCAGTCAGAATATCTATTAAACATCTGCTAAGTGTCAGGCATTGTCCTAGGATATAAGTTCAAAGAACTAAACAGTTCCTACTTGCAATCTTATTAGTAGTGGGGAAAAGTACATAAATGAATGAATAAATAGATAAGTGAATAATTGTAGGTATATGGAATAAATATAAATATGTTCAAAGTAGTTAAGTACCTGTAATGGTAATTAATTTGTTTGATCAGATGTTAAGTAGATCCTAGTAACCTAGTGTTAAGTATAGAACTCTGTCCATTGGTGATAAGGTGTGAATTCCCAGAACTCTGTCCATGGGTGAGAAGGTGTGAATTTCCCTGTGACTTGGAAGAATTCTATTGGCTGAGACACTTCCCTGAACCATGTTGACTTGGGAGAAGGCTGGTTTTTATAAGCAGGAGAATATCAGAGACAAGACAGACCTTGAAATTGGTTCCTGAGTGGCTGACTGCAGATATGAACAGGATGGGACTTTGCTGGTGGCCTGGCTGATCCTTGAGTTCCAGGCAAGAGAAGTCCTGATGGGTTTGAGGTGTGCTGAACCCTGTGAACTTCAGTGTGTGCCGGGGATTGCCCTGAGGACTGGACAAGGACCTGGGAACTGTTCATCTCTGAGGACTGGACAAGAGCCTGCCAGCTTTCAGCTCCTGAATCTAGGTGATTGTCTGGCAGATTCAGGAGGGAGCTGGGACCAGGGAAGAGGATCCAGGGAATCAGAGAGACTACCCAGAGTCAAAATGAAGAAAAGGCTTTCCCTTGGACTAAACTGAGGTTTAT
>CM053593.1:319361077-319378751 GCA_028646575.1 Pseudocheirus occidentalis | reverse complement strand
CACACACATTTGCTCTCTCACCCACGCATTCTCTCACATTCACACATACACATACTCACACATTCTCTCTTTCTCTCTCTCCCTCACTCCTTCCTTCTCTGTCTCTGTCTCTCTCTGTCTCTGTCTCTGTCTCTGTCTCTCACTCACTCACTCACACAACTAGTAATATAAACATAAAGAAAAAAGAAAGCTGCCAAGAACAACATACCTCAGGAGTCACACTACTCTGCTGTGACGATCTCGCCCCGTATCTCTCTGACTCTGACCTTTTCCATCACACCTGCAGTTCCACAACAGAAATCTCTTAGTTTTAACACTAACCCAAAGGCATTGACTTCTTTTGTACATGATGGAAGAAGTAGGGTGCTCTATTAAGGTCTTTTGCTAACCTCCTTGACTTCATACCCTGAGGACTGACTTCTTGAGATAGTAACCTCTTCCAGGTCATGATCCTTTTATTGTTCCATCTCTCTGAAGCCCCTAGTACAGTGATGAAAATTGTAAACGCTCATTAAGTGTTTGCTTAATTAAATAGAATTGAAACAAATCCCTGATATTCTTCTCACTAACTAATAAGACCCCCATCTAATATAAAAGCACATTTAAAACTGCACTGGAGAAGATTTATGTTAGATTAATACAAATAAAATTTGTGGGTGACCCAAAGAGTAAGTGACAGATACAAGTAATAATTCATCAGTCATGAGTTGCATGCAAGTACTTCACATTCTGGAGTTCAGTGGATCCACAGTTTCATTGATCTGTTTATTTATTTCCTTTTTAAGTGTAAGTTGCAATTCATTCATGTCTTTTTATCCTCTGCAGTTCTTTCCCATGTTCTTTCCATAGGCCTTCCTTGAAGGATCCTCTTTATATGCTTTCCTCTAGGGTGGTATAAAATGTCATAAGTATTGGTGTATAGTATTCAGCTTGTCCATCTGTTGCCTCATAAGGCCAGGTGATCTTTTTTGATTTTCTGTTTCCTTGTTCTTTTTGCAAGATGTCCCTGTAAATCATTAGAAACTTTTATGCTGCAGCAAATGTGATGTTATTTTGTTGTTGTTTTGCTTTTTGGAGGGAGGAAGGTAGGGCAATTGGGGTTAAGTGACTTGCCCAAGGTCACATGGCTAGTTTTGTGTTAAGTGTCTGAGGTCAGATTTGAACTAAGGTCCTCCTGACTCCAGCACTCGTGCTCTGTACACTGTGCCACCTAGCCTCCCCCCCCAAATGTTGTGTTCTACAGCTTAATAAATACACAGCATCAAGATTTATGTTAAAAAATGGCTTATTTGCTCTAGGGAGCTGATCAAGCCTATTTAGAACATTGTGTAATTTTCCATATGAAACACGTTCCACTTTCTTCTCCCTATTATTTCTGGGCAATATTTATTGCTATTTGCTATTTGCAATAGCTACCCCATGCTTATGTCCTAATGTCCTAACCAAGGCAGCCATCTGGTCATCCAATGGCATATAAGAATCTGGACATCCAATGGCATATAAGAATCTGGACAATAGATATTTTTCTTTTATTTGGATTTCTTTGTATGGATGGTTATGCTGAACTCTTTTGAATAATCATGGTTTTCCTTGAGAAAGCTCTGCAAAAGCCTTTTTTAGCAAAGATCCTGGAGCAGTTTGTCATTTCCTTCCCCAGATCATTTTATAGATTATGAAACTGAGGCAAACAGGGTTAAATGACTTGCCCAGGGTGACAGAGCTAATAGGCAGCTGAGGCTAGATTTGAACTCAGGGCTTCCTGAGTGCACACCATGCACTCTATCCACTGCACCACCTAATTGCCCCCTATTCCACGCAGTATCTCCCAGCTACTCAAATGAACCTTTTCTTAATGATATGCTGTCTTCCCATGTCAGCACTAGGTATCACTTCCTCAAGGAAACTGTATACCTTACCTGCTACCCAGGCACCCAGGACAGCAACTGCACAGTCGCCATTGATAAAATTCCTTCTACAACAAATATCTCTGACACCCAGATTACCTCTTGGCTGCAGCAAGTGTCCCTCAGAGGGGGGCTTAGCACTCCTGCTAGCCATGCCACACTACTTTAATTTTGGGAGAAGGGAGGGGTATAAGTCCATGCGTGTAGATACCACTCTTCATCCCTAACCTGGAGTGTAGGTCTGCCCCCTCTCCAATCCATTCTGCACATCCTCCCAGGTGATTTTCATAAAGCAGAGGTCTGAACATACTATACCCCCCAAACTCCCAGTATACTTTAGTGGTTCCCTGTTGGTTCAGGCATCAAATGTAAACTTCTCTACTGGGCATTTAAAGCCCTTCAGAAACTTGTCAGCCTTATTAGACATCATTCTCTTTCTTGCATTTATTGTTCAAATTGGCCTTCTGACTATTTACCACATTCTTACAAAACTCAGCTAAAGTATCTGAACGTGAATAGAAAATTCAAATATGATATGATACCATCCATGAATCAGTTCTGTATAAATAAGGAGGAATGAGTTTATTTTGAAATCTTTATACTTTGTTGAAATTAGAGACAATTTGCTTTTACTTGCTTTTTTTTGCCCGTTGTGTATGGTGAACATTTGCACACAGAGAATCATGAATGCTTCTGAAAAGTGGTTATCACCTATTATTTGATTGTAATATAGTGTATCTTTCAACAAAAAGTATCCAAAAATATTCAGTTACGTGCTTGACATGTGCACAATTAATAAAAATTAATGCTAACATTTCTATCTTTCCCCCTAAGATATACACTGAGATTTTTCTAAAATAATTAAGCCTATTTAATTATATCGCTCTTACAAGTCAACTAACAACTCAAGCATTTGTTAAATGCTTTACCCCATGTGACAGGCACCGTGGTAAGAAGTGAGAATGCATATACAAACAAAGACAGTTATTGCCACTAAGTAGAAGACAGCACATGTAAAGGAGACTGAAGAAGGAGATCAGAGAAAGGGATAAAGGTATTCTACACGGAGATATTTAGAGAAATTCCACAGATTTAGTAGTGCAGCCTAGAGAGAAATGAAGACCTGGCTGGCCTAGGCATCCTCCTCACAGTGGACACTTTGCAACGAACCAGCCAGTCAGAGGGAGAGGCCTCAGAGGTAGAGGCTATTTCCAACATATGAAGTTTAGTGGTGGAGGGAACTTCCAAGGGGAAGAGGACTGTGTGTGTGTGTGTGTGTGTATTTGTACACACATACATGTATATATGTATATGCATGTATGTGTGTATATATGTATGTCTGTATCTATATATATCATGGTAGTCAGAATTTGAAAGAGAAATGAAAAATATTTCTCACAAAAGTTTGAATTAATAATATTCAGTGAAAAAGATTGTTTCATTATAAGTAATAATATTTTAGTGAGGACAAAAAGTTTTTTATACCATTAAAACAAAATATGGTTTATTTCACCTTTAGCTTATGCTTTTTAATGTCTGTTCTGTGTATATTTTTCTCATTTTTATTTTTCTGTCTGTTTTATAGTATATATAACATGTAAATACATATATATATAATTTATAAATAAATACATATATTGGGACTGTTTAATATATATGTATATGAGTGTATATGTATGTGTATAGACACACACATATACATGTGAGATAACTTGTGCTAAGGAATTTACAAAAACTGATTCTCACAACCTGAGAGGTAAGTGTTATTAGGACCTCGGTTTTACAGGTGAGAAAACAGGCAAAGTGAGGCCAAACATATTGCCCAGGTTCACACAGCTACTGAATGTCTGAGGTCAAATTTGAACTCAGGTCTTTTCAGACTCTAGGCCCAGTGCTCAAGCCACTGTGCTACATTGCTGCCTAGGTAGAGAGAATCGGACTGATGCAAGAGACATTAAGGAAATAATATAATCAATTAATTTGGAGGCATTCTACTCCTTGTCATCCTGTCCACCAAACAGAGGACCTTGTTTGCCCTGAAATTTTGCAAGTGATTCTTTTTGTCTTCTATATTAAATAAAATAGAGTCCCTACTCAAGGTGCAAAGAGACTCAAAGCTATTTTATTTTATTTTATTTTTTTCAGATCACGGTTTTTATTTTTCATTCTTCTTGCCCTGGCAGCTTAGCTTAATAATGTACAGACTCTTATAATAGCCCCCTGTTATCCCAGAATCTAGACTGTGCATCAAAGCTATTTTAGAAAAATATTTAGAAATATGCGTCTGTTTTAGGAGGGGAAAAAAGTTTTAGCCTCTTCCAAGCCTGATATCTAACCCGTGAGATTATAGGAGACAATATGTATAAAACACCTTGAAAACTCTAAAATGATGTAGAATGGTAAGATATTAAGACCTACTGTTCTAAACAAAAAACCCATCTAATTACATTTAAAATTTTGTCTCAAGTTAAAAACATTGCAGATGTGGCAGGGGAATGAATATTAGTGTCAATGACAAGCACACAAAGCTCCCCCAGATCAACTGAAATTAAGAAAGCCGAGTATTTACTGAACAAGGATTAAGTGTAAGTATACTTAGGATATTTTGCAAAGTAGGCAAAATCCCTAAGAGGATTAGATCCTCCGAAGAGCCAGACTGGAAGAAAACCCCGGGGGACAACTGCACAGCAGGCTTCAACCTCATCCCAGCGACCAATCGGCTTACCCCCAGGAAGCAGATGCACAAGCCCAAGAGCTGCCGATGGAGCTTGTGCGCCCAGACACAAACCTCCAAAGTCCCCCAGCCCAGTCATTGAGAACCTAGAACCAGAAGACAGACGGTTCTGTTTAAGCCACGCAGTGGCTGAACGAGAGAAGCAGGCAGGCAGGCAGGCAGGCAGGCGTCATGGCAGAGCGGGTAAGCCGTGCAAGGTGCCTGTTTACCCGATTCGGAGCAAGGTGTGCGCGACTCCCTGACTCCTCCCTTAGGACAGGAGGGGATGATCTTGACTGTGTTTGTGTCATGGACCCCCTTGATCCGCTGCTGTCGTCTCTAGACCACTTCTCTGAATAAGGTTTTTAAAGGCACAATGTCAGAGTTACAAAGGAAAACAGTTATATCGACATATATAGTTCGTGTCTAGCTATCTCTCTATCCTACCTACAACCTTTTTCTATGTCTGTATCTTCATATCTGCCATCTGTATCTATATATCTTTCTCTGATTCCACATCTCTATTTCGGTCTCTACCATCCATGTCTATATGTATTTATATGCCTTTTATCTCTGCCTTATCTCTGTCTCTATATTTATATCTGTACTTATATTATCTGTCTCTGTATCTACATCCCCATATCACTATCTTCTATATCTCTTTGTCTCCATAGCTTATCTGTCCACAGGTCTGTGTGTCTCTGTACCTCTGTCTCTCTGTATCTATATTTAACTTTTACCTACATCTCTGCTCTCTCTATATCTGTATCTGTATCTCTCTAACCTATATACCTGTATAGGATCTTGCTTGCCCTAACTCTATATCTCCATCCTTTTTTGGGAGGGGAGGCAATCAGGGTTAAGTGACTTGCCAAGGGTCACCCAGCTAGTAAAGCATCTGAAGCTGGATTTGAACTCAGTGCCTATTGACTCCAGGGCTGGTGCAATATCCACTGTATCCACCAGCTGCCCCTCTTTATCTACATCTCTATGTCTCTATTTATAAATTATCTATGTATCTATTTCTTTCTCTGTCATTTCTAGCTCTATAAAAGATAAGTTCACAGACATCAGATTAAGAAGGAAAAAAAAAGAAAAAAAATGTAGTTCATCAAAAGGTACAGCTGCCTATCGCATAGTCACTGCTTCCCTTTCTTGCTGTTTGTAAATCATTCCTTTAATAAAATGTTTTAGAGCTTTGCCAGGAATCTAAGTCAAGCTTATATAGTTTATAGTTTGCAGACTCTACTTACTTTATTCCTTCTACCCTCACTTTTTTTTTAACAGGACAGTATTTGCCCTTCTACTGTCTTCTACCCTTCTCCTCTTAATTATCTTTCAGAGATCATTGATGGTGCCTTGGCAGTCTAATCCAACGCATCTTTTCCTTTCTTCATATTACTTACTAATGCTATCACTTTAGCTCATGCCCATACCAAATGCCTAAAGTAATACACCAGCCCTCTATCTGACCTTTAACTCCAGGTTTTTCCCCTCTAATCAGCCTGTCCATTCACCCCACTTAATAGAGCATCATATCCCCCTTCCCTTGAATTTGTTATTCTTCTACCAGTCTGTGAATCAAAGAGCATTTATTGAATACCCACAATAGGCCAAGTCAGGAGAAGTGTCGCCCTGTGAAGAGTGAGTTGGCCTCTGGACCATGGAAAGTTGAGCTGTGTCCCACCTGTGATGAATACTTACTATATAACCCATTAACTTACTTAACCAAGTTGCAAAGAAGATGCTGACTTAAATTGGCAGTAAGTTTTCTGCCTTGGAGTTCTTTACACCAACAAAATTCTGGACCTATTCTCTTTCTCTAACCCTGTCCATATGTACTGGGTCCTGTGCAAGTTGCTACAGATATAAATTTTTTAAATGAAACAATACCTGGTCTTAATTAATTGACATCCTCTTAGGTGACATAGAATTGGACAGATAGACATATAGCTCTGAAGGTGATGTCTAGTAAACTTCCCTGGGGAACTGTTCTTGGCATTATACTGCTTGCCATTTTTGACAGTGATTTAGATAAAAGCATAAATGGCCAGCTTATCAAATTTACAGATAACAGGGAGCTGGGAAGGAGAGCAAATGCGTCATATTGGCACTCAGGATCCAAAAAGATCTTGACAGACTAGAGCCCAAATTAATAAAATGATATTTCATAGAATCACGGACTTTTAGAATTATAAAGAATGAAGGAAGGGGGAAAGGGAGGAAGAAGAAGCAAGGATGGATGGAAAGAAACAAGCAATTATTAAGCAGTTACTAAGTGCCATGCACTGTGTTAAGAGCGTTACAGATATTATTTCTAATACTTGATTCTCATAGTTCTAGGAGGTAGGTGCTATTATTATCCCCATTTCACAGATGAGGCAAACAGGGATTAAGTGACTTGCCCAAGGTCACAAAGGTAGTGTCTGAGACCCAGTTTGAGCTCTGGTCTCTATTGACTATACCATCTAACTGCCAATTAAAGGATTTCAACATAGGTGACAAGTAGTCACCTATCTATTGCCTGATGATGTGGAATCTGAGGCTTATTGCAACCAGCTTACTGTCCTCCACAAAGAGAAACATCCACCCACAGGACCTCTAAATCTTTAGGGAAAACATCTTCCATTTCAGCCTTGACCAGGAGGACATCGGTCATGATCTCACTAAACACCTTTGACCATAGGTCTTCCTGTTTTATTCCTCAAATGACATTAGTAATTGAAGGGTAATTAAGCAGTTAAATTTCTGTGGCACATTCATAATGGAATATATGAAATGCCTTTTTCAGGACAGAGAAACCGTAAGAGGTCATTTTGCTCCTGATCTTACCCACATGCTGGTGCCCTTCCTTCCTTACTACCCTATGTTTAACTATGTTGTGTTTATTTTGTATATGGTCTGTATGTATTTCCCAATCTTCTCAACTGCTAGTGCCCTTCTTCTCCAACTACTTTTTATTAATTCCTTTGTTTTATAGTTATACTTACTCAACATATATTATGTGTATATAGGTATTTTAAATATCTATACCTACATGCCTCTGTTGTATGGTCTCTTAAAATATTAATTGTTTCCTTTTCCTTGATTCTTGAAAGCTGGAATAGTTTTATTTATTGTCCTGTCATCCTTGGTTCCTAGCACATGATAGGGGATAAAGAAATATTTGTTGATGTGTGTGTGTATGTGTGTATATGTATGTGTATGTGTGTGTGTAGATTCTCATTTCCATTATGTTATGTCATTTGTTCCTTTTAACAACTTTGATAGATAGATACTATTATTCTCTCCATTTCATAGATGAGGAAACTAGGCTCAGAGAGGTTAAATGACTTGCTCAGAGTCACACAGCTAGTAAATGTGTAAGATATAATTTGAGCTCAAGTCCATCCTTACTCCATTATGATACCTAACAACACTGATACACTGTGGTTCTGTGAGCATTAAGAGGTTAAAGATCCAGAGGCAGGCAGGCAGGCAGGAAGTCTACATTTATTAAGTACCTCTTATGTGCCAGGTGCCGTGTTAAGTACTGGGGATGCAATTACAAGCAACAAGAAAGAAAGACCTTTCCTCCAAGGAGCTTACCTTACAGTCTAATGGAGTGAGAGGAGGGGGAGATAGCATGCAAGGGGAGTGCTGGGAGAGCTGAAAAGAGATGGAGAAGTCCAAGGTAGCCCAAAAGCTGGTGGGAAATGAGAAACAGACTATCTCAGGCCCCCTTCTTGAGTAGAGATTTTGGAGCTCATGGCTATGTCTTCAAATCTGAGGGTCCAGTCAGAGGCAGAAGGTACTTATGAGATATGAGTACCAAGACTGATTTGATCTTGCATGATGATGAGATTCCCCAATGATGAAGTTTCCAGGGGTCTTCCTGTAGCATGTTAGATAGGGTCTTTACAAAGTATTAATGGGAGGACGTGATAAAAACCATAGAAAATCAGTAGTGATTTATGTCCCATGTGGAATGCCTCCGTGCGGGGAACTACCTCTGAAATGCTGAAAAAAATAGAAGAAAAATAATTTCCCTCCCAATAGTGAGGATTGTCTAACATTGATTAAGCTATAGGGCAGGTATCTTTTATTTATTTATTTTTTAAATATGGGTTACATTTTCACTGTGTGATCTGGTTTAGATGTAGTTCTACCTAGATATGGTAGAATGAAATAGAAAGCCTCTCAGGATCCCTTTTAGGGCTGTAGTTCCATTTCATTTATTTCTATTGGCTCTTAACTTTGAGCACATAATACCATAGGAGGCTGCCATCAAAAATATTCCACAAAATATGCTTTGATAGAGTATTTGATAGCATATTCCATGTAGGAAATGTCAATTTGCTGCTAATACTGATCTTCATCTGTATCACCTAAGTGGCAAAAACCAATAGCACTACTTCCTTTTTTCCTCCCCATCTCTTTTCTCATTCTCCTCTCTTCTGTCTCTGCTTCTTTTCCTATACCCTCTATCTTTCCTTCTTTTCCCTTACCCTTTTACTTCTCCCTCTTCTCTCCTTTTCCTGTCTCTTCTTTCTTGTCCCTTTCTTTTCTCATTGTGTTCTCCCCTTCTTTTCCCTCTTCCCCTTCTCTCTCTCCCTCTTTTCTTTCTCACCTTCTCCCTTTGCCCTCTTCTCTCCTCCCTTTTCTTATCTTTTGCCCTCTTTTTTCTCTTTTCCCTTTCCTTCTTACATCTTTTCTTCTCCTTCACCCTTTCTCTCCTTCTCCATCTCACTCTTCTCCTCTCTCCTCTTTTCTCTTCTTCTCCCTCTTGTAAAGCACTTAGCACATAGTAGGTGATTAATAAATGCTTGTTCCCTCTTCCCCTTCTCCCCCTCCCTTTAGTGATCTCTTTCATCTCCATTTTCTCTTTCTCTCTCCACTTTTCCCCCTTTCCCTTTCTGTCTCTCTCTCTATAATTCTACAGATAAATAGCATTCATCCTTTACAAAAAAAAGTAATATTTAACCTATTCAAACTCAAGACAGCCAATTTTGTGTTACCTTCCCGTAGGGAAAAACAGACTTAACTTGGACATGTTTGTTGGAACTGAGAGCATTAAATCAGCATGTCGCATTTGTCACAATTAATTACATTAAAACCCAGGTTCCTATTTCATTTGGGAAATGCCAGCATTGCAGCATGAGGGCTCTGACAATTTGATAAACAACTAGAAGATATGAATGAGTGAAGCAGGGAGAGAAGTGGGATGTCGCTGTAATTGGAGGACAGCACATCTTAATACTTTTGTTTTAGAACTAGACAAGGCACCTCTCTGAAGTTTCTATAAGCAGAGCAGTAATTCAGGTCAAGATTCTCATAGATGTACGCCAAAATATTTTCTATTATGAATAGAAATGTCACGAGCATTTACAGTTATTCTAGCCGTGTATTATGAATAGGTCTTCCAGCCATTTGTGTGTGTTTAAGTACATTACATACATGTATGTGCACATTATATATACATACATACACGTGACAGTCATATTTAAGCTATTAAGTTTATGCACTAAGACAAATAGGCTGTACTTAGGCTGTTAAAGTTTAAAATTGTACTAAGACTTTTGGGACACTATAAATGCATCTTGGTACGACATCCCCACCTGTGATTGTATTGGTATAGTGAAATTCTAGTGAGAAGATGCCTCCTACAGGTGCATATTAGCTGCTATTTGATCATTTATAGGCTTAAGGATTCTAGAGAGATTGAAGTTTTGAATGGCTTGTCCAGGGCCACAGAGTCAGTATTTGTCAGAAACAAGAATTAAACCCAGATCCTCCGGATGAGAGACTTCTTCAAATTGTTCCCATTCTAGGATGTTGCTGTATGTGTTCTTGTGTGTATGTGCACCGGAATGTGTAAGCTGGTAAATCATGTTGTTTGATCATTTTCTAGGCCTATGCTAACCATTACCTACAACTGAAGGAGGTCAGATAGGAACAGAGTCCATATGATATTCACATATGGTTATGCACATATAAAATAAGTATGTTTTTATGTGTGCATGCACATATGTCTGTATGGGGGCATTATGTAACTTTTAAAAAAGTACTGCCCATGAGATTTTAGTGGAGAATAGGAGGGCCTTGAGTGCTGTGGTCCATGGGATCTTGAAGAGTCTTATAGGACTTAACGACTGAATTACAAACACAGCTTTATAACTTTAAGTTGCTTTTCAAGAGATGAAACTGAGAAGAATCCAGTAATAATATTTTTCAGTTATCTTGAAAAGAACAATTATTTAGGTACAGTTTTATACACACACACACAAGTGTGTAGGTCACCTTATTCCTGATTGACATGGCTTTGCCTTATCGTATGTAATTATCAGTTTTGTCTGTAGCCATAATCATCTTTGGTATAGTCATTATTATAATAAAATAATAATAAATATTAAATTGTTATAATGAAATCAGCATTCCACAAGTGTTGTTGTAAGACTGTAGAATTCCTATTGTCTCTAAAAAATTAAAAAGGATTATCATTCAGAGGGCAGTGGAGAGGCAAACAGTGGGTGTGTAAAGTTTGTGATATATAACAAAGAATTTCAAAGAGGAGTTAGAATTAGGGCTATATCATCAGGGAAATAGTGGTTGGAGAGAAAATGATGTGTCCATTGGGTTTTAGTGAGGGATAGGAGGCTTATAGTCAGGATGTTCCATTGGCATCTTAAAGATGTCGGGAGAAAAGCAGAAGTTCCCTGTTGTACTGGATACAGCCTCTGGGGTAAACTCAGAGGAGATCATGAATAGGAGTCTCACTGTACCATTAGACATAGATGTGTTGAAATCTGTATCAGTGGAGGAAACATTCACACTGATGGGATCACAGCTCTATTCCAGTATTTCAGTAATAGCTCACATTTATGGATAGCTTTCTTTAACAAACCTGTGATTTAGGGAGATCAAATAAAGAGAAATAGCAGAGGATATTTTTCTGTCTGTTTTTGAGTTGTACTGAGAATGTTTACAGGGAACCTACAGAAGATGAGCTTATATCCAAATACTTTTATTCAACCCAGAAAGGCAGTTACTTTATCCACTTGAGCAATTATCCATAGAACATTAAATATAAAAGACTAATAGCTGGATAGTGACTTGTTCTAGGGCTATTTCCTGGCTGAATCCCACTTGAAAAAAAGATGAGAAAAAGATTTTTTAAAATGATAACGATGGCAACAATAATCCTTACTTATATAATATCAGTCTTATGCACACAACTTCTATTCACTTAGCGGTTTTAATTTACAAGACACTTTTATATCCATTTTCTCATTTATTCCTTAAAATGATGCTTTAAACTTTACAGATCTCCTGTTCATCCTTGTTACACATCCTATTTTATTTTTTAATCAGGAAGACTTTACAAATCTAGTCTTGAAGAATTATATCTGAGGGTTTTTTCCCCTTCTTTCCAGATACTGAAATTATACAATGATAATTAGATAGATACTCTTGTAAACTGGTTCGTTTGGTGGGTACTTTAATATGTTCATATCTGTGTCAGGATTTTACTAAAAATTGCCGTGATTGAAAAGGTCGCTAAGCAGTTTTATATATATATATATGATATAAATGTGTGATACTATATATATAATATATATTATATCACACACATACATATATATTATATAAGAAGATTATATATATATTATATATATATATGTGTGTGTGTGTGTGTGTGTGTGTGTGTGTGTGTATTCTTCAGTGGAAAAGTGGCTGATCCAGGCATAGCAAACTGCCCTTAAGAGGCCAAGGTGCTGAATAATCAGAATCCAGACAACTGACAAAGCCAATGGCAGCCTTCCCTCCTGGAAGTAATATCAAGGAGTAGATTTTGGCTGGAGAATTTTCCAGAAGATGCTTGGATCACTTAATAGCAAAAATTTCTAAGTAACAGACAAAAACTGAACCAAATACTGATTAGACTTCTCCTGATACTATGCTAACTGGGATAAAGACCAAAATGACAATCTTATCCAATTTGTAAATGATCCATAGACAGAAGGTACAGCTAATGCAATGAATGACAGCAAACAGGATCCCAGAATCTCCATGGAGCAAGACACTGAACTTTTTCCCAAAGGGTGGATTTTCACAAGGATGAAAATCAAATTAGAAAGGTCAACTTCATAAACACAAGATTTGGGTGAGGCAGCTGTTTAGAGATTAATAAGGATCTGTGGGTTTTAGTAGAATGCAAGTTCTAAAATGAATCAGTAATATGATATGACAACCAAGAAAATTAATGTGATCTTGGGCTTCAGTAAAGTAAACAGAATATTCAGGATTAAAGTTATTGTTATTTATTGATTGATTTATTCATTCATTCATTCATTTAATCATTTGTTTATTTATTTATTTGTTTGTTTATTTACTTACTTACTTTACTTACTTACTTACTTACTTACTTACTTACTTACTGCCCTGGAGCAGACCACACCTGGAGTATTGTTTTCAGTTCAGTTCTTAGGAAAGTGGTTGGTAAGATAGGGAAGAATGCTGTTAAGCCCAGAGATAGCTAGTGAAATCTAGCTAGGATGCTCAAAAACATTGAGATATTGCTATATGAAGTTGGTGGAAGGAAATAGAGTTGTTGCTGTTTTTAACTTTAGGAAGAGGAGCAGAACTAAAGAGGAGCATAATAGCTAACCTCAGCACTTTCTTCTCCTTGACCTCAAGGAATAGAACTAACAGTAATGGGTATAAGTGAAAGAGCAAATTTTGGTTTACTATAAAGACCTGTTTTCAAACTGTTATAGCTGTCTTAAAGTGGAATGGGCTCCCTTAGTAGAGTAATAACTTTTTCCTCAATAGAAACATTCAAGTTGAAATTGCTGACCACTTCTTGATTTGTTGTAAAGGAGGTTCTTACTCATGTGGAGTCTTTTGAAGTTCCTTATGACTTTGATCCATTCTGATCCTTCTTTCTTCCTCCCCTCCTTTATCTCTTCTCCTCTTTTCCTCTCTTATGATATAAGCTTACAGTTTTGCTTTCTAAATAGGAATTTACTTTAGAGAATGATGACATCAACTAAAATATACCTATGTGGGGCCATTGGATCAAATACAGTTTTGGGCTAACCAAATTCATGGTAGTCAGAACAAAGCAAAACCAAAACAATCTCAAAATCTCAAACAGGAACAGATACATAAGTCTGAATGTGAATTCTCTTTCAAGAAAATGATTGGATCAGGGAACCTTTATCACTAGGTCAGGAGGGAGGAGCCAGCTAGGCTTAAAGATGTATGGAACTTATATAACTATCAATTCTCTATGAAATAGCTCCTGAAGTGGGGTTTGTATAGTATACACATGAGCATACCAGTGAGCTGAATCCAGTTGCTGGTGAGTTAGAAAGCACAAAATTCTGGGGAATTAGGGATGGGTAGGAGATCAAACTTCATTATGCTCTAGAAAGTATGTGTAAAAATAGGAAAGTCAGTAGGGTTGAGCAAGGTTGATCTTAAATGTTTAGATCACCAGTTCTACTGTTTGTACTTACTCTGATGTTGTTTGGGTATTTCTCTGTGGATAGAGACCAGGAAATAGCTAAGCTTTTGTGTGCACAGTGTCAAAAAGACCTAAATTTAAATCCCAACTCAGACATTTATATACTGCTAGGTGAGCCTTTTCATCTCTCTGGGTCTCAGTTTCCTCATCTATAAAATGAAGGGGTTAGACTTAATGGCTTCTAGGCTGCTAACTCCAGATCTATTATCCAAATGCATGAAAAGAATCTGCTGAAAAAGTAAGAAATTCATTGACCTGGTTCTTTCTTTTTTCTTTACAGTACTAAATGACCAAAGTATGTCTGTGTGCAAGCATTTTTATTTGACTACATTGGACTCATTGTTTTGGTATTGAAGAGAATTAGCCTAAATCTTTCTCTGGGGGAGCTTTAACTTCCAGAAGAAGAATGTCCTTGATCAATATATCTAGGCTAATTTGATTCCAAAGGAGCTTTCCTGCTGTTAAAATGCATATTACTGGATATACAGATACTACTAGATAGTCCAGATATTATTAGAATTCAGATCCTTTTAATAATAATGATGATGATAATATCTTGAGTTATATATTGCCTTTTCTTCTTGGTACACTGCTGCTGTGCTCATGTAGCCTAACAAAATTTGTGAAGCCTTAAGTAGGGGTAAATATTAATAAACCTAAATTGGAGGGAGAAATTTCAACCAATGCTTTCTTTCATTGGTACTTCCTCTACTGACTGATGCACATTGTCACCTTATCCTACAACTTACAGTCTGAGAGAATTGTCTGGGAGGACTGCAAAATTTAAGTGATTTACCCACGGTCCTACAGCCAGTTTGTTCAGAAGCAGGGCTAAGTCTTTTAGATTCTTAAGTCAACTGTGTATCCTGTACTCAGACTGTCTGTTTCAGTTTTATAACTGAAAACTGGAAGTGTGCACAAACAAAACCAATACAGCTAAGATCAGAGGGAAAGCAGAAAGCTGAGCAACATTTTTACAACCAGTGTTTCTGATATAGGCCTTATTTCTCAAATATAAAGAGAACTGAGTCAAATTTATAACAATTCAAATCATTTCCTGAATGATAAATGGTGAAAGAATATGAGCAGGTAGTTTTCAGATAAAAAAATAAAGCTATCTATAGTTATGTGAAAGAATGTTCTAAATCACTGTTGATTAGAGAAAGGCAAATTAAAACAACCCTGAGATACCACCTTACACTTATCAGATTGGCTAATATGACACAAAAGGAAAATGATAAAGGTTAGAGAAGATATAAGAAAATTGGAACACTAATGAATTGTTGATAGAGTTGTGAACTGATCCAACCATTCTGGAGAGCAATTTAGAATATGTCCAAAGGGCTATAAAACTGTGCATACCTTTTGGTCAAGGAATATTCATACTATGTTCCCAAAAAGATCATTAAAAAAGGGAATAGGACCCACATATACAAAAATATTTATGGCAGCTCTTTATGGTGGCAAAGAATTAGAAATTGAAGGGCTGCTCATCAACTGGGGAATGACTGAACAAGTTGTGGCATATGAATGCAATGGAATATATACAATATAATGGAATATAATACAACAGTATTATAAGAATTGATGAACAGGTGGATTTGAGAAAATCCTAGAAAAACTTACATTAGCTATTGTGAGTGAAGTGAGCAGAACCAGGAGATCTTTGTGCAACAGTAATAGCAACATTGTACAGTGATCAACTTTGCCAGCCAAATGATGTGAATTGTTGAAACTGTGAACATTGTACTGAATCTAGATTTGTAATGGAATAAACAGAGTGTTCACTAATTCACTCTTCTCAGCAATACAGTGACCCAAGAAAATTCCAAAAGACTCATGCTAAAAATGCTATCCACATCCAGAGAAAGAACTATGGAGGCAGAATACAGATTCAAGCATACTATCTTAATTTTTTTTTTCATTTTTGTAGTTTTTCCCTTTTATTCTGATTCTTCTTTCACATCATGACTAATGTGGAAAAAATGTTTAACATGACTGTACATATATAACATATATCAGATTGCTTGCTGTCTTGGGGAGGGGGTAGAATAGGGAGAGAGAAAAAAATTGGAAACTCAAAATCTTATAAAAAGGTAAGTTAAAAACTATCTTGCCTGTAATTAAAAATAAAATACAATTAAGTGGAAAAAAAACCATGAAAAACAGAAAAAAGAAAACTGTAGGTAGAGTAGAGTGCATTTTAGATATTTATTTAGGGTATACATATCAAATGGTTGGTAGCAGGGCAAAGACTCGTTTTTCTTATGAGTAGTTGATGCAAGGTTAAATTTTTTTAACTCTTCCCCCCAACTAAAAACTGCTCTTAAAGTAAACTCCCTTTTTCTTTTTACTTGACATTCCTCTTTTGTTCTAACTTTAAAAGACATCTTTCATCTATGACTCCACAAGGCTTTGATACCTGTCTCTCAAACAGAAGATTAAGTATACCAAAAAAGTGTGATGTCCTGTTTGTTCTCTAATGGTTTCCTTTTCATGTTCGACAGCTTAGGAAAAGGTGGCGTCTTCTTGATTATATCTGTATCCCATTCAGTTCAAATGAGCTTACCTTTATTAAGTACTCCAGACCCGTAGTAGTTGATGGTGGGCATAACTCTAGGACTTTGCAAAACATCATGAAAATACCAGGAAGAGGCACGAGAAAACATTACAATACAGTTTATGGCATCCTACATTGAATATAATCATGTGACATAATATCTCATAAATGTAATATGTACTCTGGGTATTGAGTCAAGGAGTATAATGGTAATCAATTTGTTTGATATTTAGGGCTAAGTGGATAGAATACTTAGGGCTAAGCAGATCAGATATTAGGGCTAAGTAGATCATATACTTAGGGTTAAGTAGATCCTAGTAACTTAGGGCTAAGTATAGAACTCTATCCATTGGTGAAAAGGTGTGAATTCCCCTGTTGACGTGGAAGAATGCTATTGGCTAAGACACTCCCCTGTTGACTTGGGAGAAGGCCAGTGCTTATAAGGAATAATTTTATGGAGACAGACAGATTTTGGATTTGGCTCCTCCATGAAGCTGACTGAAGACATGAACAGGATGGGACTTTGTTTGTTGGTGGCCTAGCTGATCCTTGAGTTCCAGGCAAGAGAAGTCCTGAAGGGTTTGAGGTGTGCTGAACCTTGTGAACTTCATTGTGTGCCAGGAATTGCCCTGAGGACTGGACAAGGACCTGGGAACTTTCATCTATGCAGACTGGAAGAGAACCTGCCAGCTTTCAGCTCCTGAATCTAGGTGACTGTTTGACAGACTCAGGAGAGAGCTGGGACCAAGGAAGAGGATCCAGGGAATCAGAGAGACCACCCAGAGTCAAAATGAAGAAAAGGCTTCCCCTTGGATGAAACTGATGTTTGCAGAGGTCAAGGACCTGGGAGCTGTTTTTCCTTTGAGGACTGGATGAGAACCTGCCAGCTTTCAGCTCCTGAATCTAGGTGATTGTTTGACAGACTCAGGAGGGAGCTGGGACCAGGGAAGAGGATCCAAGGAATCAGAGAGACTACTCAGAGTCAAAAT
>CM053593.1:319344777-319360577 GCA_028646575.1 Pseudocheirus occidentalis | reverse complement strand
GCCATCTTGGCTCTGAGAGTGTGCCTGTGAATTTGTATCTGGAGGTGAAGCATAGAGAATCCATGAATGTACAATGTTAGCAGTGACCTGAGTGGGATACATTGGACCAGGAAGGGAGTGGACCATGGTAAGATCTCATGGTCAACTGTCACGGGAGCTGAGCAGTAGTTTCAAAAAACTCCTTTCATAATCTTTGTTTACTTCTTTTTTTAATTTTTAACATTCATTTGTTGCAGTTTTGAATTCCATATTCTCTCCTTTCTCCCACCCGTACCCCAGCCATTGAGAAGGCAAGCAATATATCAGTTGTATATATCTACATCTAATTCTTAATGAAGAGCTGCATACAGTTATGTTCCCTCCTGGAAAAAGAAGGCATGCTTCTTATAAGTAAATGATTTTTTAGTAAAGAGCTTTAAAAAAATTAATTTTTCTTTTCTTATTTGTTCTTGTGTAGTTTTTAATAAGTTTTTTTTAAAGCAGAAATCATCCAGACACCAGAGTATGAGATTTTTTTTTTGTCTTTTCTGTTTTGGCAAAGATAAACAGAAAATAAGGACCCAGTAGGGGATGCCTGTATTAGATAATTATTTTCTGTATTTCTTAGAATGAACTTTGGCATTGAAATAACATTCTACACCCTTTACATTATATTTCTTCCTTGAAAGTTGAATATCCTCTTGGGATGGATGTGTCACAGAAAAGCACATCACAAAAATAAATGGAATAATTGCAGGCAAACAATTTTCAGCTTGTGTTCTCAGGACCCTTTATTTTGATTGATGTTTCACTTACTTTGGGAATCTTTGCTGATAATGTAATCTCAAAAGCAGCTTGGTTCTTGCCTGACCTTTCCATTCAGAAAGATTTGTCCAGGTGTTTTTGCATGTAGTTTTCCCCCCACCTAAGCTCTATCTGAACATTTTGATCAGACTGCTTTATTTAGGTGCAAACTGATTTAATCCCAGAGCATAAGTTTAAAAGAGTCTGCAGGGATACGAATTTTGTGTCTCACAGATCTGACTGTATCATGCATCTACCTTCAGTCAGTATCTATCTAGTCTTGGTTTCTCTGACTGTCATGAACAAAAACCAATGAAAAAGTAAATGAGAACATGTCCCCCATTTCTCCCCAGATCATAGATTAATCGGATTAGGTTTTACTCTTTTCTTTTCCTTTCTAATTCTATTGTGTCTCTTT
The DNA here is from genome assembly GCA_028646575.1 of Pseudocheirus occidentalis. NCBI lineage: Eukaryota > Metazoa > Chordata > Mammalia > Diprotodontia > Pseudocheiridae > Pseudocheirus > Pseudocheirus occidentalis. The sequence goes on along the minus strand of CM053593.1, from coordinate 319,359,376 downwards.
GGTGATCACAAATTCAGTTTGTCATCGGTAGCCTAAGGAACAGGGAAGATTTTCCATCTCTCCCTTAATTACCCTTGCTTGGAGTAGGCAATGCAGGTACTGCTCTATAGACTCCCCTGCACCCAGTTTAAAATATTGAAGACTAGGGAGATGGAGAGAAGGCCAAAAAGATAGCTTGGGTATATTCATCTCTCCCCACTTCCACCACTTTAGCCCCAAGCTGTGCAGAACAACTTTGGTGGCCCAGAGAGGCAATGGTATGATACAAAAGATATACTCATTCTTTTCCCCAAAGCAGCTGTTCTTCAGTTCTGGGAAGGACTGCAAGGACTGAGCTGTAATTTAACTGCCCACACACTTAAGATGCCTCCTTAATTTTAGCTCTATGAAAACTGTACTGAGTTCTATAGAGTGAGCCCTTACACAGTTTACATGTAATAATTAACAGTCATTCAGTCACTTCCTTTAGAGGCAGACTCGGGTGATTTCTAAATTATTCTTCTCTGTCTCTAAAACACTGACATGATACTCCTTAGATTTTGTTTGACTGGTCCTCACTACTTCCATTTCTGGCTTCAGTCAACTACCAGCAACAGTAATTTAGTGAATAAGACAGGTAATGTTGGCATGTTGATGGAGAGAAGTTAGATCCTAGAGTTTCAAGTTCGCTCACTTAGCCCCAACTTCCCACCCAATGCAGGCATCTCTTCTATGTTATCCCACTAGAATATTGCCAGTGGAAGAAAAATACACATCTCCCATTTATCCTTGTTTACCCAGGTGAAACATTCCCAGTTCCTTCAAAAATGTAAGGGAAATGGGAAGAGGAAGGAATGATGTCGTCACCAGCATCACTTAGCTTAGATAATACACTCACCATATATTATCGCCTTTTAAACACTTTTGGACCTTTTCATCCATAATTATGTCCCTCACACTTACATCAAGGCAACAAGCATTTATTATGTGTTTATTGTTTGTCAAGTGCTTCTCTAAAGGTTGAGAAAAATAAAAGTAGAAGGAAATCATTACTTCCTTCAAGAAGTTTACATTCTAATGAGGGAAGAGAAAACATAAAAGGAAGCTGATGATGTTAGGAGTGGAAATGAGGTGCTCTCACAGAGTTATGGGGCAGAAAGTCTGGAAAGGGAAGAGCAGAACTTGGAAAGAAAGGAAGACATATCTGATGTGGACACTTTACTTAAAATGGAGATTGCAGGAGACGACCAATCAAAAGAAGGGGCAGAGTTAACTTCCAGGGTGAAGCGGCAACTATATATTACTATAGAAAGTCCAGACTGAAGCCTGGAAAGGGATAAAAATATGACATGTAGTTTCTGTGGCACAGTGGACAGAGCCTGAATGTAAGAGTCACAGCCTCTGAATTTAGCCAGCAGGACTCTGCTCATTAGTATTCATCTCTTCTAACCTCCCTGACCCTCAGTTTCTTCTTCTTTAATATGAAGGGGTTGAATTGGGTGACCTTTAAGTTCCCTTTCCCAACTCTAAATCATTGATGCTATGGGGTTGTTAATCCTCCCTAGCCAAGCTTCTCTCCTGGATGAATTTCAATTCATCAGTGCCAGGCTTAAGATGCAATACCCTGAATTGAACACTGTGCTCTACATCCTGTGTATCAAATGCAGAAACCAACCTGACACTCATCTCTTGCAGTCAGGACTTCTTTTAAAGCTTGTATCTGTGCATTCTAAAATGGCATCCCATTTCTTGGTAGAAGCATCATTGGCTCCAAGTGAATCCACAGTCCAATCCAAGAAGCATTTTATTAATTAAAGTGGTCCTGTGGATAAAGCCCTGAAAAAAAACAACGACTGAGTTCCAATCCTGCCTCAGACCCTTTTCCTATCTGTGTGATCCTGGAAAGGATTGAACTAGAAGTCTAAGATCTCAGCCACCTTTAAATCTAGAGTATGTGACCCCTAGGCTCTTATCATTTCTCTGCTTCCCTCTATGTGCAGATGAGTCCTTCATCTGATGTCTCAACATCAACTTGATGAGGTTGGCCTATGCTTTTAAATCAGTGGATTCTATTTACCTATCTATGGTCATTTGTCTATTTAGTAGGCATTTAAGCACCACCTTGACTCTAGGTGCTTAAGATACTGAGATAAAGGAGTACTTTCTGTTGGTCTTATATCTTATCTTTCTACCAGATGAATGATAAATGTGACAACCCCAATCAGATTAGAAGCCTGAATCCCATTGGAATGCCTTGTCATAAGAATGCAGCTGCTTTTCTGACCTTTCACAGTTTGAGATTTTTTAAAAATATGAAATAGATTTCCATTCCTGGTTTTCAGGCAATTGTAAAGTCAAACATATTTGTACAAGAGATGTGTGTCTTCTTGTCCCATCTGAGTCAGAGTCCTTGGCCTGTACCCATTAGCAAGGGAAGGTTATGGATGGGGCAACTCCCAGCAGAAGCCAACTTGAAAATTGCAGATGCCTAACTTTGTCAGGCTAATAGGAAAGTACAGATGGAAGCTTAGGTAATTGAAAGGCACGACTAAGCAATTATCCTCACTATATAAAGCTGCCTCCATGCAGCCACCCACTCATTTCGCAATCCCTAAGAGGAGCACAATGGTGTTCCTTCACTGTGGGAAGCAGTGGATAACTGTAAGGGAGAGCTATCCTCCCCTCCAACAAAGAGAACATTTTACCCTTAAGAATCCTTTTTGATTTCACTAGCAGAATATTTCTGAAATCCATGAACAAATTACTAAGGGACTTAGAAGAGACATTTCCAGAGTTGTTGCTAGCCTTTTTTTTTTTTTTTACATCCTTTAACAACTTGACCAATAAAAATAACTGAAACTTCTACTTTCAGAAATTTGCAAAGTACTTTTCTTCCAACAACCTAATGTGGTAGTTAGATTCATTAATGTTATCTTCTTTCTCCAAATGATCTTGACAAGGTTTAGTGACTTTTCCAAAGTCACCTAGTTAATAATTGTTGGAGTCAGAATTCAGACCCCAGTTCTCTCCTAGGTACTTATCCTGGTCTCTTTCCCCCACAGCATTACTTCTAGGATTGTTTAAATCATAAAAATGGCTCTGTTTGCCATCTGGAATATTGACTTATAATTTTGTTTCATGTACATCGTAATAACCTTCTAGTATGGGACAATAGCTAGTTATTTATCATGATAATTCATTAGCAAGCATTTATAGACTGCCTACTATGTGTTAAGGTTCTGGGGAGACAAATAAAAGAATTGAAACTATCCCTACATTCTGGCAGGGGTTATTATTTTTATCATTATTATCATGCTAATGGCATTAATTATAGCTAATAGCTAACTAAAGTTTGCTACTCCTTACTTTCATAAAGCCCTTTAGGGTTTGCAAAGAGCTTTATATCAATGATCTCATTCAGCCCTCATAACACCCCTTTTTAGTTGAGTACCATTATTATCCCCATTTTAGAGGCTTGACATGTTTAGATGACTTTCCTAGGGGTCATGCTGTCTGAAGTAGGATTCAAATTCAGATCTTACTCTTAAACACTTTATCCATTTTGCAACACTCTCTTCTATGGCTGTGAGTTGAAAAAATAAAGAAAAGGAAGCTATCTTTAATAGCTTTTCTAATATCTAGTTAGCTATAAATATAGATTCCCAGTTAAATAAAATGTTGAGAGGATTCCCGCATTTGTAAAAATGTAATGCAATCAAATGGTCCTTATCCTAATAATCCCATCCTGCTAAACTGTGATGATCACACAGGCTTAAGGTTAATAGGTTTATGAGATTACTCTTGAGTTATATTTAGATCATCCATTAGAAAGTTATTGAGACAGAGAGGGAACTCTAGCTGATCTCACTTAACTGAGCTAAAAGGGAAAAAAACCTCCCTTGTTAAATGATTTTTAAGATTTTTCTTATTGGGGTCTCTATTTATACATTTGGCAGATTATTTTTAGGATGGAAAGGAAGTTGAATTGTTCCCCCCCAAAATGAGATTCTTTAAATTGGAAGGTTCTCTAGAACTGACATGTCTGATATGGTAAAAAAAAAAAAAGGGCTAGGGTGCTACACCATAAGTGGTTAGTGGATTAGCTGGCATCTGGGTAACCATTTAACCTTTATTCTCTTTTTAAGCTGTAAACAATATGCATCTTCACAACTTTAGACTTTGAGTACATTTTTATACAATTCAAAGTTATATCCTTCCTTGTCTGTACAACTTTTGAGTTATTCATTAAACTCATCTTCACACTCTTGTTATTTTTAAATGAAAGAAACTTTTTAGTTGAGGTAGAATGATAATCTGTAAATTCTTCATCCCAAATTCCCAAATTTAAGTTTACACATAAAGAGATGTGTTACCATTAATCATGGTGGTTATTTTAATTCATTTTTCAACAGACCTATAAAGTTTACCATATGCTTTCCAAAAACTTTTCTCAAATAAACTTGCACAGTGTATGGCATATAGTAGGTACTTAAGTGGTATCTTTCCAACAAATGGGTCATTTTTATATAGAAATATTGTTCTTTGTCCTTCACTTTTGAAGGGGACCAGTGATTTCATGGGGTGATGTTTTGACTTTTTCATGATTTAATTGGGGCAGATTTGCAAAAAGTCATCAGGCTCATACTCCCTTCCAGTGTCTTCCAAGTCCAGTGGCAGTATAAAAGTCAAGACAACTAACTGCCCTGGATGACGTTGGCATCTTCAGTTTCTTCACCAAGCCCTAAGTACTCCACAATGCCTGCTTTAGCCGCCTTTGTGGTCGATGGAACAAATTCTTCCCATTAACCCATTCTATTGGGGAAAGTCTTCACATGCTTGGAGTAGACACCCCACTATGTCATTAATAGGTTCGAGGACTATTGGTTACCCTAAACCTTCTTTAGCCAATCTGCTGAGACAGTTTACTGGGGTGTGGCTGGGGTGCATGCTGCAGCTTCTTGGAGCCAAAAGTGACAGTTGAGTGCCAAGTAGACACCAAAAGTATATAAGCATTCGTGAAGAGGGCTTGCCAAGCCCTCATTATCAGCGGTCCTAGTCCTCCTTCAACATCCCATACAGACATGTATATTGTAGGAAAAGCCCTAACCCTAAACTTAGAACAAGGAGACCAGGGCCATGACTCTGGTACTGCTAAATCACTCAAAGTTCCTGATTGTCTTCAATCATAAAATGCATTAAGTTATTTTCACCAAATATATACTTTGATAGCCTTTGGTCTCAATGGGGTCTGTGTCTTGACATATACTGTCCTCTCCCACCCACCCCTAATGACCAACATACCATGATTCCCTCAACTGCAAAGATTTTCCATCTTTGGCTGTAGGAGAGCATTGCTCTTTCTTGGAGTTTTAGGTACATATATACCCAGCCATGTGAACCAATGAAGGGAACTTAGGGAGAGTTTGGAGATCCAGTTTTCTAAAAAGAAAAAGACTATCTCCTAGAAAATTTCTAAACCTGCATATTAATCTCTGGTAATGAAGAGGGTGCCCAAAGAAGGTTAGGGCTGCCTGAGACCCCAAAATACCAACATGCCGCTCAAGTCTTCTCAGCCAAGGAAAAAGTAAAGTTTATTGAAAAATCTGGGGTAGACTCTTACAGAGTAAGTCTCTGCTAAGCTATTCTATGATGCTCTCACACAGATTAAGTCTGTGCTGAGCTATCTCATGGCGCTCTCACCACGTGGAGGGAAGATGGGATTCCATATACAGAGGAATCTAGGGGTGGTTCAGAGGAGGAGTCTGGGGAGGGTCTTCAGGAGGAGACAATGAGTTCAGACTCCAGTAATGAGTTTGGGGAGGGTCTTCAGGTGGAGTTAATGAGGTATTGATATTTTGATAGGCTCAAGGGTGGGAAGCAGATGGAGCAAAAGGGGGCTAAAGACTTGGGCAGAGACACAACTTAAGGCATATAACCTCAGGCAAATGTCTTCCCTGGGAAGGTTTACTTTCCCAGAGCCTGTACCTCAAAGAATCAAGGAGAGCTCAAAAAAAGGGGGAGGGGGGTGTCCCAGAGCCTACACCCCATCAGCAGCACCATGTTTGATGGTTTGTTGTTGACTCTTCTAGCAAGAGAAAAGGAATTCACGTATATTACCATATACTTGCGAAGAAGAGCCAGGCCGCCCAATCTTGAAGTATAATAATAATGATATGGTAGGGTTGTTGTGAGGATCAAATAGGATAGCTCTGGTAAAGTGCTTTGCAAACCTTAAAGTGTTATATAAACACCAAATGTGGTATTATTACTTTTTATTATTATTATTTTTTTATCTCTGGAGACCATGGCTCTTCTCATTTGCTATTATTATTAATAAATGAAGAATGGAAAACCATAACATTCCAGATCCATGTTCCATTCAAAGTTTAGTGACACTTTTAAGATCACATTTGGCCCTTCCCATTACAATCTCTACTTCATCTTTAAGAATTTATATTACTGACCCTCCTTACCGTTGTCTCACTTCAGTTACTGGTCCTGTCCACTGATTTTCTCCGTCCTCTATTGTAGGGAATCTGTCTTGGTGGAGCTGATTTTTTTTTTCTCTATTCTTAGGCACTCACTTCCTAGTTGTCTTAGTTTCTTCATCTATAAAATGAGGGTGATAATAGTACCTACTTCCCAGAGTTGTCGTAAATATCAAATAAAATAATATTTCTAAGGGGCCTGGTTCAGAGTAAGTAAGTATATAAATATTAGCAATTTTATTGTTATTACTATTCTTCTTTCTTTCTCATTTAAAATTCTTGATCATAGTTGCAGAAGGGGAGAAGGTAGGTAACAGTAGCATTAACAAATGGAGAAAAGTCATGAGCTTAAATTCTAGAGTCATTGACTCTGTTCTCTGAACTATGGTCTTACTTTCCTTGTCTTAGAGAACAGAGAATGTGCTGGGGAGGAAGAGAGGGGTCAGTGAGAAGTGAAGGGAAGCCACTTTAATAAATTAGCCTTTGATTGTATCTTCATACACCCTGCTCATTTCTTCTTATTCATGGATGATACTCATCCCCCTCATGCTAACGTTTAGGTCAGTGGTGTCAAACTCAACCAGAAATCAGAATTTCCTAAACCATACTCGCATACTACCTATTGACTTAGAAAACCACCTGTTAATATTATTTGTGTTTTAAATTAACATTATCTACATTTGTTGTAATATTTATTTGTTGAATATTTCCCAATTACATTTTAATCTGGTTCAGGCATCACTGGGAAGGGAGCATTGAGGGCAGTGGTGTGTTTGTCACCTCTTCTTTAGGGTATTCTGTTGATTGCTAAAGTAAGTGGTGATCTGTATTTAGCCATTGTACACACACACTCACAGAGAAAATTGTTGATTTTCTTTTCTCAATGTGATATCACATGAAGTTGCTTAGCAATAATAATCTAATGGATTTGCATCTGGAATGATAATAGAACTGACAGGAATAAGCACATCTTGAGGAAGCAATTTTAGCTCACTAAACATAAGTGCGAGTGCCGTTGCCTCTGCAGATTGGCAATATTCCTAAGCATCTAAACAAGACCAGAGAAGGTCCTAAAACTCTTAATTTCAATTTTCTTATGAAATGGAATTGAGGAATATAAAGGGAAAAAATGACAAATGGAGTAAAAACATAAAATATGTCTTCTGTATCTTCAATGAATGGATATTAAGTTGAAAAATAATTTGCACCAAAATATTTCAGTGCCTGGCCAGATTAGAATCAATAGTCCCTGATTTGTTTTCCCCAACCTCTCATGGTACAGATGTACTTGACAATATTACCAGAATATTTATTACTGTTATGGACACTGGAATCCATGAAAGTCTGTTTCCAAGAAGTAACTTGAATGAAATAAACTGCATTCACTAAAATATATTCCCTTAAAGGATATTTATATGTAACCAAGAAGAAATCATTGTGATAAATGTGAGTTACTAAAATAGCTTTCAATAAAAAACCATGATATCCATAAATCTGCCCTCTATATTGCCACACTAACTTGAAAATTAAGCTTAGACATAATACCTACCAACTATAAGCCTTTCAGTGTTCAATGTTTGGACTATTTCAGCTGTATAATGAAGTACAAGTTTATGGGACATACTGTTAAATTAAAGAATAAAGAATACAAATTTACATTTTACATTTTCATCCACATCCCAGAATTTGATATCTAGTATCTAATGTTACTGAAATGGACACAAATACTCCAATAAAGCATAATATATTTTGAAAATACCAGTTATCCTTATTATCAGTCTGATTATTTGATGGATTTTGTTACTGTGGGTACAGCTCTCCACTGATCCCTTGATGGTTTCTTATTCCCTGTTGTTCTTATACTGTGCCTTCCTCTCGATCTTTTAGCATCCAGGGACTACAAAGTACTATTTTGTCTGTTCCTTTGTCTTTCGTCTTTGCCTCCTACTTTTCATTTTCCAGTTGGACTTTGCCTCAATGGTGTCTTCTCCATTCTTTCCCTTGTGTTTTCTTTTCTGGTGATGTTTTCATCTGTTTATGCCCTTTGACCCATTGGTCATTTTAGTTCTGAGATCATGGTGATCCATGATTTGCAACTGTATGACATAATCAGAAGAATCTTTGTGTTAAGAAAATGACATTTTGCAGCAGTTGTTAGTTTTGTATCATTGAAAACACTGTTCAATTTCCCAAAGGCAGTCATTAATTGTTTGACATCTAGTAAGGTGTTAAACTCAAAATATGTCCTGCCTAAGGTCCAAACAAATGAAGCATTTCCAGACAATGGTGAGGTTTGCCAAATGGTCTTATTTGCAAATGACTTTATATCTATCACGTTAAGTGCCAGAACTCTGAAATTCCTCCTCCATGAAATCTATAGTAACATATAAGTAATTGGCCTAACCATTCACTCTGAAAGACAAAGTGAATGAAAAATGTGCATTTCCAGATGGATAATGAGTGAGACCCAGAATTAAGTGGTAGGAGACTGAGCTGAATCTCAACTGGTAATTGAATAGTACTGAAACTTAAAAATAATCCAAACTTCTCCTGTGTTCTTGACTTGTACTTGCCAGTACTCTATCCAGCCTCAACTTTTTGATGTCCAAATCTTACCATTCCATCTCTACCCCTCAGCAAGCATTCTCAAGAGCCCTACCCCCCCCCAATAAAATACAAGGATTGTGCCAGCCAAATGCACAATCTTTATTTCTAGACAAAGTATTCTCTTTGAATTTTCATCTCCTTATCTATCTTGCTCTCCATGACCTAGACCAGGGATTCTTTACCATTCTTGTGTCATGAACTTCTTTGGCTGTCTGAAGCCTATAGATACCTTTTCAGAATGTTTGTTGCCTGCATTCATTGTGGCAGGAACTGCTGAGTTTCTCATAGAGTCTAGTGAAAATAAAGATGTCTTTTTTTTTTTATTTCAAGTTCCGCCTGAAGTCTCCTGTTTTTACACTGACTACTCTTCCTTGGGATTTTGTTGTTCTCTTTTTTTTCCTTCTTACCTACTCAAGTAGTAATTCTATATCTTATATTTTTGTCCCTTCTTTCTCTTCCTTTCTCTCTCCCTTCCCTTCTTCTTTTGCTCCTTTCCTTCTCTTCTTCCTTCCCTCCCTCTCTTCTTCTTTCCCGTTTCCCTTTCCTCCTATTTTCCCTTTTTTATTCCCTTCTTCCCTCCTCCCTTCCTTTCACTTAGTAATCTAGTAGTCATTGTATCTTCTTCTGTACAAATTCCCCTCCCTTCCTAGAATAATCACTAAAAATACATTGTAAATTCATAATGACAGAAATCCTTATTTTTTAAAGTGTTTCTTAAACAACATTTTGTATAACTAATGCTATTAACCATGCTTTGTAGATTTCGATACTGAGAAATGGAGAGTCTCATTTTTCTCATGGTTTTGCAATTAATGCAAACATTTGTTACAATGAGAATCACCAAAATATTTAAGAATTTTATGATCTAAGAAAATAATACTTATAATAACAGTTAACATTATGTAGTGCTTGTAGTATGCTAAGCATGGTGCTAAGTACCTTATAATTGTTATTTCATTTAATCCTCACAATAACCCTACAAAATAGGTGCTATTATTGTTCCCATTTTACAGATGAATCAACTGAAAAAAAAACAAACAAATAACAAAACCAAAGGTTAAATGACTTGCCCAGTCACTAATGGTAAATGTCCGAGACTGGATTTGAACTCAGTTCTTTCTAACTCCGGGCCAATGTTCTATTCATTGTACCATTTGATTGTGCCCTTGCTATTCTATTATCAGTATTTTAGTATCCAAGTACTCATAAAGTAGTACAATTAAAGATCTCCAGATTGAATCTGGTATTTTTTGTAAACAGGTTTTACATCAAACCAGTGAGCCTACATTAGTGAGCATCGTAATTAATTGCCATGTAGGTAGAAATTTTTTGTGACTAAGTAGTAGTTTCCACTTAGTGTGACTTATCTAAGATTAAAAGTATTCTTTGATAAAAGAACATTTTCATTTCACTTTTTTTACCTCTTTCTCCCATATCCTTTTCCCTTTCTTTTCTCCTGGAAGGGAAAAAAGTACATTAATCCAAGAAGTAAAAGACCAAATAAGATAATGAATATAAAGATTTTTGCAAACTTTAATATCTTAACACAGTGACCAGCAGAGTAGGCACTTAATAAATGTTTTTTTTGACAGACTAAGAGTGTATAACAAACTGTACTAGGTGCTGATTGTTTTAAAGTTTATAAAAACACTATATACATTTAGTGTTCATACTTTTTCCCCTTTAGTTCTGTACTAAGATCCATCATCACCATCATCATCATCCTTGTTATTATCATTAATAATAACCTTTTTCTAACCCTTTTTAGTAGAATTCATATAGAAATGATATATGCCTTAGATAAGTTGCCGTGCTGCTATCATTCCTTTATAGTTAATGTTTTATGGACTATTTTTCAGTTAATAAAATAGCTGTTTTTTTTATAATTGAATAAAATATTGAGACAAAATCATCTTCTGTAAGCTCACTGAAAACATCTTTAGGGGAACTCAAGTAGCATAATAGTATATAATGATGTAATATAAATAGATATTTTAGCCTGTTATCACATGGTTTTGATTATTGTAGCCAGGTCTTTATATTTTGAATGTTTTTCATTTCATTTAGCTTGGAGACTATTAATATTTAGTATGGCAAGATCTGTCAAAACATTATTCTTAGTATCTTACCAATGCTCTACGTAGGCAAATGGGAGCAAGAGTTTTGTCTATGATAATTGTCCAGTTTCATTTTTGTTAGTTGGCTGATTTTTAGGAGGATGTTTTCATTTCTTTATTTTTCATAGAGGAATTTGTCATATGTTTATAAAATGCTAGCAAGATTCTGATGTATAATTCTAGCCACCAGAATGTATCTGTCTAGATATTTGGCATGCAGTAGGTATTGTGTAGCTTAGGGGATAGAGACAGACTCCTCTCATCAGTTAAAAACCAGGAGGAAAAGAAAGAAGGAAAAAATGCAAGTGTGTTAAAAATAAACATTGTGAAACAAAACTAACAGAATCCATTTCCAAAAATGTATGTCTCTGTAACTTATTCTCAGTGTCTTTTTCAAGAGGTGGGTCATATGCTTCATTATTAGTCCTTTGGGATTTGGTTGATCATTATCTTAATCAGAGTTTTTAAAAATCTTTCATAGTTTTTTTTTTCTTTATAATATTGTTGTCCTAGAATAAATTGCTCTCCTGGTTCTGCTCATTTCACTTTGCATCAGTTCACATTGCCCAAGACAATCCAACATCGTCCTTTTTTTTTCTTTTCTCTTTTTGCAGAGCAATAATATTCTATTACATCCTTATTATCATAATTTGTTCAGTAGTTCTCCAGTTATCTAGAGAATATAAATGATCAAGAAACTCCCTACTGGATTCTAGTTCTTTTCTTTTTTTCCTTCTTCCTTTTTATTTGCCCTTTAGTATAAAGTTTGTTTTGTGTGCATCTATTTCCTCTTTTCTATTATGCCCCCTGGGCATTATGTATCCCTTCTCCCCTGCCCACCCACCCCCAAACTCCCTGCTGTCTTTTCTCCAGGTTTGGTGTATTTTGCATCAGTGTGTGTGTGTGTGTGTGTGTGTGTGTGTGTGTGTGTGTGTGTGTGTGTCCCCTTTGTACATTTCAAATGAGTGGGGCACTTCTAATACCTACTTCCCTCATTCCTTCCTCTCTGTTGATATATTCTTTTCACACACCTTAATTATAAGAAAAAGCAACTTATACCTCCTTTTTCCTCCTTAATACACCAATGTATCCTTGCATTTACCATTCCTTATCTTTTACTATTTCAGACCCTCAAAACAGATACAATGTAATCCCAAAACTTTTTTTTCTTTTTTAACTCCCTTAATGCCCTATGGTGACATTAAGATCTGAAAGGACACTTGGTTCTTCTCCCCTCATTAGAATATTAGTTCTATTCTTCTAGGCAACTAACATTTATGAAACACCTACTTTCTGCCAGGCTCTGTGCTAAATACCCAGAATACAGAGAAAAGCAAGAACAAATATTCCCTTCTCTCAAGGAGCTCACACAATCATAAGGTTTCTTCCAATTGTTTCAATAAGATTAATTCTCTTGGTTTTTCATGATTATCAAAGCTTTTATTTTAAAGTTCATACTCAGCTGTGGTCTTTTCACTAGAAGTATTAGATAGCTCTCTCTTCTTTTAAAAGTCTGTTTCTCACCTCCCTCCCTCATGGTTTTGCCACTGCCACCATCTCCGCCCCCTACTCATCCTTGTTTGACAGTTTATTTTTAGTAGTAGTACTGTCACTTTTGCCTTTTGAAATATTGTTTTCCAAGATGGTCCTCAGTACTTTCTGCTCTAGACTGATGATCCTAATAAGTATAGACAAAGAAGGTCCAGGATGTAGATATTATCATTTTGAGGATGTTGGGGGTGATTGTTCTCAGATTATTTGAAAGAGAGAGGATTTTGCAGATAGAAGGGCTGGATTTTCAACCCCTACTATTACAAAACTCACTATTACAAAACTTATGTTGTCCGAGAGTTGTAAATAACAAACCCTATGCCTACCCTTCCATATCCACAATAAAGTGTGTGTGTGTATGTGCGTAGACAATAAAGACATCTTCTATGAATGTGTGAGGAGGAATAGGTACAGGCTTTTCTAAATTATATTTTATAGGAGACCATATCTATGTATAGACACTGATGACTAAAAAGTATAGAAATATAATATCCTTGCTTGTTAACTCTAGAAGTCCCTTGATTTTATAGAACACAATGCTTCCTTAAAGACTGTCTTACATGCATATATCAAAATCATACAAGATTTGTTGAGAAATATAACAAAAGAGATAACTTTGATCCTCTGACTATTAATATGGTGAGAACTATTCATCAGAATGGCAGAGGTTTGTAACTGTCATTATGGTCCAACACAGAATCCAAAGGGGAGAGGGATTCCTTAGAAATGTTGAGGTCTTATTTAGCTCTGAACTGATTTCATCAAGCTCTGGAAAATCCCAGAAGCTTCTAAGTGAAATCTATAATCGCTCAAGAGTTTTTCTTAATTATACAAATGGGGGAAAAAAAGTAGCCAAGAAGTGTCCAGAGTACTCATTAATGTTGTGCCCATAGTGGGTTCTATATCCTTGTTTGATGAATGAATGATTTAATCTGACTAATTCCATGGTCTCTGAGTCGTTTTTTCCCATTTGATCTTTATTACTGTTTAGACAAGCTTATGGAAATTACTGGAAAGATTTCAAGTTTGAGCTTGTGGTGATAGACCCTACGATGACTGGCCAAGGACTAGCCTAGTGAGCTTCAGAGGGGTACATCTCTAAGTGGGCCAAAGGACGATGAATTTTTAGCCACATTCACTTTCAAAGTCCATTTTCAGTGTTAAAGTTGCCTTTTGTTGCGGTGAAGAAAGTACTCACTTGGACAAAATCATGGGTCCCTGTAATATTAAAGTAATTCAAAACTACCAGTCCTGAAACTCATTATTTTTATGTTGATTGTTACTGCCGCTTTCAATTTCTAAGTTTCACCCTCTAATAATTGCTTTTATTGAATTTCGTATCTCAAATAATTCCTCTTTATTTGCATGCAAAAGTATAAACAATTATTAAGTGAAAAAGTAATAAATTTGGAGTCAGATGACCTGTATTCAAATCCTGTTTCTCTCATTCAGTATTTGTGTGATTTTCAGCAAGTCATGTCAAATTCCTCATATGGAAAGAATGAAGAGGCTGAATGTCCTCTGAGGTCCTTTTAAACCTATCTATGACCTTGTGATCCTATGATCTCCACTAATATGTGAATGACAATATTCTTCCAGAGCTTGTTTGATGACATTATCACAAATATCCTTTTTTGGATAGATATATGAGTAGTTCTTATCTCTTGATTAACATCAAATTTTGCCCTGGGACTACTTTGGTATGTTGACCAAAAGGACTTTGTCTTCATAATCCACTCATTATTCTCTTTATGTTAAATTAGAAATATTTTCCAGTGAATCTTTTTTTAAATGATGTCTCTACTAGAGGTAGAATATGAATCAAAGTTACGCATTCTCTCACCTCACATAGATTAA
>CM053593.1:319309136-319337358 GCA_028646575.1 Pseudocheirus occidentalis | reverse complement strand
CTGGAAACTTAGGGGATGCCCATCAATTGGGGAATGGCTGAACAAGTTATGGTATATGAATGTAATGGAATACTATTGTGCCATAAGAAATGGGAAGGAGATGGACTTCATAATTACCTAGAGAGGCTTATGCAAATTGATGCTACGTGAGAAGAGCAGAACCAGGAAAAATTTGTACACAGTCACAGATACATCATATGTGTGATGTATCTTGATAAGCTGGACTCTTCTCAGCAAAACAAGGTTATAAGACAACTCTATAAGTCTCAGGATGGAAGGAGATATCTACATGCAGAGAAAGATCTAGAAAGACCAGAATTTAAATGGAGACTGAAGCAACACATGCTATTGTTCCTTTCCACATTTGGTTCTATTTCTTTTCTTTCTTTTTTTGGGGGGGGTCTCATTTTTTGCTCCATTTGTTACAATGGTTCTATACAACCAGACTATTGTACAATGTGAAAGTGTTTGCAGATCCTATACATGATTGTACGCCACCATGGAGGGGTAGGGGAGGAAGGGAGAGGAGAAAATCTGAAACTCAAGTGATTCTGAAACTGAATCTTGTAAACTAAAAGTAAATAAACAAGTCAATAAATTAAAAAAATATATATTATCTCGTTTGATCCACACTATAACCTGTTGAGGTAGGTGCTGTTATTATTTCCATTTTACAGCTGAGGAAACTGAGGTAAACAGAGGTTAAGTGACTTGCCCAGGGTCACAAAGACAGAAAGTGTCTGAGACTGGATTTGAACTCAAGTCTTCTTGACTCCAGGTCCAGGTAGACTAGAAGCCAGGTTAAAGTGCATTGCTACCTATTTAATTGTCTTTAAGTTCAGCTCTGACCATTTCACTTCCCTAATCTATAAATTCCAGTGTCTTCCTATTGCCTCAAGTATAAATTGTAAATTCCTCTGTTTAGCTTTCAAAATCCTTGACAGCTTGGCTCCAATCTATGTTCCTAACTTCACAGGACATTACTCCCATTCCTGCAGACTGTGATCTAACCAAAAGGTTGGATCTTCTCTCTGTTCCTCACATAAAATACTTCATCTCCCATCTCCATGCCATTACAGTTTATACTGTGACTGTTCTACATACTTGAAATGCAGTCCTTCCTCACCTTTGCTTCAAATGAGATAATATTTGTAAAGCAAACGACCCATAGTAAGCACTTAATAAATGATTGTTTGCTCCCTTTTCCCTTCTCAGGTCCCCTCTTAAGAGGCAGTTCAAACACTATTTTCCATCTGTAGCTGTTTCCAATTTTCTCCAAATGGTGGTGCTCTACCTACCAAAATGCTTTACATTCATCTTCGTATGTATTTGTTATTTATTTTATAGAAAGATTGTATATATCTATACAGATCCCTTCTCCCCCCATTCCTGGCAGTAAGGATTATTTCATTTTTGTACCTGTGTCACCAGTGTCTAAGAGCATAGTGCCTGGCAAACAGGTGATTAATAAATGTGTTGCTGCTTGATTTCCAGTTGTCAGCTATTTCTTTAGGCTCAATTCACATCTTCAAAAGATTCTGCAATACCAATGTGCTGAATCAGCAAGGGGAAACTTAATTTAAACACCCTTGCATACTTCATATGTTCTCCCATTTTTCTTTTCTTTTTTTAAGGCATTACTGATCCACCATCAGTAGATTATATCCCGGGAAGCATTTTTTACCAGGAATGGTGATGATTTGTGCTGACCAATTTCACTCATGCCTTGTGACCAACAGGAGGAAACTATTGCAGAATATGAGTTAAATGCAATGGTTTCTGGACATGTAACAGAGAGAAGCTGACTGGCCCATAGAGAGATCCAACCCACAATCTTGGCATCATTAGCAGTCATGCTTTAACTGAAAGATCTAACTCTCCACAAGAGAGATAAGTATACATAGTATATGTAATTTGCAGAAGCAGTACTTTAGCTTTGGTCTCATAGGCTAATTAGCCATATCACAAGGGTGGAAGTTTATTAGACTTGAAATTTATTCATCTGGACACTCTAATTGCACATGACATGTCAGTTGTTTCCATTTCACCTGATTCTTCCACATGTAGCCCTTGAAAAATAACACGTGAAGTGCAAGAACTGGAGAAATATCTGTGTCCTACATTCTGCTCAAAAATCCTTCCTGATATTAACTTAACTGACAGCAGAAAAACACTCCAGGCTTCTGCGGAGCTGTCCTGATTTTCATAACATCAACCATGCATTACAAGGAAATGCATTTCACAATAACAAACTATGCTCTTGGAAATTCTGATTGACACTTTGTTAATAATGCGGCTCAACAATTTTGCTTTTAAACTAGAAATGAGCCCCCACCTTTATGAGTTAGGCAGATATATTAATTATACCATATGGAAAAAGTATTTTCAAAGATCAAATGTTTGGAATTGTTTTTTGTGCTTAAACCCAGAGGAATTGGTAGAAAACCAACTAAAGAGAGGCCTTTTACAAATCACACTATAACGAAACCCAAAGTCGAACCTCAGAAATCTAGAACGAATTTCATTCAATGGGAAAGATCCCTTCTCTTCCCCAAGTATGGAGGCTAGAAAGAAGGGAGGGCAAAGGGAGACTGGCCTTGGAAAGATGTGCCCACTTCCTTAACTAATGAAGGGTTTCCACAGGGGTGGAGAATTGTAGATTGGGAAGAGTATGTACCTCTCACTTTAGACAAAAAAGGAATATCCAGAGTTCAGAGTTGCTGAAAATGTTTCAAGATGAAGATGGATAAGAATCTAGGGTGTTTTTCTATAAAATGGTGTTTTTTGTGTGTGTGAGAAAAAGCTTCTGAGAGACTTTTCTGGATCTCCTAAAACTAAGAAAAACACTTGTTTTCTTTTACTACAATTACCTTTCACGTCTTTGTATTTTCTTTTATGCAGACCCAGGGCTGTTGGGACTGACATAGGGGAAACTGGGATAAGGCTATATTTATCCCAGCTAAGAACAAGAGGAAGGTGAGAGGAAAGGAGAATAAAAAATTAAAGAGGATTCAAAAAAATCTCTCCCCCTATTTTAGGGGGAGCCTGGTATAATGGATAGAATACTGCAGCTAGAGGGAGAAGGACCAGGTTTTGAGTCTCACATCTGACACGAGTTTTGTGAACATAGAAGTCACTAAACTTGAGCTTCAGTTTCCTGATCTGTAAAAGGAAGGGGTTGGACTAGAATATGGTTTAGTCCCCTGTGATTTAAGGAGATTGCAGGGGGGGAGGGGTCTGTAAATTTTTATGGGAAAAAATACATATGTATTTTCATTCACCTCTAATTGAAACATACCATTGTAAATATAAGCATGGAAGCATATTAAAAGCTGCCTTGTCATTAAAACTAAAAATATTAAGAAATAATATTTTCTCTGGTCTAAAAAGTCCTTTCTAGACACCCTGGAAAAGCTTTCTGGAAAAGTTGCTGATGGGTCTATGACAAAAAGATTATTTTAAGATTCAACCAAGGAAAGTGCCTACTGTTGCACCCAAAAGGAAGAGGCCTATTCTGCTATTTCAAAGAGATTCTCAATATTGGTGTCTGGAAAGAATTCCATTGATTCCTTTAGGAGAGTAATCTGGAAAGGAATAGAATGTTGACTTTGTTTCTCAACTATTCTAGAATATTAACCTCAAATTATATTTTTATATATTATGATTTTCCTTGTTTTAGATTTCTCTAAATTTCACCTCAAATCATCTTGTAGCTGGTGCTTGTCCTTTGTTCTCGTAGAGGACCATCACATTAGGAAGGTAATTCCATGACTTGCAAGTGAACTGGATTTAAGTGAGGCAGGGCTGTGCAAAGTTACCAGCCTCATTCTTCTCCTCTGGAGCCATCTGGGTCCTATCACAAGATATAGATCAAAATGACTAGAGATGGCCCTAGATGCAGTGGGAGACCTTGGCCTTTTTAAGCTAAGGTCTTTCCCAGGTCTCACTTTGTCTAAGGCAACACCCATTTTTTGCCTCATTTTTTACCTAGCCTTAATCATCTTGGTGGTAAAGTTTATGTTGGAGGACATGGTAAACTATGCCCGCTTTGGATATTTCTTTAAGCCAGGAATGGTTTGGATATTAAAGTTAAATTAAATTGCTTCCACATATTTGTGCTGAAAACACAGAGTATTAGTGTTGATTTTTTTTCTTCGACATAAGTGATGCTATTCTGAGAATGTTTCATAAGTTTTACTGAACTACCATATAAGTCCACGACACAAAAAAAAGAGATTGAATTCCTCTGGATTAGATGGTCTGTGAGGTCCCTCCCAACTCTAAATCTATACTCCTATGATCCATAGAAGGGACTAGGACCAATACAGAAACTCTCATGCCCCCAAAGAATTTTAATTCACAGTTTTAATACTTAACTTTTCAAAGTTCACTTGCTATTTTACTTGCTACTTTGAAAGATGGGAACACTCTCGTGTGAGGACTCCTACCAAGGCAAACAATTATGCTAGAAAAGACCAGGCAGAGCAGTTATATTTTAGAGACTATGGAGATTTGATGCCTGCAATTTGTTAAATTCAAAACCAGTCTCCATGTCCTCTCTTCTATTTTACACAGTTCTCTTTTGGTCTAACGTTACAAAAGAAATATTGCAATAGAATGATATAGAATCTTGACAGTAGTCCTTAATCTGATTTTAACATGCTGATAGGTTTGATGATCTGGCACCATGTTCAACCAATAGTTTGTGGTGAGGCATATCAAGATATTTATTGCTGGATCAACCTCAGATAAGACCACTGAGAATAGAACCACAGAGGCTTCTCAAAGGAAGCCACAGCAGATACTGGCTGCCACCCATCTGTACTCTCAGTTCAGCACTGTGTGAACCTCTTTTAATATGTTGATACTTATATATCATGAACTTGTGTGAGACCTACTTTAGAGGGGAGTCTCATCTGGCCATCATTCCTCTTAGGCACATCCCTCTACTCTACCCTCTCATCATCAATTTCTAATTATTTGAAGTTTTTTTTTCCTTTTTAAAACTTATCAGTCATACTCAAGAACACAAAGAAGCAGTTTAGAGTCAAGTGCAAGAATTTTGTACCAATGGAGCCTAAAAGAGTTGGGAGAAGCATCGATTTGCAAGAATAGGCCACTCTATCTTCTTTTTACCAGTGTGTCCAAGAACAGAGACAGAAATATAGACACAGAGACAGAGACAAAGACCTTTAAGGCTTATTAAGGCATTGTGTTCGGTGCTTATAAGTCACTCCCCATGCTTAATCAATCAATAAACATTACTGAGCAACTAACACGTGTTAGGCACTGTGCTAAGCACTGAGGATACAAAAAGAGGCAAAAAACAATCCCTGCCCTCAAGGAGCTTACAAACTAAAGGGAGAGACAACATATAAACAAATATATGGAAAGCAATAGGACAAATCAGAAATGCTTGTGCTAATTTTGTCCTAATGATTAACACAAAGAAAACACAAGTACTCCATCAGTCAGCACCACACCATCTGTACATGGAACATATGATTACAGTAAATGGAGAAATTTTGAAGGTTGTGGATAAATTCACTTACCTGGGCAATATACTTTCTAGGAATATGTGCACTGGTAATGAGGTTGGTGCATGCATTGCCAGAACTAGCTCAGTTTTTGGAAAGCTCAGAAGGAAAGTGTAGGAGAGAAGAGTTATTAGACTGCCTACCAGACTGAAGGTCTACAGAGCCATTACACTGACCTCATTGTTGTATGCTTGTGAAACCTGGACAGTTTGCCAGCTGCATGCCAGGAAAATGAATCAATTCCATTTGAATTGTTTTAAGAAGATTCTGAAGATCACCTGACAAGATACTAGACACTGAGGTTCTTTGGCAAACTAAAATGCCAAGTATTTAAAGTCTACTGCAGAGAGCACAACTAAGATGTGCTGGCCACATTGTTCACATGCCAAACATATGCTTGCCTGAAAGAGAATTTTATGGAGAGTTCACACAGGCGAGTGCTCACATGGTGGTCGGAAGAAGTGAGACAAGGACACTCTCAAAGTCTTCCTTAAGAACTTTGGTATTGACTTTGTGATGTGGAAGACATCAGCAGAGGACCACCTGGCATGGCATGCCTTCATCAAAGTGAGCAAAGCAGAATTGAAATAGCTCAAAAGAAACAAGACATGCAAATCTAGAGAACCCATTGCAAATGTTCACATGGACTATTTGTGCTCAACCTGTGGTAGGGCAATTTGAGCTCAAATTGGCCTGATCACCAACAGTCAGACACATTATAACTTGTCTCTAACATAGAACAAAGGACAACCTACCCAAGGCAAGACTTTCTGTAGGTGGGATTTTAGTTGGGATCTAATGGAGGGAGAGGGAGAGAGACAGAGCTAGTTAGAGTTCCAGGCACAGTAGATAGCTAGAGAGAACGAATGGAGCTAAGAGACAGAATGCTTTGTGTATGGAAGAGTGAGGAGGGCAATGTCACTGGACGGAAGCACACAGGTTGAGGAGAAAGGCGTAAGAAGATGGGGAAAGTCATGGGGGCTAGGTTATGAAAGGCTGTAAACACCAAACAAGGATTTTATATTTGCTCCTTGAGGCAACAAGAAGGCACTGGTGTTTATTAAGTAGGGAAGGGGTTGACATGACTGGACTTGTGTTTTAGGAAAATTACTTTAGGGACTAAATAGAAAATGGATTGAAACAGGGAGAGACATGAGACAGGTAGACCAACCAGCAGCCTACTGCATTAGCCCAGGGGTTAGGTGATGAGGACAGAGTAGTGGCAGTGTCAAAGGACAGAAGGGCATGCTAAGTGGAATGGAGAGAAAAATACATGTAGTACAAGAAAGGGGTCTTAGGTGCCTCCAAATGGAGATATATTAAAACTGATGAGAGACTTTAAAATTATTCCAGCTCAGTTACCATATCTCCATTTGAATAATTCTATTAATATTTATGCTTTTCATTTCTATATCCCCTGCAGCACCTAAGACAATGCCTTGCACATGGTAAGCCTTCAATAAATATTTGCTGAACTGTCTTGGTTCTAATTTATTAAATTGTTTATAGTGAGCTCCATACACAAGGCTAAGCACTGAAACCTCGGGCATTGCTTTTCATATTTTCTTTGTAAGGTCAATGGATCTAGCCTGGCTTGTTAAGTGATGTTCCCATGGCATACTGGATGGAGCGCTCCCTTTGGGAGACACCTCAAATACTTTAGCTGAGCGTCTCCAGGCAAAGTCTCTTGGTCTCAGTTTTTTCACCTGTAAAACAAGGGTAGTAGAACGGATGGCATTTAACTTGTGTTCCAAATTGAAGTCCATGATCTGGTGGACTTCTTCACATGCTTTTAGCAGCCCCTAGCACTTCCTTAGGTTTGGGGTATCACTAAGAAATGCTTTTGCTTGTAGATACCATGGGGATCTTCAAAGACTGGAGCAGACCTTTTGAGTGGCTTTTAAGCTAGTCCAGCAAACACCAGAGTTGATCCAATGCATAGGGTGAAGGATATTGGGTCTTCCCTGTTCACAGCTAAGCTGCACAGAATAGATAGGGAAGTCATGTAGGATCATGTCCTCTACTCCTTTTCCTACACTGGGTCCTCCTACCCCAAACACACACACAAAAGTCATGTTTACAAAAATAAGTGGAAGAGTGGATAAAGTGCTGGGCCTGGAGTCATCAGGAAGACTCATCTATCCGAGTTCAAATCTGGCCTCAGAAACTTCCTAACTGTGTGACCCTGGACAAGTCACTTAACCCTGTTTGTCTCAGTTTCTCCATCTGTAAAACGAACTGGAAAAGGAAATGGCAAAGCACTCTAAGATCTTTTTAAAGAAAACCCCAAATGGGGTCAGGAAGAGTAGGACACTATTCTTAATAACAACAAAAAAATCGATTTTATGTGGCTCTGTATAGGCTATGCAAAGTTTGCAAGGCACATGACATACATTATCCCCTAAAGGTCTCATAATAATGTCCTGACTTAAGCATTTTATCATTATTATTTGTTTAGTCTAGGACTTTCAATTTCACTGGTAAATTTTTACCAAAGAGGATATTCACTTGAAGGTGGACCAGCTGCCGTTTTCCAAATGGAAAGAGCCCCAACTTTGAAGTCAAAGGACCTGATTTCAAGTCTTGCCACCGTCGCTTGGTACATGTGTGATGTTGGGGAAGTCTCCGTGTCGTCGAGCCTCAGTTTTCTCATCTGTGAAATAAGGGGACTGGACGAGGTGGTTTCAAAGGTCCCGCGATGCAGGCCACACAATCTGCTAAGGAGCTATTGGTACACTCACGTTTCTATTTGCTGATGTACTTTGTAAGCCAAAGCTCTATGTCCTTTTGTGTCATAGCAGTAGCTCAGTGACTCTCCGGCAGTAAGTTTAGCATTTGATGGCATACATTAGCTCACAAAAATAGGGTGTCTTTTGTTTTCTGACAGAAGTTGCCATTGTATCTGTATAGGGATCTTTCAGGGAGGAAGTTCTTTTATTAATGCACATCAGCAGCAGCTCCACAATTTATAAAGTCAGAGATTTCCTGGGGGCAATGAGAAAGTAACTCTCTTGTTCTTGGGCTACCCAGGCAAGAGTCTTGGAAAGATTATCAGAACAGTCAGAAGGCCTGGATTCAATCTGTGGCTTCACTTACTGGCTATGTGAATAACGACACATGGCAGTTGGCTTAGCTGTTAAATAAAGGTAATGATTCCTGTACCTAAGGATTTTGTCTGTAATATGATAGTCTTGTAGATAAAACACTGTAAATCCTAAAACACCATGGAAATGAGAGGTTAGTATTACATTCTGACAGAGAACCTTTAAGGCTTTCATTCCCCTTCCACCATATTCCTGATTATCTGTACAGCAGAACCATGGTTCTACTGCTGTCTTATTCTAGAACTTCTTTCAGAACTCAGGACCTCCTGCTGTGGAATTGTTGATTATTCTTATTGCTGATTTACCCTGGATTGGACCTTTATAGGGTCTTCTCTCCTCCTTTTCATAAATCCCTTCTGCAGCCTCTATTTTATGGGAGTCTCCAGGCTGATCAGCCTTCATCCTCCTCCCATCTCCTTTCCCCACTCCCACCTTTCAGCTCCCTTTTATGTCTTCCTGGTTAGAATGTAAGCTCCTTGTGGGCAGGGACTGTCTTTTTGCTTGTCTTTGTATAGTCCTTTTGAGTTTAGCTAACTGCCAGGCAAACAGTACTCATTTAATAAACTTATCAGACCAATGATAATAGGGGATTCCCTTGCAGAAGAAAACCTGTTTATTAAAGAAGGGCTACACTGCTACTGCACCTAAGGCTCAGATGCAGTGGTTCTCAACCTTCCTAATGCCGCGACCCTTTAATATTCATGTGTGGATGTATCTGCATGTGGGCAGACTTGCCTGGAGACTGATAAAGGAGTGGTGTTTCGGTTCCTAAGACCATAGGAAATATGTGTTTTCTGATGGTCTTAGGTGACCCACAAGGGGTCATGATGCACAGGTTGAGAACCGCTGGCTTAGGGAGCTGCCTGTGGGCATTGAGAGATAAAAATAACTTGCCCTAGAGTAATATAGCCATTCAACACAGGCAGGTCTTGAATCCAGAAATTCTTGACTCTCAGACGAGCTATCTACTACTCCAGGTTGTCTTTTGGCATAGCTCTTTTTTAGCCAAAATAATGAAAAAATAATTCATAGCAACACTAAGGAGATGTCAATAAGTCAAGTCAGCTAACATCTATTAAGCACATACTACATCCTAGGCACTGTGCTAAACCCTGGGGACAAGGCAGAAACAGTTTTAGCCCTCTAGGAGCTCACAGGCTAATGGGAGTAGACAACAAATAAACCACCACGTACAATCAGGATATGTAGAGGATAAACAGAAGACAGGCTTAGGGAGAAGGCACTAACATTAATGGAGACCCAGAAAAAGTTCTTTCAGAAGGTGGAATTTTCACTGGGACCTGAAGGAAGTCAGGGAAGTTAGGAGATGGAGATGAAAAGGGACAACTTTAGAAATGGAGGATAACCAGTGAAAATGTTGGGAGATGCAGTGTCCTGTGTCAGGAACAGCATGAGGTCAGAATCATGGAAACTTAGTAAACTGGCTAGGGAGTGACATACAAAAAAGGCTGGAAAGGTGGAAGAGAGCCAGATTTTAATGGCTTTGAATACCAAACAAAGGATCTTATATTTGATCCTGGAGGAAAAAGGAATCTATTAAATAAGGAGGTGACATGGTTTTAGGAAGACCACTTTGGATGATGGGTAGAAGATGCTCTGGAGTAGGAAGACTTGAGGCAAGTGAACTAACCAACAGACTCTTACAGTGGTTAAGCCATAAACTGATAAGGGCCTGTTGTAGCTGGTGGGAGAGAAAGAAGAGTACATGAAAGAAGCCATGAATGTTGAACTGATAGGTCTTGACATATGACTGGATATCAGGGTGAAAACGAAAAGCATAAGTCATTGGAAAGATGATGGTTCTGTGAACAGTAAGAGGAATTATGGGAGCAAAGACAGTTGTGGATAAGCCTAATAAGTGATAACAATAAGGCCCTACACATTGGCTTGTAACTGTAAATCTCTTACGTACCGGGGAGAAGGTAGGCTTTCAAATTTTCAGAAGAAGTTCCCTTAGATCTTTATGGTAAGTTTCTTTGAACCTGTCCATTTCCATTTCCTTATTAACCCATGTATTATAAATGAAGGATTTTCTCTCTCTTGGTGGTTCTATTAATTTCTTCATCCTTTTACACAGTAATTATTTATTAAGAATTCACTCTAGGTACCACTTATTAGGTACTATATGGGGTATATAAGGAAGTCTCATATACCATTTCTGCCCTCATTCTAGATAATACACAAACTGATGGAAAAAACTCAAATAAAAATTAAGTAAATGACAGTGCATGATAAAGTATTATGAAGTAGGATGCAATTAATGCTTAGAAAGCAATATAAGACAGTAAATATGAAAAGACTTCAGAGAAAGTAAATCTTTGCTGATGATAGAGGTCAACAAAGGATGGATTCATGGAGGAAATGGGACAAGATACAGGTCTTATAAAGGCAAAGAGTATTTTCACAAATGAGAAAAAGTGGATGCGACTTCCACAAGAGGTTGGAATGACAAAGGTATAGAAGTAGGAATGTGTACGTACAACTTATTAACAGAAGGGGGTAATCTAATCTGGTTGAACAACAACATGGTATAATGGAAAAGAATGTGAATTTGAAGTAAGAGGATCCAGGATCAACTCTTAGCCTACATACAATCTGTGTGACCAAAGGTAAGTCACTTAACCTTTCTTTGCCTCATCTTCCACATCTCTAAAATTATAGGACCTTCCCAACCAGTGGTGTGTTGGCAAATGTTTAACAACTCGCCAAGGGAAAAAAAATGAATGCACAACACACTCTTAAACTTAATCTGCACTATTAACTTTTACTCCATCACTTTCTTAAGTCTATATTATCAACAAAACAACAAATCAAACCTTGATTTATAGCATATGCAAATTTCTTAGGTATCAATGTTCACAGTGAAAATTCAACAATTGGCTCTCATGACTATTCGAAATAGGCTCCAGCACATTCTTGATTACAGCTCTAAACCTACTGTCCTAAAACTCTATAAATGCTTGGTTTCAGAAGACCTGTGTCAAAATTCTAGCTCTGCTATTCAGGACAAGAGTGACCATGGAAAGGACAATTAACCTCTCTGGAGCTAAGTATTCATCTTTGTAAAGGGGTAGGACAGAACTGGGCAGCAAGGTGATGCAAGAGATAGAGCGCCAGACCTGGAGTCAGGCAGGGTTATCTGAGCTCAGATCTGGACTCAGACAATTACTAGCTGTGTGACCCTGGGCAAGTCACTTTACCTGGTTTGTCTCAGTTTGCTCATCTGTGAAATGAACTGGAGAAGAAAAGAGTAAACTACTCTAGTATCTCTGCTAAGAAAACTCCAAATGGTGTCACAGAGTCAGACATGACTGAAAAAGACTGAGTAACACAACAAAGAACAGAACTAGATAACTCAAAATATCCCTTCCAGGTCTAAACTCATGAATTGAAGGTTGTTATAGCAATAGAACCTACTTAAAAGTCTTTTGACAAAATCTAGCACTCATCTCTATTAAACGAACAACAAATACTATCACCACCACTATTACTATCCCTACTACTACTACTACTACTACCACAACCACCACCATTACTATCTCTACTACTACTACTCCTACTCCTACTACTGCTGCTGCTGCTGCTACTAGTACTACTACTACTACTAGTACTAGTACTACTACTACTACTACCTACCATTAAAGAGTACCTATTTTGTGCCAGATACTGTGCTATGTGCTTTTCAAATGTTATCTCATTTGGTCCTCACAACATTTTTGAGAGATAAGTGTTGGGTCTGAACTCAGGTTTTCTTAACTACAGGCCCAACAAACACAGGATTTGTTGTGCTGCTTAGCTGTCAACTAATACTCTAGAATACTCTAGAAAGCAAAGGAGTAAATTGAATTTTCCTTAAGAGTAAATAATAGCTATCTAAATTTAAAAGAAGCCATTATATATAATGGAGAAAAGTCACAGGCTTTTTTAATAAGATCAGGATTAAAGCAAGGATGCCCATTACCACCATTGCTATTTAACACGCTATTAGAAATACTAACTATAGCAATAAGACAAGAAAGAGAAATCAAGCATAAAAGCATAAGAGGAAACAAAATGATCACTTTTTTGCAGATGATATGATGATTTATTTAAAAAATTCTAGAGTCAACCAAAAAT
The DNA here is from genome assembly GCA_028646575.1 of Pseudocheirus occidentalis. Taxonomy (NCBI): domain Eukaryota; kingdom Metazoa; phylum Chordata; class Mammalia; order Diprotodontia; family Pseudocheiridae; genus Pseudocheirus; species Pseudocheirus occidentalis. The sequence continues at coordinate 319,324,580 of CM053593.1, read as the reverse complement.
TAAATGAAATTATAAATTCAGCAGAATTTATAGTATGAAATAAATCTACATTAACCAAGAATATTTCTGCACGTTATCAACAAAACCTAAGATAAATGCCTTTTCCTTTAAAATGTGAGATCCTTGACATTAGGGGCTTTTTTTGTATTTTCTTAAAATCCCTAGTAATTAGCAAAGTTCTTTGCACATAGTAGATGCTTTATAAATACAACTCTGAGGTTCCACTTCATACTCATCTGACGGGCAAAGTAAACACAAGAGAAAAACGAGAAAATATTGGAGCAGCTGAAGGAAAAAAAGGTCAGATTACTGCACTATTGTTGCATTACAAATTGGTCTAGCCATTCTAGGAAGCAAACTGGAACTATGTCCAGAAAATTACCAAACTATATTTACTATGTGAGTTCAAATATGGTATGAGACATTTATTTAGAAGTTATAAGATCCTGGGCAAGTCACTTACTATTTGTTTGCCTGCTCCGTCAATTGTAAAATTGGGAACATAATATCACATATCTCCTGGTGTGCAATTCAACTTAATATTTGTAAAATGTTTAGCACAGTACCTGTAATATAGTAGGTGTTTGTTAGATACCTATTTTTTTCCTTCCTTTGACCCACTATAAGAACTGTACTCCAAAGAGATCAAAGAAAAAGGAAGAGTAGCACAATTCACAGAAATATTTATAGCAGCTCTTTCTGGAGCAGCAAGAAATTGGAAGGGCATCATCTTATTAGGGAATGGCTAAACACATTATGTTACACGGAAGTATTAGAATATTATCATGCCATAACAAATGACAAAATGGACAGTTTGACAGGCACTTTATCGTGCAGAGCAAAGTGAGCAGAACTAGAACAATTTACACAATGACAACAAAATTATTGAGAAAAAAAGCAACTTCGAAAGATTTTAGAATTCGGGTCAAGGCAATGATAAACCATGAGTTCAGAAGACTGAAACATGCTGCTCACCTCCTACCAGAGAAGAGATGCACTTTAGATGCAGAAAGAGAGAAAGAGAGACAGACAGACAGACAGACAGACATATGTTTTCAGGCAGAGTCAAGGTGGGAATTTATTTTGCTTGCATATACGTGTTTACAATGAGGCTTTTATATTTTTTTAAAGGGGACCAGAAGGGTCAGATTATAAATATGTGGTAGTGTTTTTTAAAAGGTTTATATCACAAAGTAGGGAGAGAATACTGAAAAATAGAAGTCTTGAAAATTGAGCCTTATTATATGTGCAGAGCCATAAAGGGGCAATCAGACTGACTATTTCTTTATGTAGTCTTGGTAACAGAATAAAATTTATAGAACTAAATCCATTTGTCTGATCTGAGAACACTAACATTATGGGTTAATTGGGGCTTAAGAAGCATAGTTCCTCATCAAAAGACTGACCTTGAGAATCCAAATTCATTAAAATAACAGCAAAACAAAATATAGGAAAATTCCATTTTAAAGCTGTTGTCAGGGGAAGAGGATAACAGCAAGTTTATAGACTATCCATCACTATGTACATAAAGGGCATTACTTGACCCATAGTCTAAGTAGCATAGCAGAGAATTTCTCCACAGACTCTTACTGTAATTTAAAACCCCATTAACCAAGGAGTTCATAAGAAGCCAAACAAATAACATTGCTTGTACAGTCAATTTACTACCATCTCTGCGTGGATTACCGACTTTGGAGGGAGATTATGTATGGTAATTTTAAAATCCCAGGTCAGCATCTCCTTACCACCAAGCACGTCCTTAGGTGCCTTTCTCCACACTGTCCTAGGGAATGAAAACTCACTCTAATATGAGCTGCAATAAAAACAAGTGGGGAAATTGAACTGTAGCAAAAACATGGCCAAATCCATCCCAAATAGATTAGAATTTGGATGACCAACGCTTTTAGACATCCACATTACTCAATTAACTCCAACTGCTATTATATCATTTTAATGCTGCAAATTTTGGATTAATACAATAGTGTCCTAATTGACCTCCCTGCTCATTTCTCCTTTTTCCATTACTGCAAAACTGCCAAAATAGCCTTCCAAAGGCTCAGAGCTGACCATGTCAATCTCCTGCTCAAAAACTTGAACAGTAGCTCCCTACGGGCTCGAAGATAAAATAGGAACTTCTCAGGCTGGCATTTAAATCCTGCCACAATCTGGCTTCAAAGTAAAACTCCAACTTTATTTAACCAGTCAATCATTTTATCACTGTGTCTCTATTAAGTGTCTTCTACATGCCAGACATCATTTCCTAGGACTTTCCTCCAAGAACTTGGTTTTCCAGGCAAACTACCACTAGTAGTTTCCCAAACTTGACAGTCTCCCTGAAATCCAACAGACTGATGCTTGAGATAAATGATTGTTTATATCTTGGGGGGATTCTGAGTTCCCCTCTTCTTCCAAATTCCTGATTTTAAAAAGTTCAGTGTCTTGAAGGACATTACTGACAATAAGATGGAATTAACTCTTCTGATTCTGGTCAGACCCCACCTAACCTTACAAGGAATTTCATCTAAGTATGTTCTACTCAAGCTTTGGTGGAGACATATCCTTTTGTCTAGATAGCCCAAAGTTGCCCGTGGTCTGAGTATCAAGATATTTTAGACATGGTGTCACTTTCAGGCCCTCATTCAACACCTATTCTTAGGGAAGGGCATATAAAATGTGAGCCTGTTGCCATGATTGTCTTTGGTCTAAGAGAAATTGACAAATGACCACCTTTTTATTAATAAATTACTGGCCTTGTTAATAAAATTATTAAATTACCCAGAAACTATGTCTCTTAAACCTTTTCAACTATCACACTCCCCCATTCCTAGAATGTATGGCCACCTCATCTCTGCCTCTCAGATTTTGGGTCTTCCTTCAAATCTCAGTTCAAGTACCACATTTTTTATGAAGCTTTCTCTAATCCTCCCAATTACAGCCACTCCTTTGGTCCTCAGGTTTCCCTACCTTCCAGCGTAACAATATTCCATTACATTCATATGCCACAAGTGGTTCACCCATTCTCCAATCCATACACTCACTTTGTCTCCAGGTTTTTGCTACCACAAAGAATACCACCATGAATATTTTGTTATATACGTGAACCTTATTTCAATAATGAGGTTCCTGTTTAAGAGGACATGCACAGTTTAGTGACATTTGTCAGATAATTCCACATCACTTTCCAAAATGGTTGGACAAATTCATGATCAAGCAACAATATATTCGTGTAATATGGCAACTGATAGAAATTCTTCTGAGAACTGTTTATATCTTTTTTGTTACTTATCAGGGAAATATTCTTAGTCTTGCCTATTTGGGTTAGCTCTCTCTCTATCTTAGATTATTAGACTTCTATTAGATATGTCTGATGCAAAGATTTCCCCCTACTTGATGGAATCTATTCTTATTCAAATTTATTGTATTTGTGATTAAAATAATCTTTTTTGTTTTTTAAGATTATAACCCTGCTTTGGTTAAAAAAAATCTTTAACCATTGTTGTGAAATATATTTGTATATGCTTCCATTTTTTATAAAAATTATATAATCATTTATATTTAAGTCATATTCATTTGGAGCTTACTGTGACATATGGATTAAGTTGTTGGTCTAAATCTATTTTCTGCCATTTCTCAGAGCTTCCCTCTTAAATTCATGCCCTTCTCTGACCAGCTAGTGTTCTTGGGTTCATCAAACAATAGGCTAGATGATCTTTTTAAACAGCATATTGAAGTATCCTTTGATGAGATATCCTTTGATGAGCAAGAATACTGAACTCATTTTTTTAACATTTTTGTTAAAAAAATAAAGATATACAGATTTGATGGCATTTCTTATATAATTATGAATTTCTAAAAATCTAAATTTTTAGGTTAAGGGACCTAATCCTTGAAGATAAAAATAAAAGTATAGGAAAAACATTTGGGAAAATTAGTTGAATAATTCTCAAAGAGAGAGGCAGTGTAGTATATCCACTAAAAGACCCACCATGGAGTTAAGAAGATTTGAGGTTGAATTCTGACTTGAGACTTTAGTTCTAACTCTATTACCAGGGGCAAGTCACAACTTTTCAGTGTACCAATCAGCTCTCTCAAACTACCTATTATAGAAGAGCTCTTGATCTGCTAGATGAAGAGATATTTCCACACCAGAAGCACTCCAAACTTAAGATTCACAGGGATACTTTATTCCTGCCCTCCTTTCACATTAACAATCAGTCAACAGGCACAATGATTTCTTAACAAAGAAATAGAGTAAAATGTCACAGTAAGGACAAGAACTATAATTCTACCCACCCCAGCCCACTATTGAGAGGCAAACTTGGAGAAATACAGATAGCATCCATGGGAAAAGCTAGTGCAAACTGAGACTATAAACTTAGATTACAATATGGTGGGGACAAACATGGCCAAAGTCATTCACATCTCCAGAACAGCCAGGGTTAGAAGTCTCTTCTCTCTTTGTACAATTATCTTAATTGACCAACTACTGACTGCTAGAACTAAATCTTGAACTCATAGCTAGGTTTCTTTGGGGGGAGATAGAAGAATAACGACATATACCTCTGCTTCCTCAACTAGACTTGAGACTTTCCAGAACCTGAATGGAGTCTGTTATGTTGGAGTAAGTCCCCTTCAGATCTACATGTCAGACAATAGGGATAAGACAAACCTACATGTTTGATGGAAAAGGAGTAAATAGGAAGAAACTCTTCCCCTCAGAACTGTTACTAAATCCCTAGTAGGTACTTACCTGAAAACTGTCAAATTCTCCAAAGACTTTTATATTTAAAGTCCTACAAATTTGTATCTAGTTTTGTTTCGTTGGTCCAACGAGGTTGCTCTCTTACTTCTGCCAGAATGAGAAATGAACATATGGCAAAGGGGTCACAAAGTATATTGCAAATTCATAGTAAAAATCTTATTTCTACCTTGAAATTGCATTATCAACCGGGGAGGGAGTTGTTAGGGGAAACATTTTCTCCATTTTATACATGAGGAAACTGAGATTCAGGGAAATTAAATGACTAAGTGACAGCCACTGTTAGTGACAGATTTGAATCCACATCTCTCCAGGCTCTAAGTCAGGAGCACTTTTCCTTACAATGAACTGTTGAAAGTGTTTTACCCCTGAAAATTCTAGCAAATGTTTTCCTTACTCAAAAATTTATATTACCAACCTGTAAAGTATTGTATATTTATTTAAATGTATGTATATATGTATATAATGATAAATAAATATATTTATATTTAAAATATAAACATGTATTCATTTATAAATATATGTATAAATAGATCTAAATATAGAAATGCATATTTATGTCTAAAATATCAAAATACCTTACTTAACATATTATTTAGTTGCAGTCATTCTAACTTCATAGTCCCCTCTATCCCAGGGCTAGTTAAAATGACTACAAATATGTAAGACATGTTATTCCTGCCCCCATGGGGAACAAAGTGTACTTATGGAGCTCTTCTGTACCATTGCTTAATTTGTGACATCACAATTGGAATTTGACACTCTGGGAGCTACATCTGATGTTGCAGCCTGAAGTGAAGCCACACCAAAATAAACAATCTGCTGCAGACTAACAGGACAATGATGTAAGTCCCACCCCTAGCCCCAACCCTTTACACTGGAAAGTCAAAAATACTTACTAAAAAAAATCCCACAAGGACTGCTTACAAGCATGAGCTCACACACACAGTACACTTGGACTGAAAGGAAGCAGGAGTTTTGTAGGCATACTCAATAATAGTCAAAGGATTCAGGGGCACTTTGACTTTTTTTGCTTTACTTTGGAACAGAGCTATTCTGTTTTTATTAACTGGGTGAAGAAGCTCTCAAGTTTAACACATAAAAGCTTTTGTTTTATTTGATTTTTCCAAGGCATGGATGACCTCTGCCTTCAAACCTCTGAAGGCAGTTAAGAGGCACTGACCAAAGCGGGGGTGTTTTCATTACATTTCACAAAGAATTGAGACAGCTTACAGTCTATTTAGACTTCCAGCTGCCCACACAGAAACATCTTCCATTGTCCTAAATACTCGATATATTTCTTGGCACAAATTCGATTGTTTGCAAGCAAACAGGTCTCTTCGGGTTTTGAATGCACTTTTCCCACAAAGATAATGCCTTTGTGTATAAAAAAAAAAAAGGAAGGAGATTACCTCATAAAGGGTTTTCTTTATGAGAAAAACACAATTATTTGCTATGCTACCACTTTTCCAAAAGTGATAATGTTGAATAAACTTTTTTTTAAACTTGCAGCTTCAGGGATGTCACATGTGTGCAGTCACTTTTCAAGTCCAAATATTTTCTATCTGAATACAGCATTATTCTCTTTCCTCTTTCCTTCTCTCTCTCTTTTTAAATACATGCAAAGTCCCAGGAGCCTAGCCAAAGGAAGGCTGTTTACTATAGCTTCAGGAACAAGCTCCCTTATGCAAATGGTCACAGTGAGTTCCCTAATCTGGTTATTTCTTCCACTCAGGCTCACTTGCTCCAAATGGGGGTGGGAGCTAGCCATGCATTATTCAGTTAAAATTCTCAACCTGAGTAGCCTGGATTAAATCTGGGCTCTTAGAGGCAATCAGTTTTCTGCTTAATCACCCTGTGATAAGCAAGGTATAAAGCAGAGCTCAGTGAACTTGGGTTAGGATACAAAGAGCTTTAATAAACAAAAATTTATCAACGGCTCTCATTTTGAGCTTTGGCTTTATAGATTCTACAGGAAACTGTAAGACAAAAGTTACCACTTTTACAATGATTTCTTCATGGAGAAAACAACTGGTCATGAGCTCGTCAAAACAGAAGTATAAGGGAAAGAATTGGTAATTCCCTCTCCACATGTCAGACCCACTTTAAGCCTTCCCACATTTCTTTCTAGTGATTTCCCTTGTCTCTAAAATCAGTTTTCTGAAGTAGGAAAGGTTATCCAGCCATGAAGAGAATGTTGTCCTTCAACTCTCAAGATGACAGAAACTATGAGATAAGTCACTCTGTGAGTATTTAAAATGAATGCTGGGAAAATAGAATTGACCAACTTGAAAAAATCCATTGAAGAAAACATGTTCTTTAAAAGTAGAATTGGTTAAATGGAAAAGGAGGTAAAAAAGCTAACTAAAAATAATTCCTTAAAAATTAGAATTGGGCAAGTGGGAACTAATGCCTCTTACAGGACATCAAGAATCAGTCAAACAAAATAAAAAAAATAAAAAAATAAAGGAAATGTAAAATATCTCATTAGAAAAACAAATGACTTGAAAAATAGGACCATGAGGGACAATTTAAGAATTATTGAACTACCTAAAAGACATGATAAAAAAAAAGACCTTGGATAGCATCTTCAAGAGATAATCAAAGAAAACTATTCTGATTTCCTAGAACTAGAGGGTAAAATAGTCACTGAAAGAATCTACTGATCAACTCCTGAAAAAGATACCAAAATAAAAACTCCAAGGAATACTGTAGTTAAATATCAGAACTACAAGGTCAAGGAGAAAATAATGCAAGCTGCCAGAAAGAAACAATTTGAATATCAAATGGTCACAATGAGGTACATAAGTAAACAGGACTTACATATTCCATATTAAAGGATCAGAGAGTTTAGAATAAGATATGCTGGAAAGCAAAGGAAGTACCCAGCAAAACTGAGCATAATCTTTCAGGAGAAAGACAGACATTTGATAAAATAGTAGACTTTCAAATTGTCCTGATGAAAAGACCAGAGCTGAACCGAAAATTTGATCTTTTAATACTAGACTCAAGAGAAGCAAAAAGGTAAATAGAAAAGGAAACAACAACAAAAACATGGTATTCAATAAGATTAAACTGTTTCTACCCTTACATGGGAAGATGATAGATGTAACTTTTAAGAACTACATCTATATTAGGATAATTAGAAGGAGGATACTTAGAAGGTATGAGTTATAAGTTAACTTTGATGTAAAAATTATAAAAAAAATCAAGGGGTAAAAAAAAAAAGATTGTCCTGGGAGAAGAGAAAAGCAGGTGACAGAATGGAGTCAATTGCATCACATGACAAGGGATAAAAGATCTATTACTGTAGAGGGAAAGAAAGGAGGGGGTGAGCTCTGCTTTAACCTTACTTTAATTGGATTTGGCTCAAAGAGGAAATAAAATACACATTCACTTGTGTAAAGAAATCTATCTTACCCTATAGGGCAATGGGAGGAAGCGGAAGAGTGGGTACTGAAAGAAGTGGGGGCAGATTGAGGGATGGAGTGGTCAAAAGCAAAACACTGGAGAGGAGAGACAAGGTGAAAGGACAGAGAGAAAAAAAATGATATATGGGAAAAACTGGATGGAGGGAAATACACAGTAATTATAACTGTGAATATGAATGGGATAAACTCTCACAAAACAAGTGGACAGCAAAGTGGATTAAGAACCAGAATACAACAATATGTTGCTTGTAAGTACCACATTTAAAGCAGGCAGGCAGGCAGGCAGACACACACATGCACACACATGCACACACACGCACACACACACACACAAACAGTAAATGTAAAAGGTTGGTGCAGAGTATATTATGCTTCAGTTTAAGTAAAAAAATAAAACAACAGGGGTAGCAATCCTGATCTCAGACAAAGCAAATGCAAAAATAAATCTAGACAATGAAGTAATATCAATACTAAAAACACATGTTCCAAGTGGTATAGCATTCAAATTCTTAGAGAAGTCAAGTATGTTACAGAAAGAAATAGATTTTTTAAAAAAACTATTCTAATGGGGGATCTCAACCAGCCCTAATCAGAACTAGATAAGTCTAATTACAAAATAAACAAGAAAGTAATTAAGGAGAAGAACAGAATTTTAGAAAAGTTATGTGTGGTAGACCTCTAGAGAAAACTGAATGGGGATAGAAAGGAATGTATGTGTGTGTGTGTGTGTGTGTGTGTGTGTGTAATAACTACAGAGAGATACATAAAATATTTGGGAATCCACTTACCAAGACAAACTCAGTAACTATATGAGCAAAATTACAAAATACTTTTCAAACAAATAAGGTCAGATCTAAACAATTAGAAAAATATGAATTGCTCATGGGCAGGCAAAGCCAATATAATAAAAAGGACAATTTTCCCTAAATTAATTTGCTTATTCAGGACCATACTAATCAAAATACCAAAAATTATTTTATAGAGCTAAAATAAATAATAACAAAATTCATCTGGATGAACAAAAGGTCAAGAATATCAAGGGAATTGATGGGAAAAAAAGCCTAGTCATACCAGATCTGAAACTGTATTACAATGCAGCAATCATCAAAACTGTTTGCTACCAACTAAGAAATAGAATGGTGGATCAGTGGAACAGTTTAGGGAAACAAGACACAATATAAGTGAGTAAACTAACAACACTGGTAAACACAAAGAATCTAGCTTCTGGGAAAAGAACTCACTATTTGACAAAAATTGCTGGGAAAACTGGAAAACAGTATTGCAAAAACTAGGTATAGTCCAACAGCTCACACCACATACCAAGATAAGGTTGAAATACTATATAATTTAGGCATAAAGAGGGATAACATAAACAAATTAGGAGAGCAAGGAATAGTTTGCCTGTCAGATCTATGGAGAAGGGAAGAATTTATGACCAAAGATAGAGAATACTATGAAAAGCCAAATGGATAATTTTGATCACATTAAATTAAAAAGTTTATGAACAAACAAAACCAATGCAACCAAGATTAGAAGGAAGGCAGAAAGCTGGGAAACAATTTTCCCACTCAGTGTTTCTGATAAAGGTCTCATTTCTCAAATCTATAGGTAATGGTGTCAAATTTAAAAGAATACAAGTCATTCCCTATAATGGAATTTAAAGATCCCCTTGTATTGGCTTGGTTTTGGGGTTAAATGTTAAAACCCAGAGCTTGTGAACCCTACAGTGGGATGGACTTGTTGAAGTGACTAGAGGGTGCTGAACTGGGAGGAGTTGATGCCCTGTATAGAGAGGGGCCCAAGCTGAGAGAGGTCAGAAGAACTTTTGGGAGCAGCATCATGGAGGCAGTGAGAGAGAGAATTGCTGGGGGCCAGAGTTGCTGAAAGAGAAAGAGAGACAGAGACAGAGAGACACAGAGAGAGAGAGACAGAGAGAGAAACAGAGAACTGCCAGATGAAGCCGCCTAGACTGCTGAAGGCCAGTTGGAGTTGCCCAAAACTTTTGAGAACTGCCACACAGAGCTGCTGAGAAGTGAGTAGGCATGACTAGGGTGCCAGTATTTTGTCTGTATGTTTTGAAATTATTTTATCAGAGCTGTTTGTTGATAGAGGCCTCAGACCTTGTTGGGCTTAGGTTGATTTCACAGGCAGAAGGTCAACTGAAGAGTATGCCAGCAATATGCATAAATGTTGTGGTGTCTTTGTTAAGCTTTGTTTTCCTGGAAAGAGAAGCTTATGAGAACTTGTCTTAGGTCAAGATGAAGAAAAGACCTCTCCTTGGGTACTGAATGCTATGAAGATAGTATAGAGTAGTTGTGACCTAGGGGTAGATGGCATTTGTGTTTTGTGACTGACTAAATAAATGTACTTTGTTTATGATTGTAAACTAATCTCCAATTGAGACTACCAACAGGTGGAGTACTTTGACTTTTATACTTTGTGACTGAACTGAGGACTTAAGATTTTGTGACTGACTAAATAAATGTACTACACAGGGGTGGAGTACTTTGACTTTTGTACTTTGTGACTGAATTGAGGACTAAATGATTGAGTTACTCTATATTTTGATTTTCTCTTTTCTGTGAATGTTTTGCCTTAATTTGTTACAGAATAAATGGGGCGTTTAGTATGCTGTTATTCCAAATCTTGTAATTTGTTTTGGCTTGGAGTTACATTCCCCAAGGGATAAATGGTTAAAAGATATGAAAAGGTAGTTTTCAGATGAAGAAAGGAAAGCTATCTATAACAATATGAAAAAATGCTCTAAACCCCAACTGATTAGAGAAATGCAAATTAAAATAACTCTGAGGTACCACTTTACACATATCAGATAGAGTAAATGTGACAGGAAAAGAAAATAATAAATGTTAGAGAAGATGTGAGAAAATTGGGACAATAATGTGCTGTTAGTGGAGTTGTGAAATAATCTAACCATTCTGGAGAGTAACTATGCTGAAAGGCATAGTTCCAAAACTATGCATACCTTTTGATCTGGCAATACCATTACTAGGTCTATATCCTAAATAAATTGTAAAAGAACCCACATGTACAAAAATATTTATGGCAGCTTTTTTGTGGTGATGCAGAATTGGAAACTGAGGGAATGTCTATCATTTGTGAAATAGCTGAACGATTTGTGATACACGAATGTAAGAGAATATTGTTGTCCTGTGAGAAATGATGAGCAGGTGTATTTCAGAAAAATCTGGAAAGACTTACATGAATTGATGCTGAATTAAGTGAGCAGAACTGGGATACTATTATATATAGTAACAGCTAGATTGTACAATGACCAACTATGAATGACTCAGCTCTTTTCAGCAATACGATGATCTATGACGATTCCAAAAGGCTCATAACAGAAAATGCTATCCACATCCAGATAAAGAAATGATGAACTATGAATACAGATTGAAGGACATTATTTATATTTTTTTGGTGGCTTTTCCTTTCTCCTCTTTTTTTTTCTTTTACAATATAACTAACGTGGAAATGTTTTGATAATCATTAAATATCATTTCTGGACCTCAATGAGAATCAAAGCCTGAAGTAATCAATCAGACTGCTTTGCTTTGCTCTAAAAAATGCCCTTTCCTGTGTCAGTAACCTGAAAGACCAGATAAGGTCAATAATGGGTATTCTTCCCATTTATGACAGGATGCCTATAATCAGTGGATTTCTCTTATATTCAGGAAATATTCCATAAAGGGGAAAAGCTCAGATATCCTGGGACCCAGATACTACTTTGTCAACTGTCTTGTAAACAGATAGAGACCATAAATCTGAGGGACACAGACATCCTGGGATTGTCCTGAAACATACAAAAAAAAACTTTGTCAATCTTGTATCAGGTAGGCAGAACTTAGGTTTCCAGTCCTTGTACGTACAAGCTTGCTAGCTTTGTCTAGTTATAAGCAAATAGCTAATATTAATTTACACATCACATAGCCTGTTTGCTTCCTTTAATCAAACTTTCAGATTGACAGTTTTCATGATTGCCTATGTATAATCTACATCAGATTGGTTGACATATTGGGGAGGGAGAGAGAAGGGAAGGAGGGAGAAAAATCTGGAACGCAAAATCTTATAAAAATGATGTTGAAAATGATCTTTACATGTAATTGGTACTAATAAAATACTTTTTCTTAAAAAAAAAGGTAAAAATAAGCAAGCAAACTTAACAACAACCAAAACAAGAAATGAATACTTGGGACAGTGCTGGCAATATTGACAGGGTACATATTTGTATTTGGTACCATAAACCACATGGGGGTTTCTGGTTTTGTTACAGGCATCATACTGCCAAATTCTGTTTCACCACCCAGAGAGTCCAAACTATCAGGCTAGCCACTTCCCCTTTGTATTGTGATAGAAATAATACATGATGGGAGAGAGAAATCCACCATTAGATCCTAGAATATAAGATGACACCAATGAGCAACAGAGAATTTGGGACCAAAAAACATGTACCTCTTTCCTTCACCCATAGAACATTGTCATAGCCAATGCACCCTAACGGCATCTCTCAGTTGTCTTGTTAGACTATCTGATTAAAGGCTGGTTTGTCCACAAAATTCTCCCTTCCCCCGATAAGTAATGTGCGTACAGAGAATCATGCAAAACAAACAGCAAGTCCTTCCTCTAGATGGGGCTACTGACTGTAAATGAATGAGTTGGCTGTATAAAAATTCAGTCTGCTTCAAATGAGAAGCTGAAATCAGGCACCAAGAAGCAATTTACAATTTAAATCCAACTTTGGCTGATTTAATTAAGCCTTTCTTCCGAGGAACCTCATTCCTAACCTCAGTGCCAGGTTCCCATGCCATCCTAGACTTTGGTAAAAATTCTTAATTGCTTGGAGGCCTAGTCAAATTTCAAAATAAAAGTAAATTTGATAAAAGAACCAAATTATATGATTTTCAAATATTTCCTGGGCTTTTAAAAAGTAGCAGTGGTATTTTACTAAAATAGAAATCACAGTGACGAGATTCTTAAAATGCTCAAACTGAGGCAGGTTTTGAATGAGTCCTTAGTGCAAATAAATCTAAAGAAATCAATCTGTTGACTAACATCTAAATAACTTACAGTGCATGAAAATAATCATTAGGGCAGCTTTCTTTTAAAGTTTTTTCAAAGTAGAGGTATAAGTAAGTTTATCTAAGAAATTCAAGTCCTTCATCACCCCCTTACCCCATTCCCATTTCTAAGAGACCAGCACAAAAGTACAAATAGGGATTTGTATCTCACATAGTGAAGAGGAAGAAAAGCACTGCATGTAATTCTTTCTACTAATTGACTTATATAGACTCAGCTATTTATATTTACATTGTTCAGGAGTAACTAAGTATGGCAGCTTATACCTAACTCCAAATATTCCTTACCATGTCTAATGCATAAGTTACCATTTACTTATGCATTAGACATAATGTAGACATAACACATATATTTAAGTTTAGAGGGAACTCAGGGGTCATTCCTTAAAAATCTTTTATGTTCAAAAATGCTAAAAATATTAACTGGTCAATATAACAGATATACTATATATGTCCCTCAACCCAGAAATAGACTAATAGATGATTTTCTTGTATGTTCACAAAATGTTATACTTTTCTTCTCTTTATGTACTGAGTTATTCATTTAGTAACTGATTTCAGAATGTGATTGTCTTCAGTGATTCAGATAAATATTCATTCATTCTTTCACAAATTAATTATGTATCCACCACACACTAGCCACTGAGCTAAGTATCTTATGGTACAAGGATGAATAAGATACTGTACCTCCCCTCAAAGATTTAATAATCTTATAGGTGAGAGAAAGCACACTGAGTCAAGTAAAATATAAAATGGAAGAATAAAAGTGCCCAAGAAAGCTTGTAAGAAAGGGAGAAAGGGAGGTGTAGAAGCAGGAAAAGTCCATGGCTCTCCCCATAACCGCCTCAAAGACCTAAAAAATATGACTCTAAACAAATTTTAGAGCTCCAGAACTCATAAAATGACAGAGAAACAAGGCTCCCACTGAAGACACCCCAGCAGGCAAACAGGAAGGGCTCATCGCAGCATGCTGGGAGCCAAGCCCAACTCCCTGTGAACCCACAGTCTTTTCCCCCAGGGCAGCCTGGACCAGCCTAGCATGGAGCACTGGGGAGGATGGATCACCAGTATCTGTGGCAGTTTCCAGAATTATCAACCCATAAATGCCAAAGACAAAGTAAAAAGATCAGTAGAACTCCCCTGGATCTGGGGGGGAGGGAGTACAGTCTGGCCTCTGCCCATGGAGAAACTGCAGAAGAGGTAGCCCTGCAGCTGCCTCCACATAGCTGCTTCAGAGTTCCAGGCCTGCAGATTAAAGGCAGGCCAAGCAACCATTCAGAAACTAAGTGCTCTTGCCTTAAAATGCCTGGATCAGGATCACGCTCTTGGGTGGTGGTCCTGAGGTGTATGACCAATGAGCCAAAGCTGGTGGAGGCTGTAGAGATGGCAGCCTCCTAATAGCTTAAGCAGTTACAAAAACCCCAGCGATTTGGGACAAAGCTCTCCCCTCTGAAAGCAGAGTTCTACTGTGGCAAAGAGCTCAAAAGTCAAGTAATTGACTGGCAACATGAGCATGCAAAGGAAGAAAAGAAAGTTCAGCCATTCAACTTTAGATGCCTTTTTTTGGGGGACAAAAAGGGCTGGGAGGAAGACAACACAGTCAGAACTCCTGCACCAAAAGCTTTCTAGAAGAATATAAACTGGTTACAGGCCATGGAGGATCTCAAAAAGGATTTTGCAAACCAAGTAAGAGAAGTAGAGGAAAAATTGGAAGAGAAATGAGAATGCTGCAAGAAAATCATGAAAAGAGAGTCAACAACCAGACTGAAGAAAATAAACACCTTAAAAAATAGACTAACTAAAATGGCAAAAAGGTCCAAAAAACCAATGAGAAGAATGCCTTAAAGAGTCAAATCTTCCACATGGAAAAATAATTGCAAAAGCTCACTGAAAAGAATAATTCCTTCAGAATTAGATTGGAGCAAATGGAAGCTAATAACTTAATGAGAAATTGAAATACTATTAAACAGATCCAAACAAATGAAAAAATAGGAGGCAATGTGAAATATCTCATTGAAAAAACCACTGACCTGGAAGACAGATCCAGAAGAGACAATTTAAAAATTATTGGACTACCTGAAAGCCATGATCAAAAAGAGAACCTAGAAAGCATCCTTCAATAAATTCTCAGGGAAAATTGCCCCAATATTTTACAAAAAGA
>CM053593.1:319283292-319308636 GCA_028646575.1 Pseudocheirus occidentalis | reverse complement strand
AAAATCTGTTTAGAGTCCAATTTTATGAGTTTTTAGGGTGGTTGAGTGGGAGCTGCAGTGCTTTGCTGCTTCTACACTGCCATCTTGGCTCTGCCCCCCGTATAATGCTCTTTTGTTTCTTTTTCCTTTAAAGTGGAACTGCTTTTTACAAATTTCCCTGTAGTTCTCTGAATTCCTCACCTCACAGTCATTGTTCCTTATACTCCTTATGATATCATTCTGGTTTGCCCAGCCTTTCCTTAATTATTGGTTAGATAATTTGTTTCTATCCTCTTGCTATAAATAAAATTGTTCTCAATATTTATGTTATGTAAATTTTTTTCTTGCTGTCTTTAGCTTCCTTTGGTAATGAAGCCAGTACTAGGATCTCTGGGCTAAAAGCTATGAATGGTTTCTTACTAATACTTTTGCCAAGAAAACCCCATGGACAATATTGATAATATATGACCACAGGGTCATGAAGAGTTGGATACAACTGAATTAATGAATAACAAAAAACTAATTCCATATTCTTTTAACTAATTTTTAATAAGCAGATCTTAATATTTGAGTATTCAAATTAATCTGCAATGTCATCAATTTAGATCTTCCCTCTTGTGATGCAAAATAAAATCCATACCTGTTTATCCTGTATTACTCTTTTCTATGTCTTCCCATAAGTTCACCCCAGCTGGTGCAGCTTGTGGGGCAGGAAGCCTTTCTTGATTTCACTGAACATCATCAGTCTATCACTTCAATAGATTACTTCTAATCCTTTAGCTTCACCACATAGCCAGGCAGTCTTACAATTTGCTCATTCATTTTCCTAATGATATCCTTTACTGTTGTTATTGCGGTCTTTTTGTTAAATGATGCAGTCTGCTCATACCCATGTGCCTCCACAAAGTTGTACTCTGATGCCTCTGATTATTGGTGTGGAGGTGACCCTGAGTTCTTAAAAGCAAGACCAGTGAACCATAAGCTCTGGCAGGTTCAACCATGTTGTAAAGGCTTTGAGCATCATCTTGGTAGCAACCAGAGTATTGTTGTGTTTTGTTTTTAGACAGAAAGGAGTCAGAAAGCTTCCTCCTACCAACTGATTCTTAAATTTTCGTTATGAGCATTTAAACTTTAGAAACTTGGGAACTCTTCAAATCAGGGCTGGATTTGTTGTGTTGTTGTATTCTGGACTTAAGAAAGTTATGGAGAAAATATTAATAATGAAGGTTAAACTTAGAAATGTGTCCTACTTTTTTGGTGAGATGGTTTTTAGACATTTACCAATATACCACTAGACAGGGTGCTGGCTTTGGAGGTAACAAGATCTAGTTTTTTTTGAAATCTTGCCTTTATTTCATACTAGCTAGGTAATCATGGATAAGTTATTTAGCTCTTGGTACTCTGAGGCAATGCACCAAGGCTGTGGTTGATGAATTTTATCTAATGGAGAGAGTGTCCTTTCTGGGAGTTACTGTCACACCAAGAAGTCCAGACCAAGAAAAAAAGTATTTGTGTAGTATTTATTGAAAGTAAATAAAATACTTATTCAAATTATTATGAATAGTGATAGTGTGTTGCATTTGTATTTCGACTTTTTCATATTCCTTCAACATTTTTGTTTCATTTGGGACTCTTGATGACCTTATTCAGTTGGTAGAGGAAATAGAACTCTAGATATAGCTTTAAAAAGGCATATCTAGGACATGTAAATGGAAGTCACCAGGGGACACATTTTGTTTCAATTTAAGAAATTATTTTCTAGCAATTAAAGTAGTCTGAAACTAGACTGGGATGCCTTGTCAGAGTTCATTGTCACTGAAAGTATTTAAATAGCAATAAATTGGGAGTTCTTAAACTCTGTGAATTTATTTTTTTAAAAAACCAACTATTTTGACAACTATTTCAATATAATTGATTTCCTTTATAGTCTTGTTTATTTTATTTTATGCGTTAGAAATATAATTCTAAAAAGTGTTTCATACACTTGAAGAAAATGCCAGAGGTCTGTCATTACACAATAAAGGTGACGAATCCCTAGGCTATATGACTTACTTTCAAGTGTTCTGTAATCTTTAAACCATTATATACAAACGGTCTGTTGTAATGGCTTTGTATCTAGTCCTCTGATTTCATTGGTATAGGGAGCTCCCCAAATGAGGGAAGATTGTTTCGCAATGAAAATCAGTGAATGTTGTTGTTGTTGTTGTTTTTAAACTAAAATTTTATCTTTATTAGTTTGTTTACTTTGAGTTTTCAAGATTCAGTTTCACATTCTCTTGGGTTTCAGATTTTGTCCCCCTCCCTCTCATTCTCTCCTTCTCCTCCCCCAACCCATGGCAGCACGCAGTCAAGTATAGGATCTGCAAATACTTTCGCATTAGACATTACTCAGGTTATAAAGAAAGATTGTAACCAGTGGAATGAACAATGGGAAAGAGGAAACAAAACCAAACAAGAAAAAGAGAGTGGGTAGTTTGCTTCAATCTGCATTCAAACTCTGTTCTCTCTAGTTCTTTCTCATTCTTTCTCTGAATGTGGACATCTTTTTCCATCATGAGTCTTTTGGAGTTGTCTCATAACCTTGCATTGCTGAGAAGAATCCAGTCTATCAAAGTTTGTCATCACTTATGCGTTGTGTCTGTAATTGTGTACAGATTTCTCCTGGTTCTCCTCTTCTCACTCAACATCAGTTTGTAAAAGTCTCTCCAGGTAAATATGAAGTGTGCCTGCTCCTCATTTCTTATAGTACAATAATATTCTATTACATTCATATACCACAGCTTATTTAGCCATTTCCCAATTGATGGGCATCCTCTTAATTTCCAATTCTTTGCCAGCACAAAAAGAGTTGCTATAAATATTTTTGTACATACAGGTCTTTCTCCCACTTCTATGGTCTTTTTGGGATACAACCCTAGAAGTGGTATTACTGCGTCACAGGATATGCACTTATTTATAGACCTTTGGACATAGCTCCAGATTGCTCTCCAGAATGGTTGAATCAGTTTGCAATTCCACTAACAATGCATTAGTGTTCCAATTTTTTCCACATCCTCTCCAGCATTTGTCATTTTCCTGCTTTATCATCCTAGCCAATCTAACCAGTGAATTGTGGTACTTCAGAGTTGTTTTGATTTGCATTTCTCTAATTTCTAGTGATGTAGAGCATTTTTTTCATACACTTGTTGATATCTTTAATTTCTTCCTCTGAAAACTGACTGTTCATATCCTTTGACCATTTATCAATTGGAGAATGGCTTATATTCTCATAGATTTGACTCAGTTCTCTGTATATTTTAGAAATGAGGCCTTTATCAGAGACACTGGTCATAATAATTCTTTCCCAATTTTCCACTTCCCTCTTAACCTTGGTTACATTGGCTTTGTTTGTACAGAAACTTTTCAATTTAATGTATTAAAAATTATCCAGTTTGCATTTTATAATGCTTTCTAACTCGTGTTTGGTCATAAAGTCCTCCCTTCTCCGTAAATCTGACAGATAAACTATTCCTTGCTTTCCCAGATTGCTTACATTATTGGCTTTTATACCTAGATCATGCACCTGTTTAGACTTGCTTTTGATAATCGGTGCTAGATAAACCCAGTTTCTGCCATACTATATTCTGGTTTTTCCAGTAGTTTTTGTCAAATAATGAGTTCTTATCCCCAAAACTGGGGTCTTTGTGTTTATAAAACAGTAGATTACTATAGTCATCGACTGCTGATTCTTGTGTACCCAATCTAAAATGAGATTTATTTTTATCTTTTTAGAGGGAAGAAGGCAGGGCAATTGGGGTTAAGTGACTTGCGCAAGGTCACACAGCTAATAAGTGTCAAGTGTCTGACGCCGGATTTGAACTAAGTACTCTTGACTCCAGGGCCAGTGCTCTATTCACTGCACCACCTAGCCACCTCTGTGAATGTTGTTATTTTAAAGCATTGATAGCACATAAATTATTTGCATCCATATTAAAGATGCAAAAGCTTCCCAGTGAATTGAAATATTCCATGATTCTAGTGGAGACAAGATTTAATCCATTTCCCCCCATAGATCAGGAGCTAAACAGACCTTAATGAATGTTCTAATCTAAGATCATAGGTGAGGAAACAGGATAAAATTGAGTACCTGATGACTTGCTGAAAGATTCTTCTCATGTTAGTGGCAGAGGTAGCTCTTTTGGCTCCGTGGTTAATGCTATCTCTATTATAACTTGGTACCAATAATTTTTTAACCTTTACCGTGCACCTACAATAGTAATGCAATGTTTTTACTAAAACTTTCCCATAACCCTCAGGATTCTGTGTGATATAAATGAGGGTCTTGTGAGAATGTTGTGATGTTCACCTCCTAAAGTATTACATATGGAATGATGTACTTTTTACATGTGGGAATTTTGGGGATATGAAAATAGGCCGAATTTCTTTTGTTTTAATCCAAAATTCCCCTCACTTCTCATTTTGGGCTTCATCTCCTAAATGAGTATTTATGGGTTTCAGTAGTATAAATCAAGTTCTATAAAAATAATTTTAGTGTTTTATAGCCAAATTAGTTTAAATAACTGATATATTGAAGTTATGAGGGTGTCAAAAGGAGTACAATAGGTGAATTAGCCCATCAGATCATATTTACAGAACTGGGAGGGACCTGAGTAATTGTCTAGTCCAAGGTCTCTCATGTTGCAGATGAAGAAATTGTAGTGCTTAAGTTTAACAAGAGAGAGAAGGGGGTTGGAGAGGTGGGGGTGGGGAGAGAGGTAGAGAATGAATAGGAATATAACAATTGTTTTTAGTTCTTTAATTTTTGCAAAGTGCTTTACATTTGTCTCATCTCACAACTCTAAAAAAGTAGGTGCTATTATTAGTCCTATTTTACAGATAAGGAAACTGAGTCAGTCAAAGATGAAGTGATTTGCCCAAGGTCATTGACTTGGTAAGTATCTGAGGCCAGATTTGAACTCAGGTCTTCTGACTTAAAGCCTAACCTATCCCCTGTGCTACCTGTCTGCTTCAAAGTTGCGTTAAGTTCTAAGTTGCAAAGCTAAAATTTAAACCTAGGTCTTCTGGTTCTACATCCTGTCTTCCTTTCACTGTACTGCTTCTCAAAGATATAATTTATTTGGCAGATAAGACATCTGTGCTTAAAGTAACCAGAAAACAAAGATAGTTTTTGGACCTGGAGAGAGAGAACACAAATTGTTAATGAGAAATTGTTTTCAAAATTAGGCGAGGAGTATCTGACTGTCAGCATTGAATTTATGTCTTAATTTCCCAAAAAAGCTACACTGAAGGAAGCATTGTGATTCCTAAGTTGCTATGCGTTATGTTTGCTGCACATTTGTGGAGAAAGAGGCAGGTGCTGCAGGACTGGAGAATGGCAAATGCCTCGTTTATTAAAAAAATAATAATTTACAAGTAATTATAGGCTGATGAGTTCAGTTTCTGTTTCTGAGAAAATTCTAGACCATATGACTAAAGGAATGGACTTGCTTCTTATTGTAATTTTGGCTAGGAGAGCATCCAGGTGGAGATCTATCTCCAGAGGCTTGTAGGTAAATGGAGATAGAATCAATCAGCCCATAATCAATCAATTAACACCATGTATGAAGTGTCTCTTTAGACACTTGGAATAGAAAGACTGAAAATGAGATAGTCTCTGTCCTTAAAAGGTGGAACAAGAGGCTAGGCTTGAATATAAAGATGCTTGTGCCCTGTTACCATGGTTCTTTACATCCGTAGTGGACAGAAAAGCCATATTGCATTTTACAGATTCCCTAATATAATTCATTACGAGCACCAGTGCTGTCAAAACCATGTGTAGGGAACGACAAAAAATAGTGTGAGAAACAGAATAGTATTAACATACTGTGTTCATTCAAAGAAGGCTTTGTAGAGGATGTGTGGTTGTTGGAAGGGCTGAAAAGCAATGGAAGCTTTTTAGTGAAGCTTAGTAGGAAGGGATTAATTAGAAATGTCCCTCTCAGAAGGAATGCTGAGAATCTGTTGATTTCATTTGGTTCTGATTTCTCCTTTCCTTTGTCCCCTCAAGATGTCCAGTTTGCATTCGATTTCCTGTTATATTAGCAGTTCTCTAAAGCAGAATCTGCCTGTCTCACATCTTGGCAGTGAGGGTAGTCAACTAGTGGAAGGATTATGGGGTGTGGGATAAGAATCAAGCCTGAGTGAGTGAATGAGTGAGTGGGGAGGGAGAATCATGAAGAAATAATTTGGAAAAGGATTTGCTTTTGTCAGATGATGTGTAGTTGTAGGAGTGAGGTAAACAAAACCATGCAAAGTAGTTGTTAATATAAATTAATTATTTGTTGTCTCATTGCTCATTTTTGCATTAGGCTGTAGGATTCAACAACATATTTCTTCTAATTGTGCTTAATTCAACAACATTTATTAATTGCCTACTGTATACAAAACACTATGTCACTTACTGGGATACATTGATCAGTAATAGCACACTGGTCCTGCTGTCAAAGATCTTATGTTTTAAGGTGGCAAGGGCCAGATTAGACAAGTGTGCCAGCAACAGGGGAGATTGAGATAAATACTGACAAGTTGGGCAAGATGCCATGAGCATGTTCTGAAGGAAGTCAGTTACATCTGCATGTGTCAGGGAACACTCCATAGAGCATTGGAGAAAGGCCTTGAGGCAAGAGAGTGACTTCAACAAGGGATGGAGGAAACTGGAAAAAAAAAAAACCAAAACATCTCCCACATATCAGATGACATTTAACAGAACAAAAATAGAGAGTAATAAAATTTGGCTGCAATGGAAAGGTATGAGGAAAAGTTTGAAAGGAATATTGGAATTAGATTTTAGAGAGCCTTGTATACTAGAATCAGAAATGGACTCTTTATTTGGGAACCAATGGGAAACCATTAATTATAGCCATGATAATAGCGATTGGTAGGAATCTAACTCAAGTGTGAGACTTTTATTTCTAACAGGATACACAGAATTCATTCTTGAAGGCCTCCTTATGGTTTATTCTTCCAACTAAAGATCTCCCTTAGGAGGATCAGAAACTCTCTCTTAGTTTTCAAAAAAAAAAACCACAAAACGACTTCCCTTGCTAATAAACAAAGTAACTTGAAACTTGAAACAGATTTATTTAAGGCAGTAACAGAGAATGGGGTAGAACAACATAATGAGGTGAGATGGTGATTTAAACTTTTTGGTGTCAGTTGCCATATTGGAACAAATAGCATACAATTTGGAAAGATGCTATCACATTCTGGGGAACATCTAGGAACTAGGAAGACTCAGAATGCATAGCACAGAGAAAATAATTAAATTCTTATAAATGGATGAAATTGCCATGGAAAATGGTGAAAGTATTGAGGGATGGGTGATGACCCTGTGTTTCTGCTATGTGCTATATTGTATGTAGTATGTACTGCATTTAGTGGGCTGGCAATAAACAGACATTGTGTAAAGACACTATTTCTGGACCAACAAAAGCCTTAAAGATCACAAAGATTCAGGAAACTGGAATAATAATAGGAAAGATTACTGAGAATGATTAACTTGGGCTTAAGTCAGAGTGGCTAGGTGTCTGAAATGAAGTGAGATTTTGGAATGAGCAACATAGGCAACATGAAGAGCTGATCCTTAGGAAGTGGTTATGTTGAGTCGTTTCAATTCAGTCCGACTCTTTGTGACCCCAGATGGGATTTTCCTGGCAAAAGTACTAGAGTGATTTCCTTCTCCTGCTCATTTTACAGATGAGGAAACTCAGGCAAATAGGGTTAAGTGATTTGCCCAGTCACACAGTTAGTATCTTGAAGCTAGATTTGAACTCATGAAGATGTCTTTCTACAAGTGTTGTTCCAACAATAACAAACCAAAGAATAAGAAAATTCCAGTTTCTGCTGAAAATAGTGTTAAATCCAATTATGTAAATGTTTTTCTTACAACTAAAAGTGAAAGTTGTAGAGCTCTGAATAAAACTCAGCATTCCTGATCCTTCCTTTACCCTAACCAATTTAGATTATGCCAGTTTACCTACGGAGTTTTAGGAGCTACAAGCCTTTAAAGAGACTTTGAGATTTACATCAATTTGTTACATATTTTATACCTCCTTTATGCTTTAAAAAATTTCATTTAAAGAAAATATGCAGAGAAGTTAAAAATAGACATGGAATAATTATCAGAGCCAATCCCTAATTTCTTAACAAAATTATTAAAGAAAAGACACTTGTAAAAAAAGTTACAGTGACATTTAACAGACAAACTAAAGTAATTGAAAAAATACTACTGGGCAATCTTTTGGCTACATTCTTAGTTCGTTAGTTTTAAAGGTTTGACATGTATATGATAGCCCCTTCTTTCTCTCACCCCACAGTTATGGAATATGAACCTTAATTATTTCAGTTTAGTGAGCATTTGCCCTTATGCCTTAATTTGAGAAGATGTTTCTCCTCCTTCAGGGCAGAGTCATATTCTAGTGCAGGGCCTGGCACATAATAAGTCCTACAGAGGAGCCCTGTAGCACAGGCCGGTTGGGGGAAGTGGAGGCGGCGGGGAGTGGGGGGGGGAGGTAGAGGATGGAAGGATGCAGATTTGAAGTTAGCAGAGGTAGATTTTAATCTCAGTTTTACAGTTTGCTATCTTGACTACCCTTGGGCTCATTACTATCTGTAAAATGAGGCAGTTGGTCCAAGTGATCTTTTAAAGTCCCTTCCAGCCCTAATGACCCAGTATAATGTTGGGTAATTTGTAAAGAAATTTTAACATGCCTACCTTGTGTAAAGCAGAATTTAACAAAATGTCACACCTACAGGGAAGGGAAGGGAAGCATGGAGAAGGGAATGATTTTAGGACGATATTCAGCAAGGTCTCTGGGGAATACAGTAAAAATACAGTAAAATAAAAATACAGTAAATCCTCTGTGGGATTTGTCTTTCTTTGCCATCTGTATAGGTTTAACTGATGACCAGGTGAGAATCAAGTCTTAGGGTGGGGTAGGATGGCAACATAATAAGCAGTGAGATCAGGCAAGGTCAGGACTAAATGCATGCAAAGAATCAGCTGCCTAGGGTATCTTAAACAGGGCTGGGGCAGTAAACAATGAGAACTATTTGTTACTCTTACCCATAAGCAGGTAAGTCTCTCCCAGATCTCTCTCAGGTCTGTGGCTGTTCCCACACTGGGTATTTTTACCTCATGTATACTCTCAATCCTCCAGTACCAATTAAAATTACATGAGCTCCTAAAAAATAGGGAGGGCAGTTAAGTGGCATGGTGGATGGAGCAGTGGGTCTGTAATCAGGAGGACATGAATTCAAATGCAGCCTCAAATACTCAGCTGTGTGACCCTGGATAAGTCACTTTACCCTGTTTGCCTCAGTTTTCCTCATCTGTAAAATGAGCTAGAGGAGGAAAAGACAAACCACTACAGTATCTTTGCCAAGAAAAAATCTAATGGGGTCATTAAGAGTTGGACACGACTGAAATGACTGAGCAACAAAAGAGAATAGGGACCATGTTGTTTGTTTGGTTTTATATTTCTCATCACAGTACCTGGCTTATAATAAAAACTTAGTGAATTCAGTATCTATTTCTCTGTCTCAGTCTGCACGTTTTATAATGCCAGAAGTCTGTTCTCTGTTACATAGACATTTATTCTGTGGGAATGGAAGTCATAGATCTTACCAGTGACTAACAATGACTCAAAGCCTCTGGCCCAGTCTTTTTCAAATCTTGTTTAAGATGCATTCGTGCCTTGTCCGGGCTCTAGGTCAGAGATTTACAGCCATTCGGCATATCAGGTTTGGAGGTTTTATGTGGGCATTTTTCTCCCTCTTCCTCACTTTGGCAAATTTCCTGCCAAATGCAATTTTCTCAAGATTGAAAGTAAGGATCAACAATGAGTGTGAAAGGATGTGTCAGAAGGCACTAGGATCTACTGGAAAGAATGGGGATTTCTCTCCTCTAATGCTTCCTCCCAGTGTGATCCTGGCCTTGTCATGTAACTTCCTTGTTCCTCAGTTTCCTTTTCTGTAAAAGGAGAGCATTTGGCATGAAATCCTCAGTAATCTCTTTCAGCTCTAAATCTGTGAGCCTATAGTTCTATGATTCAAAAGATAGGATTATGACAACCTGGACTTCATTCATATCTCGCAAAACTAGGGCTTGCAAAGGAAGAACACTGGCTGAGGGAGGTAGTATACCTGAAATTTATTTCATCTGTATATAGGTTTTTTTTTCCCCCTTGGGTGCGGGGAAGGTAAAAATAAAATAGTTTTTACCGTCTGACAATTGACTTCAATGCAGTGAAAAGAGTGATGAATTTGGATCACCTGGGTTCAAACACTTACTACCCATGTGTTTTTGCAAAAGTCACATAACGTCTCTGACCCTCACATCCCTTAGGTATAAAACCAGAAGACTAGACTTGTTTCAACAAAGCTCCCTTTCAGCTGTGTTCTAGGATCCTCTTACTGTTGCTTCCTCCATGTGTGTCTGATTCCTGCCTCCCCACCAAACAGCTACCACCATAGTTCAGGTTCTCATTGCATCTTGCCTGTTTTACTACAGCTGTTCTCCCTCACTCATCTCTCCTTACTCTAGACCATCCCTCACATTGCTAATAAAGTAACTTCCTTAAATGCAAATCCAGCCATGGGACTCTCCAACTCTATCACCTGCAGCTAAGCCCCATTACTCTATAGGATAAATTGGATACTCTTCCATTTAGCTTAGAGGCCTTCATAGTCTGGCCTCATCTTATCTTCCCAGCCTCATCAGGTATTACTCTCTTTCCTAAACAATGTAATCCACCCAAAGAAGCTTCTCTGTTCCTCACACATGGCACAGCCCCTCTTGTTGCCATGACTTCATACTGACCTCTCCCCATGCCTGGATTATACGGCCTCCTTGTCTTCTTTGAAGATCTAAGTCACGCACCATCTTCTTACATGAAGCTTTTCTGGATTCCTAATTGCTTCCAAACTACCTTGTATTTAAGTACTTTTCATATATGTGTACTTTCATTCTTTTTTCTATATGTATTTATACATGTACTTGTCTTTGCATTAGAATGTCATCTTGAAAGTTGGGGTTATTTCATTCTTTTGTACTTTTGCTCCCAGAGTCTCTCATAGTTCTTAGCACATAATAGATGCTTAATAAAAGCTCATTGATAATTCATTGATTTATATATTCTCTGAGTACTACAGGAAAAGTGGAACAGGGAAGAACTGTGGATCTTTGGAATATGATGGACAAAAAATCCCCCTTCCCTTAAGGACCCAATGATGGGACCTGGCCAAGCGGAGATACATGCTTTTCTTTTGGGGTACCATTTTCATCTTTTGCTGCCAGTGGTGTTTCTTTATAACGGATTACCTTGAAGAACAGGATAAGGACAGGAGTAAAGAGATGTAAAAAGACCATGTGGAAGAGAAGGGATGAAGGTTTTTTTTTAAGGTAACAGCTGTGGATTGAGACACATTGTTTCTACAATAGTTCATCCAGAAAATTTATGCTCATACGCAGATGCCCCAAGCTGTTCAATTTCCTCAATTTATATTCTTGGGTGGCAGTAGATCATGAAATGGAGATGTGGTTAAGTGGACAAAATAACAACCTGGATCCTCCTGCCTTCTGAGCTGTAATCCATAATCTGATATTTAATCACTGAGGTACTTGGGATAAATTATTTGTGTTGCATTAGTGACCTTACCTTCTTATTTGTTAATAGAAGTTCTAAAAGTTTGCTTTTTATATGCAGAAACATCAGTTTAAGAATATGAGTGATAGCTTCAGTTTCTCTGTGATTTTTCAGTTTATATACAGGGCATGCTTGTGGCAATTTAACTGGACAGTTGTTTTTCCAATGTTTTGACCGGCTAACATCTTTCTGCAATAGTTTTTCTTATTCCAAAACTCTAAACTCCAGTGTGATGTTGTATTAATATAGATATAAAATAATCTATCCAGATCAAATATAGTTACTATTCACTAAATTAATCTTATAAATATTTTAAAATCACGATGCTGACCCTCAGCCCCTGAGTCTTCTCAGTCCTCCCAAATTTGCATTGATTTTTGTCTACATTTTGCCAAATTAATCCTCTTAATCTTTTTTTGTACATACTCATAACTGTGATTCAATAGCAGGGCATTTAAATTAGAGAAGAAGCAGGACAATTCTAAGAGTAATAGTCATTTGGTCAGTCCAAAAACATTAATTAAGCATACATTCTGGGTTGTTGTGAGGATAAAATTCATAACTGTGAAACTCCTAGCACTGCCTGGAACATAGTAAGCCTTATTTACATGTTAGCTATTATTGTTAGCATATGGCAGGTTCTGTGGTGGTGGTGGTAAAAGTAGAATTAGTAACTCCATCAAAGTCCAACACATAATCTATGTGGAGATGGAACTGGGGCTGGAGAAAAGATAAACAGTGGCAAATTGACATAGCAGATCACTTGTTAGGAAGACCTGACTTCAAATATGATTTCAGACATGTCTTTTAACTTCTGTTTGCTTTAGTTTCCTCATCCAGAAAATGGGAATATTAATATCACGTACCTCCTAGGGTCCAGATAAAAGGAGATAATATTCATGAGCTGCAAATCTTAAAGGACTAGGTAAATGTCAACTATTAGAAGAATGCTGGCCACCGTAATGTTTGATAGCTGCCTGTTCTTTGATATGAGACTAACTTTGAAGATTTATTAGTAAATTGTGCTCTGTCACTCCTACTGATTAGGTTTTCCAAGATTCACAGAAATAGGTGGCATAGCACAGAGCCACAGATTGGCCTTACTCTTGTGAACATTGGCTCGACATAGAGGAGGGCAGAAACAAGTTTCACTCCAGCTTCTGACACCAAAAAATACCAGTATTCCACCTGTTAGAAGTGCTTTGTAGTGCTGACGTCTAAGTCAGGCATATGGCTTCAGACAGTTACTAGCTGTACAACCCTGGACAGATTTCTTAACTCATCTGCTGAAATAGATGAGAATGAAAAGCTAAAGGGAAAGTTACAGAACTTGATATCACTGAACATTTTCATTTAATGCAAACTCCAAGAATTATACCTGATAATTAGATGCAGAAAACAATATCTTTTTGTCTTTTAACAATCTTTAAGGTCTTAAGTAATTTTGAAAAGGAGATGGGTATAATTAGGAATTTTGAAAAACCTGTTATAGAATTTAACAGAATGAATCCAACTAGTGGACCAACTATACTTAACTATATCTAAACAAATTAATTTTTAAAATCTGACTTTTGCTATAGCTGTCATCAGTAAACATATTTTCCTTTGAGAGTTGACAGTAAAATGTAAAAACATTTTACAATCTACACACAGAAGTATGTGGCCATTTCCATAGGAAGAAAGGTAGAATCAATAAGCATGTCACCAAGCACTTATTAAGCACTCTCTTTGTACCAGATACTATGCTAAGGGCTGGGAATAAAAAAAAAATGCAAACAAAATGAAAGATAATCTCTACCCTCAAGGAGCTTACATTCTAAAGAGGGAAAGCAGCACATAAAATAGATCTGAAAAGAGGTGAGGAGAGGGTTAATGAAACAGAATAGGAGATATAGAGGCATAGGGGTAAAGTTTCCTGGACCCTTCCTCAAAATGGAGGTTCTGAGAGCCACTCACCAGTGGGAAGATGGCCAAGAGGGCTGAAGGGAGAAGATAGCTGTGGCATGGTGGTAAAATCTGAAGTTATCAAAGAAAACTGAGGATACGTATCAAACATCACCACAACAGGAAACTTGAAGAAGCTATTGATGACATCAGAAATAGAATTTAGATATTAATTCTCTATCTAGCTAGTATTGGAATAGAAAACTTGAATGTCGTATTGTGAAATTGAGGTACCTGGAAAAGGAAAATAGATTAGATATTTTAGCTTCCCTTCAGTGGCAATTGAAAGCAAAAGTGAAATGGTTAAACTGATTCAAAAATAAAAATCAAAGAATCAACCATTTGCCATTTAGCAAAAACTTAATTAGAGGCCAAAGAAGCAAAGAAATCAGAGGGAACGGATAGAAAATTTCTGATCATCTAACTGTTCTGTCAATAAATAAATATTTATTAAATGCCTGCTGTGTTGTGAGCACTGTGCTAAGTTGTGGCCACAAGTCCTGTATAAAGGGAGGAATGAAATAGTCATGAAACTAAAAGCTTATACCCCAGTTCATATAATGAAGAATAGAGCAGTATGCTAAGAAACTTCTCTGCAGAAATGGAAAGTCGAAGGTCTAGGTAATTACTGGGTCAGCCACCAAGCAGTAGCATAGGATTAAACTGTTAATTAAAGCACCTTACCAGGTTTCTCTTAGACACAATCTTGGTCCCACATTTCATACAAGATTTCACATATTTACTACTCCAAAATAAGAAGACAAGTGAACTGTCCAGTTATAAGTCAATTACGTAGTTACGTACTTTATAAAAAGTATTCACAGTTTGTGTCGCTAAAAAACTATGAACGCTTGCAGGAGAACAGTACATTGGCCAAAGAGCAAAAAAGATATTACAAAAAGCCTCCTGGGCGCATAGTGGGGTGTTGTTATTGATTCACTGATTATTAACCAAGCTATCCAAAAGGACTCTGACATTTATATCACTTTTATTAATTATCATGAAGCTTTTGATGCAATTCTCCACTCGTGGCTTGTTTGTGTGGTGAAAATATATAAAACAGGTGAAAGTATACTGAAAACACTAGAGAATTTGGTGTGCCACTAATACAATAATGTTAAAAACCAAAAGAATTATTGATCCAAATCATAGCATCTTTAAGGGAAATAGTTTATTTTTATTATTATTTTCCACATTTCGTTTTCCCCACTTAATAATATTTTTCCAATTCCATATAAAGATCATTTTCGACACTCATTTTTTTAAACATTTTGATTTCCAAATTTTTTTCTCTCTCTCCCCACTCACCTTCCCAAGGCAGTGAGCTATCTGATATAGGTTATACATGTGCAATCATATTAAATATATTTCCAAGTTAGTCATGTTGTAGAAGAATCAGAACAGAAGGGAAAAACCATGAGAAAGAAAAAAAAGTGAAGATAGTATTCTTAAATCTTTTTTCAGACTCCATAGTTCTTTCTCTGGATGTGGATGGTGTTTTCCATTGTGAGCTTTGGGACTGTCTTTGATAGTCAATACTATCATAGTTGTTCATCACACAGTGTTGCTGTTACTGTGTTCAGTGTTCTCCTGGTACTGCACACCTCACTCAGCATCATTTCATGTAATTCCAGATTTTACTGGAATCTACCTGTTCATCGTTTCTTATAGCACAGTAATATTCCATTACATTCTTATACCACATCTTGTTCAGCCATTGCCGCTTTGATGAGCATCCCCTCGATTTCTAATTCTTTCCACCACAAAAAGAACTGCTATAAATATTTATGTACATGTAGTTCCTTTTTCCCTTTTTTATGACTTCTTTGGAACCCAGATCTAGTAGTGGTCTTGCTGGATCTAAGGGTATGCACAGTTTTATAACCCTTTGGATATAGTTCCAAATTGCTTTCCAGAGAGATTGGATCAGTTCACAACGCTAACAACAATGCATTAGTTTTCTAATTTTCCTACATCTTCAACATTTATCGTTTTTCTTTTCTCTTATATTAGCTAGTCTGATAGATATGGGGTGGTACCTTTGAGTTGTTTTAATTTGCCTTTCTCTAATCAGTAGTGATTTAGAGCATTTTTCAAAGAATTATAGATAGCTTTAATTTCTTCATCTGAAAACTTCCTGTTCATATCCTTTGATCATTTATCAACTGGTGGATGACTTGTTTTCTTAGAAATTTAAGTCAGTTCTCTTTATATTTGAAAAATGAATCCTTTATCAAAAACAATGACTGTGAAAATTATTTCCCAGTTTTCTGCTTCCCTTCTAATCTACGTTGCACTGGCTTTGTGCAAAAACCCTTTTAATTTGATGTAATAAAAATGAACCATTTTGTATTCCATAATGTTTTCCATCTCTTGTTTGGTCATAAATTCAAGTGAAATAGTTTAAGTGAGGTAAAAAAAAAACCAAATAATGAAGCATTGTACCATTCACTGGGGGATACAAATCCAAGCAAAAGCAAAGAGCCACTGCCCTCAAGGAGTTCATATTGTAATGAAGGAAGATGATACTTAAAAGGGTCCCGAAAATGAAGTTTAAAGGGCAAGGCCTGAGAGCTTTCAAGTAATTTCTAGAGAATGAGGATGGTTAGTTTTGGACGCTGCTCAGTGGTTTATGTACTTTAACACCTATCTGGGGTCTGAATCATTAGGATCAAGAATTGGACATAATTTCATCATTATAAGAATTCTAGCACAAAGAAGCTCTCTGCCAATTCAGTACAATCCCATCAACTTTTATAAAAGTATGATGCAACTTACGGTCTTAAAGTGTTGCTTAAACCATTGAGAGATTAATGACATGCCCAGAGTCCCATAGCCCATTAGTGTCAGAGAAAAAACTTGAACCCAGATCTTACTAATTCCCAAGATTGACTCTCGACCCACTAAATTGGGTTCTTAACTGTCTTTATGTCACAAACACTTTCGGCACTCTTGGAAAGCCTGTGGATATCTTCTCAGAATAATGCGTTTAAAATTGTGAAATTAAATGCAAATAATTAACAAAAGAAAGTAATATAAAAATAGTTATCAAAGTATTAAAAACAAAAGTTCACAGACTCCAGGTTAAGGCCCTCTTTTCTAAGCCAAAGTATTAACACTTTAAAATGTTACTTTAAAAATGCTTGTTGACTGATTTATTTATCTTTGCAAGCCCAGAGTATAAACCTATTGGCAGAGCTATCATGAATATGCACAACTTCCTCAAATCTCAAAATGGTCTCCTGAACATATATCTTGTCTTTGACATTTGCAAAGCAAATTATAATCTTGCTGTTTTTCTTTTAGGAAAAAAAAAGCTGTGTGTGTGTGTGTGTGTGTGTACATGCACATGTACACACACAATACAGATAGTATCTCGACCATCTATATGGTTGAATCACATGATACATATCTGCAAATTATGTGATCTATAAACCAACTTCTTTGTTCACTCAGATTTCAGCTGCCTCAACTGGCATGTACTGATAGCTTGGGAATTTGCTATGGGATTGGAGCCCAGAAGCAGGTGGCATATTATGAACATTACTTGTTCTAAATTACAGATCTGTAACAACCTTGGAGAGAGAGTTAATTCCATTAATTGGGGGATGGGAGAAGTAATTTCCTTTTTCTTCTTTAGAAAAAAAATATACTTTTCCCTTATGAGCCAAATCTATGTTGGCATTTCTTATTCTGCTTATTTTGTTCTATCATGTTTCCTCCCTGTGTTTCATGATGTTTCATCCTTTATTTGCTCCGAGTTATGAGAATTTGTGTAACATTTGAGAACATTGGCAGGGAACAAAGGGTTACTGGGTAAACAGAATCAGCATAATTAAAAAAGAAAAATACTTTACAGAAATGGTGGTCTTAGCTCCTACTTTTTGAAAAAGAGAGGCTACAAAACATCATTATTAGTTCTAATGTTTCAATGTATGTTGTTGTATTTTTGTTTTAGAGCATAGCAATTTTTAGAAGTACTTTGGATTGTTTGAATTTCAACCTGTTGAGAGTAATTATATTTGGAAATACAGAAGCTATACTGCAGCCAACTAAATTTCCTAAAAGATTGACACCATCTGGATGAAGCAACAAAAATTTCTAAGTAGTTTATATTCCATTAATTTCCATTTACAGACATATGCCACCCAAAATTGTTAAATGACCCTACGAAAAAACATTGTTAAATGACCTTGTTATGATGAGGTAGGAGTGGAAAGGGAAGTCAGTTCCTTAAGAAAATGGTGATAACACTCACCAGATTGGCTAAGTTGAGAAAAAAGAGAAAATTACAAATGTTGGAGGAGCTATGTAAAAATGCATACTACTGGTAGAACTGTGAACTTGTCCAACCATTCTGGAAAGCAATTTGGAGCTTTGCCCCAAAAGCTATTAAAGTATGCATATCCTTTGATACCACTACTAGGTGTAAATCACAAAGAACTTATAGAAAGGAAGAGAACTCATTATGTAGAAAAAGAAATGATAGCACCTCTTTTTGTGGTGACAAAAAATGGAAAATTAATAAAATGCCCATCAATTGGGAAATGATTACACAAGTTAGATGAATGGAATACTGTTGTACTGTAAGAAATGATGAAGGGAGTGGTTTCAGAAAAAACTGGGAAGACTTTAATGAACTGATACAATGTGAAGTAAGCAGAACAGAGAGAATAATTTATAATGTAATAACAGTACGGTAAAGATAACCAACTTTGAAAGTATTTGGTACTCTGATTAAAACAGTTACCAACCACAATTCCAAAAAACTCATCATGATGCATAATCTTCAGACAGAGAAATGATAGGCCAATAATGCATACTGAAGCATATTTTCTTTTCTTTTTTATTTTGCAGGGGGTCTGGAGGGAAGGGGAGGGTTGTGAAGGGAGATATGGCTAATGCAGGAATTTATTTTGCATAACCATACATATTTGTAATGGGTTTTGTTTTTCTTACCTCCTCAATCGGTTGGACGTAGAATTGAATTGGGAAGAGAATTCGAAACTGAAAATAAAATTAAATTGATTTTTTTTTTGGAAGGCAGTTGGGGTTAAGTCACTTGCCCAAGGTCACACGGCTAGTTTTTGTGTTAAGTGTCTGAGGCCGGATTTGAACTCAGGTACTCCTGACTCCAGGGCCGGTGCTCTATTCACTGCGCCACCTAGCGGCCCTAAATTGATTTTTTTTTAAATCCAAGGTAATAGAATCATCTAATAACATCTCAATTTATATCCTCCTTGACTTTGTTCTGTATTTAATACTGTTTGTTACACTCTCTATTTGGATTCTTTCATTTCTCCTGATTCTCTTTTCTTGTTATAGTGTTCCTATTCATCTGTGTCTTGCTGCTAGTTGTATGTCTACGCTTAGTACTGAACTTGAGTGGTAGCTTAGAAGTCATCTAATCCAACCTATACCAAAAGCGTAAGTTTCTTTTTTTTTTTTACTATCCCCAATAGGTGGTTGTTGAATTTCTTCAGTGAAACAGAGTTCGCTGTCTCCCAAGGCCGACCAGTTTCTTATAGGGCAGCTCTAATGATTAATATAGTTATCCTTCTATTGAACTGATCTGACCCTCAGGTAGTTTCTAATTCTGCCATCCTGGGCTAATCAGAATAAGTAGAATTTCTCTGTCTAGGACCGCATAAAAGTATGTGAGGACAGCAAATTATGTTTCTACTGGGTCTTTATATATTAGATCAGAGAATCACAGAAAGATAGCTGGCAAGGACCTCTGAAGCCACTTATTCCTCATTTTACAGATGAGGAAACTGAATGCCAGAGAGACCATCCCACTACCTTTTATGGCATGGTTAATGTCCTGGATGGTCTCTCCTTTGGTGGTTGCCTGCCTAAAGTATGGCATCTCAGAACTGAACCCAGTCACTAGATATGTTTTGTTTACATCAGACCTTTGGAGAGCTATTGTTAAAAAAAATACAAAAAAGAAATTAAAGTCATGTCTTGTTTTGGATGTTGTACTTCTGTTTGTATAAACTAACATTTTGTTCTTTCATTCCCACATCATACTCATCAGACTTATAATGAGTTCTTCTAGTTGTTCAGTTGTGTCGGACTCTTTCTGACCCGTTGAGATTTTCTTGGCAAAGACACTAGAGTGGTTTGCCATTTCCTTCTGTAGCCAGTTTTCAGGTGGGGAAGCTGAGGCAAGCAGAGTTAAGTGACTTGCTCAAGGTCACATATCAAGTAAATGTCTGAGGACAGATTTTAATTTATGAAGATGAGTCTTCCTGACTTCAGACCTAGCAGCTGTATCCACTGCATCACCTAGCTGCCCTTGCCCCTCTATATAGTGAGCTCACAGTACATCAAATGCCACATATCTCTGATGTGGTTCTTTTGAGTTCAGACTATTAAATCTATTCCCAATAAGGGCTAGAAGTGAATAGGATAGCATAAATACATACTCTTAAGTCTCAGTAAGAGCTAGAACATTTTTCACTTTCCTATTCTGTTTCTCGTCTCTAATCTTCCCTGATTCCCGCTTGATTCTGTGAATACACACATCTTCTAAAGACAGATCTTTCTTGGAACCAAAGAAGCATTGTGATATTATATGTGTGTAGACACATATACAGATATACATATGTATAATTTTGGAGATTATAGAAGTAACAGCTGTGTGATCACTTAAGGTTTATAAACGTTTTAGTACATTATAATATTTATCTTCATAGCAGTCTTGTGAAGTTAATAGTGTAAGATTTCACTGTCTTTATGAATGAGGAAATTTAAGGTCTAAAGTGATTTGTCCTAGGTGCATGACTAGCAGAACTCAAACTCAAAGTTCTTGACTCTCTGTTCTAGTCTTCACTTGACACAGATGGCCATCATTAATTGAGTGCTGTTAAATAACAAGTGCCTCAACAGTGAACAAACCAATCATATTGATTAGTTTTGAGTAAGGGCTTAGGCATCTTCATTAAATTTCAGAGCAAGATTTAATCCCAGTGTTGGTAATGTGCTTGTGAGATAATTGAAACGGGTATGTGTTGTTTGTATTGTTTATTTTTAAATTACAGTGATACAGCTTCTTCTATAATAAGGCATATATATAATAAAAAATTATAAATCATTGTTCTAAGAAAAACTGCTTTCTAATTATATTAGTTTATCATACAGGCAAAAAGAGTAGTTGCCCAGGGCCTACCAAAGAAACTATGCAGTGCAAGAGATATAAAGAAAGGATTATAGAGTATTTGAAAGAAGTATTAGAACAGTGGGAATAAAGAATGGAATAAACAGGGTGTTAATGATCTGAACAGTTTTCAAAATAGTTGGGCAATCTAGATGAAAAAAGTCATTCATGTGTGATTGTAAGATTTTGATAAGACAGTAAGTCTTAAATGCTAGTGATTTGGGGCATAAATTTTTTTCCTTATAGTCTGGTGGCAGAATCACTAAAAGATGAAAGAAAAGGGAGTTCCTGAGGGAGACAAATTGGCAGCTTCCCAACTTTCTTCTACACAATTTTGTATATCTGTAGATATACTGATATGTATACATATGTGTTTATAATATCGCAGTTTATAAAATTTTATCCTATTTTCTTAGAAGGATGTAAACAAAGAGATGTCCTTAGTTCCATGGATTGGTTGAAATTGGGTAAAATTGAATATATAAAATCTGGATTGTCCCATAGGAGAGAAGATCTAGAGAGTCTAGACTCAGCAAGGACATGTTTCCATGAGAGCTGAAATAAGGACCTTTACAAATATACATAAACTTTGAAGGGATTTAAACACCACATTATTTGTACTAACCCAAGGTCTAGGTAA
Organism: Pseudocheirus occidentalis; assembly: GCA_028646575.1. Classification (NCBI taxonomy): domain Eukaryota; kingdom Metazoa; phylum Chordata; class Mammalia; order Diprotodontia; family Pseudocheiridae; genus Pseudocheirus; species Pseudocheirus occidentalis. Next base: position 319,287,227 of record CM053593.1, on the reverse strand, counting down.
AGAAATAGAGAATTTAGTAGAGATGGGAAAGTTTAATGGGGTTCTAATTTCATTCATATCTGGATCTTATTCTAGGTAGTACACTTAGTTGTTTGATGGATTTCTAAAGACCTAATTGGACTGGTTGAATCTTGCTTTCCATGGTGGACATTGGTATATTGATAGACCTTTACACCATTTGGGGAAAGCAATGATTTTCACATATTTCTCTTTTAAAACAAAATTGTACTGACTGGGAAAAAGGACTACATTGGGGAGAAAAATTTTGAAAATGTGTACTTATGCCAAGTAGGAGGACAACTCATGGTTGAGTAAAACATTTTGAATGGTGATGTAGCCCCAGACCAAATCAAGAACATCCAAGTTATACTTTTCTATTAATACACTAAAATGCCCTAAAAAAAATTAATACCGTAAAATCCTTCCCACCCCAGAAAAGGATACATCTTACAGATCATTGTCCCAAATGATACTTGTTACCTCCTGAATGTCAGAGGTTGCTTAGAATCAGGGCCTTAGAGTCAGGAATCGTGGCACCCAGGGTGAATACATGGTTAATTTCCTGATCCACTGTTTATAGAACCATCACTAACACTACAGCCATGCACACCTGATGTGATTACTTCCTACAGCTCCAGACTAATACCAATCTTAACTGTATAGAATGGTCTTCCTTAATTTATGAAAGTCAAGTCTATCAATTAACTTCTTAAATCAAGGACTTAGATTGCTCACTTGGATGACCAACATAATAAATTCAAGTCATATGTGGGCTCAGGTTTTCATTCTGGTGTGTTAGTAGTCAGACACAGTGTTGGGCACTCATTTCCATTAGCTTTAATTAGGCAGTTGTCTATTAAAATTTTAACTGTCAGTCTTTGCCAAATGTCATTTAAATACTAGTTTTTGAGAATTAAAAATCAAGCAGTTTGATATAAGAATTGAAGTCTTCTATAGATATTTGGCTACCATAATTATATTCATTTATTAAAATACTCTTTTATAAATAGATTTGTTAAAATAAAAACAGCCATTTTTATTTGCATACAGAGACATTGGAGAATGTCATGAAGGACTGAGTGTGACCTCAAGTGAGCATGTATGTGAGGGTTTTGTAAATTAAATATTGTAATGAAAAATATGAATCTTTAAATATTCTTTATAAACCAAATTGCTTCTAATTTTTCCACAGATGAAATGCGGAAATAATGCCTATTTTAATCATTCCATTTTTTTGTTATTGAAAAATTGAGTCTCCTACATACATCTTCTTTCACCCAGTCTCAGCAGTTCCTCATTCATTAATTCATTCTTTCAGCCATCCATTCAACAGTCTTTTAAGTGCCTATCACAAGAAAACTTTTGTATTAGGTTGAGGGAGATGAACTTTATTAGGGTTTTTTAAAAAATCCTTTTGCAGTCTCTTTTGGAGATCTTTTATGGAAAAGTCTAAATTCAAGTTACCTATCTTCATTACCCTGGAGGAAGATTGGAAGATGTGGAAGAAAAGAGTTGGGATGTTTCCCTGAATCCTTGGATTCAGTGGGCAAGTCTGAAATGAATGGGAGGCATTCCTTAGGGCCAAAGAGATGAGACAAACAGAAGAAACTCATTGTAAACTGGCCAGGATTGGCAAAGAATCAGCTAGAATATACAATAATCACTACCTTAAGAAAGCTTCCTTTATATAGTTAAAGGAATAAATGAATAAACTGGAAAGCAATCAGACTATAGTAGCCATTACATACAGTGAGAGGGGGCATAAGAGAAGGGAAAAATAGAAGATTCAAAGGCAGCTAAAGGATATGCCATAAATTTTTACTTCCATTGGGCTATGTTTTGAAAACGTACTGACTGTATATACCTCTAGTAGATGTTTGTTGAGTAAAAAAGCAAATAGTCTCTGCTGTTGAAGAATATACAATCTAATTGTGAAGAATGGGACCTACAGTCACAAAACTCCTTGAAAAAGGTTACAAGTCAAAATATAAACCTCATATAGTCATGTGCTGTGAAATAGGCATTCTAGGGAAGAGCTAGGGAAATGTCTAATAAAGGAAAGATCAATGTGTAGTGTTTATGGTGTTACAGTTAGGAAAGGAAGGTTTCTTAGAGGTGATTAATTTAATCATATTTGAATGAGCGTTTAAAGGAGCATCAGATTTGAATTGTCAGATAGAAGAGGAGGGAAGTATTATGGGAACAGAAACCAACATTAGTAGAAATATGGAAGCAGGAACCTGAGAAGTCTTAATGAAAAAGGTGTGAGTCTGGTGGTGGGATTGTTTTGGGAAATATTAAAATTGAAATACAGCTAGGCAGTACAGTGGATAGAGTGCTAGGTCTGGAGTCAGGAATACTTATCTTGAGTTCAGATCTGGCCTTAGATACTCATATGACTGTTTGCCTCAGTTTCCTTATCTGTAAAATAAATTGGAGAAAAAAGTGGCAAACCACTCCTGAATCTTTCCCAAGCAAGCACAAAATAGGGTCACAAAGAGTGGGACATGACTGAAACAACAGTAAAAAAAAATGAAATCCAATAATAATTAGAGAACTTCCAGTTCATGGAAAACCAAGAGTGCAGGGCTAAGGAAAAAATAAAAAGAAGCTGAGGAATTATCTGCAAATTAAATGTTGTAATAAAACATATAAATCTTTAAGAGTCTTGGTTGTAGTGTTATTTAAGAACCAAATTATTCCCAATTTTTTCACAGATGGAATTAGGAAAGTATTCCCATTTAAATTTTTCTCCTGATTTTTTTTTGGCAAGAAGTTGAACTTCTTTAAGAGTAAGAGACAAATGACTCCACATTGTTCACTATAGTAAAGGGCAGCCACTCAACTTCATCAGCAGGTCATTGTTGTGATCTTAGAGATAGCGATAGATATATAGATGTGTATGTGTGTGTGTGTGTGTGTTTTATCCACTGTAGTAAGATCAAAGAAAGGAAAACCAGAAATGTTGATATTACAAGACCAACAGAATGCAACAATCAGTTATGCTAGATTTTCCTCCCCTCTGATTTTTTTTTCTTTTCCCTCCTTTTCCTTTATCTCCAGTTTTTTGTCTTCTACTCTGAAGCCAGATTGTGAAAAGGCTTAACTTCTTTGGATGTTATTTTCTTTATCATCTTTTTAAGATGAAGGAATTGGGCAAGATCAAGAATTCTTAATCTGGGAGTCTTTGAAAGAACTTAAAAAATATTTTGCGAATTGCATTGTAATATAATGAGTGTCTTTTGTAATCTTGTATATTTTGTTTTATAAGTTGTAAAACATTCAGAGAAGTGCATAGGCTTCACCACACTGCTAGAGGGGTCTGTGAGAAAAAGAAAAAGTTAGGAATCCCTGAAGTAGATCTTTAGCGTTCCTACTAGCTCTAAATCTATGATTTTCAAGAATATTGCTAATTACAGGGCATGACAATGCACATGGCTGTAGTCCCTGTTGTGGTGGAGAATGAGGCTAGAGGAACACATACAGTCTGAAGATATAAGCTGCAGAAGGATTAAAAAAAAGCAATCAGGTTTCTTCACTAATAGGGTAAGAGTACCATAAAGCTGGTTAAGACATGGGAAACCAGTCCAGGCATGAAAAACAGCAGGTTGAAGCTTCTGTGTCTGTCAGTATTGCTCTCAGACTTATGAGTGACCCCTGCATATCCCCATCCTGGTAGAGATAGGAAAATAGGAATAACAGCAGCCACAAAAACAGAATAACCTGAACTTGTGCATTGAATGAAGAGCCCCTAATTATTACAAATATGGTGCCTTTTGCTACTTTATGTCCTGTTTTCCTGTATCTGCTCTAGATAACTCAGCACTTTCTAAAAAGAATTCTTCACAGTTGTTTCCCCTCCAGAGTGTGATTAAGACTCTTCCTACCTTCTCAAAGAAAATAAGGGCAGATGACTGGAGTTTTATCTTCCTTAT
>CM053593.1:319261442-319282792 GCA_028646575.1 Pseudocheirus occidentalis | reverse complement strand
TCAATTGTCTTGGAAGCATTTGGTGTGGGAGTTCTGAGTTCTGGGCTGTCTTTCTCCCATTCCATTCTTTGATCCTTTTTGTCCAAAAAAAAGGATTCTAGAGTTTTATTGCTGTTCTTATTTTGCTTCCATTTCCTCATGTTGGCCAGTCAATTAATTGGTTGGTCTTTTTAGCCCTGTGAAACTCTGCTTCCAGGGGGGAAAGCTCTGTTCCAAATCTCTGGGATTTTCCCAGCTGCCGGAGCTATTAGGGGGGTGTTGCAAGTCCCCCGAGCTTTGGCTTGCTGAAAGTGCACCCCAGGACCACCACCCAAGACCACAATCAGGATCCAAGCTGCTCAATGCAAGAGCACTTGGCCCTGATCAATTTGATTCAGCCCCCCTGCAGAGTCCACAGACCAGGGGCTCTGAAGCAGCCTGGTGGGGGCTGCCGCTGGTTCCAGCAGTTCCTTTCCCCCACTGCTTCCTTGCCCTGGGGACAGGAACTGCTTTTCTTCCCCCAAATTAATTTTCAAAGTTTCACTTTCAGTGTCTCTGACCCTGGTTTGCAGGATTTAAAGATTCCCTCAGGCAGGTGCTTTAGATCTTCTCTGAAGTAGACTCAAGCTGTGGCTTGGGAGGCCCAGCTCCTCTTGGCCGCCCTGGGGCCTGGCCTGGCCACAGCTGCGGTTTTGGGCTGGGCCGGTCTCTGCTCTGGTGTGAGCTGCCCCTCTCCCATCTCTGTTCCTCCCACCTTGGCAGATGTGAAGGTGCTGGAGGCAGTAGATCCTCTCCTCTGCAGACTGGCTGCTGTGGGGCTCTGCTCAGCTCAGCTCCTTCCTACCACTCCGGGCCTGTCCATGGTCTCGGCTTCAGGCTGGGCCAGCCTCTGCTCCCGGCCACCACGATGAGCCCCTGACGCCAAGCTGCCTTCAGCAAGAGATGTGCTTTCTGTATTTGTGTGAGTCTGAGAGTCCTAGACTTTCCTAGACTTTGTCTGGGCTCGTATTTTATTGGTGTTTAGGGGGCGGTGTGGGAGCTGCGGGGCCTTGCTGCGACCTTGCTGCTTCTGTGCCGCCATCTTTACTCTGCCCATGGATTTCTCAAATATACACAAATCGTATAAAAGTCTTTACCTTTTCTTTCCTCTTCATTTTGCTCTTGGGATGAAAAGGTTGGGTTCGGGTGAAGGCAGGCTGATAAAACACGTGGCTTTTTGTTTCTCCTGTCTCACATTAGTGCTATTTTTTATAAAGTTTAAGTTTTATGAAATGAAATAATTTTGCAATATTATATTATGATTTCATAAAAATTCATTCTAAAAATAGAGTATAAGTTATCTTTACTTTGGGAGGTTAAACATAAATCCTTCCAAAACAAGCAAAATTTTTTACCTTGGTTAAGACCCTCCAGTGGTATTCATACAGCTGATAGAATTTATAACTTTAAGGAAGTTTAGACATCACTTAGTATGATGACAGAAACTCATATTTATATAAAATCTCCTAAAAAGTTTTTCAAAATACTCTCCTCATAACCACTCTCTGCAAAATCCAGCTAGTGCACATATTATGGCCATTTTTATGACTTAGGAAACTATCACCCAAAATATTAAAATAAGTATAAAATCAAGATTTGAACCCACGTTCTTTGATTCTAAATCTAGGCTTTAATTACATAAATAATTAAGTACAATGTTTTAGGATAAACTATGTGAAGGATGCAAAATTAATTGCAAGAATTTATTAGGCTTCTACTCTGTGATAGCTCCGGCGGATTCAAAGACAAAAATGAAATAACCCTTTTTCTCAGAATAATCAAAGAGCTTAGTTAGACCAATGTCCTGGGCTAATACTGTGTTCTATATCTTTGGTGAGCTTAAATTTAAGGATGTGCTGAGTACTACATAATTAAGCTAACCTCTAAGTTCCTGAAGCCTATCTAGACATTGCCAGGTGTTAATAATATTAGAAATAAGTTAATTGTTCAATTGTACATTTAGCATCCCCTCTACGTTCCATCCCCACCTTGCTCTGACACTCATAGATCAGATCCCCACAAGTCAGCTTCTAAGTTTGAGTCCTAGGGTATCAGGCGGATCTGTACCCCTAAAATTATAGCTCAAGTGCCCACCAGTGGGATTTCTCTTTACAGTCAACCAGGGCTCAAAAATTAGGTCAAAGCAATGGCATTCACTAAGATGGCATAGTTATGTTAAGTTTTTCAGGTCTGTCTGACTCTTCACAATCCCATATGGACTTTTATTGGCCTAGAGATTAGAGTGGACTGCCATTTCCTTCTCCAAAGGATTAAGGGAAACAGAGGTTAAGTGACTTACCCAGAATCACATAGCTAGTGCATATATAAGGCCTTTTTCAAACTCAGGTCTTCCTGATTCCAGGCCTAGCGCTCTATCCTTTGAGCCACATAGCTGCCTTAAGACAGTAGTACTAAAATATTATATATTAATATATATTATACATCTTAATTTATAACAATATTAATTATATATTAATATAATAAAAATAGCAGTATTAAAATATTCCTCCCATATACCCGGGGTACCCTCTTTCGTACATCCATGTTGCCCATCAGAAAAGTAGGCAGAAACCTAAAGGTACAGTGGTAGTGAGGAGTACATGTTGGGAATACATATGACTGAGATGGCTCACTTCTCCTTTACTGTAGGTCCATGATGTCCTTTCTCTTCCTGGTGAGTTCTTACTCTGCTCCCCTTGAGTACAGTATCATTATAAGGTTTCTTGAATCTGTTCTTTTCCACAGCATAATTTCCTACCACCAAGACTAGTTCTTTCTTGAATTCATAGTCAGCTCTCTTCTCTACTGCCAGCCTTCTTACTCCTTGAAGCTCCTTCATACTTGAACGTCACCATTTTATGCCTCATTCTGTCCTGAAAATGTCTATCTTTATTTCTTGTCTCAAACACTATGACCCTGCTGGGTATGACGTCTTCTGCTGGGCATGACGTCTTCTGCTGGGCGAGGTTGAGAGAGAGAACAGGGATCCCCTCTCCCTCCTGAGAGGTGAAGAGCGCTTCCGTGTCAGAGGATGTGTTCTTTCTCAGCTGTTATATAAAATCTCCTAAAAAGTTTTTCAAAATACTCTCCTCATAACCACTCTCTGCAAAATCCAGCTAGTGCACATATTATGTGTTCTTTCTCAGCTGAACCCACCATTCATGTGCTACCTTCTTATTGTCAAGCCCTACGCTAAATGCTTTACAAATATTGTCTGCCCTGATCCCCTTCACAGCCCTGCAAGGTGCGTGCTATTATTCTTCCGGTTTTACAGTTGAGGAAACTGAGGTGTGCAGAGGTTAAATCTCTCTGATCCTCCTGACTTTGGACCCAGGGCTACGTCTCCCGTGCCATCTCACTACCTGCTTGACTAGCCAGCTTTGAAGAGCGACTGGGTGGTGGCCAGTCATCCACCAGCCGATAACTCTCACTCTTTTCAGTTCATCCAGTAAGTTTTCCACATTTTATAAAGAGATGGAAGATGGATACCTGTCTTTGCACTTAGTTTTACACCTCGTTCTCTGCCTCTGACTTGCCATAATAATGTCTTGGCCTGTAATTCCCACCCATGCCACCTCTCCTCAGTATATTGTTCTGTTCTTTCAGTCCTGCTCCACTCTTCGTGGCCCCATAGGGTGCATTCTTAGTGAGGTGGTGCAGTAGTTTTCCATTTGAGGCAAAGAAGGTTAAGTGATTTCCTGAGAGTCACACAGCTAGTCAATGTCTGAGGCAGGATTTGAGCTCAGGTCTCCCCGATGACTGGTGTGGCACTCTATCCGCAGTGCCACCTAGCTGCCCACCCTCTTCATAGATGCACAAATACATATATGTTATGTACAAATACATTGTAAAGAGGCATAGACACAGAGTGAATAGAGCCCTGGCCCTGGAGTCAGGAGGACCTGAGTTCAAATCTGGCCTCAGACACTAAAACACAAAAAACTAACCGTGTGACTCTAATCTGGCCTCAGACATTTGACACTTACTAGCTGTGTGACCTTGGGAAAGTCACGTAACCCGATTGCCCTGCCCTCCCCTCTCCAAAAATCCAAGAAAGAGAGACATAGACATATCACATATATACATTTGCATGTGTCTGTTTTGTTTGTAGTATATGTATATGTTCTTCTATCCATACATATACAAGTATATATACCTATATCAGTATTTAGCACAGTGTCTGGCTCACATTAGGGTCTTAAATGCTTATTGACAGTGTGATTAATTTGTGGATTAATTTATTGATTTATAACTCATTTTCCAATATACTTTACTCACAACATCCCAGTGAAGTGGTTAGTAATGTAAGGATTCCATCGTTGCTTCTGCCAAATCCGTGTACCTGCCACCATGAAAGCAAATGTTCTCTAGTTGCCCCTTGTTCATTCCATGTTTTCTTGGTGCCAGATTTCTTCTCCTTTTGTGTACCTTAGTATGTGGTGAAGATTTTAACTCTAAAAAAGTTTTTTGAATTTTTTTTTATTTTTGATGGGAAGAAGCTTTGGTTGAACAAGTTTTCCCTCTGTGAGGAGAATTCCTTATTAAAATGTTTAGGAAGAGATTTTTAGTGTTTCTTAGGATAAAGCAGACAGGAACGTCACCCTAACTTTGGAGACAAAAAACCTGAGCCATATGGCTTTCCAAACATTTGGCAGCGCTAACTTTCCAGCAACTCCTTTGCTTCATTAAAAGAACCTTCAGAAGATAACTGGCTCTTAATTAATGCCACACTAAAATGACTCAACAAGTCTTTCTTGGTTAGACCAATGCAGCAAGCCAGAATGTGATGTCCCCAACAGAGGAAATTATTTCCATGGAATGGCATAATCAAACTGGTTAATGATAGACAGCAAACCAAACTCAACTAAAGGATGTCATATATTTGAGGGAAGCTAGAAATGGAAGTATGAAGAGAAATGAGATAGTTAAATTCTGTGAAAACATTTTCTTTAGAATATCAATTTGGTGTTCTAAAACAAAAGTTTTATTGCCTGAGCTTCATTATTATGGATGTTGTTGTTGAAAGTTTTAGAATATTTAGGTAAAAAAGAGAGGAGAGAGCAAACTCTGAATTATAAGAAAGCATTAACTAATTTTCTTTGTGACCAAGATAAGGTTGTTTTTTTTGTTTTGGTTTGTTTTGGTTGGTTTTTTTTTACATCTCCCAAAAACTTATATCAAATAAGTTACCCATAAAATCTGAAAAGTTCCCTTTCCCAGTTGCTGTGCGTAGCACATGAGAAGGAACTCCTACTTCATGATGTCCCAATTCTACTCTAAAAAAAAGGCAGGATCTTTGTAAATATTAGCTGGGGTTTGAAATGAAATTCTGTAACATATCTTTGATAGACTTGGATTGCTCCTATCGAAACCATGTTCCCAAAACTGTGTAATGGTCCTGGAGAGAATGCCTAATGACAACAAGAGCATTAAATCTAAATCAACCAACATCTTCCATCATATTCAGGGAATTTTCTTTCTTTCTATTTAGTTAAGGATCACAGCGTGTACTGTATTTCCACACAAATCACAGAAATCACATTAAGATACATTTTTGTTAACTACATGCTCACAATAGTCATTGGAGATTTCTACCAAATCCATTAAATTCTGATATTCTGTACAGTAAATAGCCATGAAAACACTATGGTACTTAGAGCAAATCCTCCATCCCCTGCTAACACCTTATATTACAACCGTCTAATTACCGTGTTCGGCAGTAACCTTGTGGGACTTCCATAGGTAATTAGAACTCCAGAGCTTTTCCACAGTAATCCAAGTAAGGACCTCTTAAATAGAAAGGATTATGTGGTACTAATATTTTTTGTACCCACGTGTTCTTTACAGTTAATTGTTTCAATTAATATTTGGCAGCACCGAAGAATTTCAGGAAAGTTCATAAACAGACAATTCACAGAGAAACTCCAAGATGAATTAGTTGTTTTATGGTCCTTTTTTTAAAAATGTGAATCTTTTCAGTAATCAATATCCTCTTAGAAAAAAAAAAAGGAACACCCGTTAGTTTCAGTTCTAATTTCTTTGCATTTTCCTAGGGTAATTTTGATTTTCTCCATAACAGACGTTTTAGGCAACTGTGGTCTCTTCAAATAGTTGTTTTTAGAGTATGGTAGAAAAAAAAATAGGTCAGGCAGCATGTGTCAGCGTAGTTCATGGAGTATTCAAATCTGGCCTCAAACATTTACTAGTATGTGACTCTGGGCACATCACTTATCTCTGTTTGCCTCAATTTCCTCATCGGAAAGAACTAGAGAAATGAATGGCAAATCATTCCAGAATCTTTGCCAAAAAACCCCAGATGAGATCACAAACGGTCTGACATGGCTAAAACAACTGAACAACAACAAAAGAAAAAATAGCAGATTTGGAATCACAGAATTTGTGTTCGCATATTATTATTATATGTGATAATTATTATTTATATATTTATCATTAATTTATATTATTACATATCAATGTTATTATAATATTGTGTATTATAACAATATTAATATTTTTATATTTATATAATCCACTAATTATTACTTGTTTGACCGACTCTGATCAAATCCCTTAAATTCTGTGATCCTCAGTTTCATTATATGTAAAATGAGGGCATTTGTGTAGATGACCTTGAAGGTTCTGTCCATTTCTAAATCTGTGAATTTATGATCATCTGTTATCCATAGATGGTAAATATCACAGAGGTATAAGGAAGAATTCAAGTTGATTCTCTCATTTTCTCCTGACTTCCATCTCCATTGATCAAGTGTATTTTCTGTTTGAGAATATGATCCCTTTTCTGGTATAGACAGTAAACCTATGACATTTTCACAATATGGTAATCATTAACCAATATGTCTCTGTAATAGTATGACAGAAGCAATTATGTGCCTTAGAATGAAATTGAGTCCTCAGCATAGAATTGGATATTTATAACCAGTGTTTCTGTTTTCAGGAGTAGATATCATTTGGGTAAATGACCTATATAAGCCTTCCTATCAGTTTTGGTTTTTTATGTGGGTGGTGCAAAATACAGACACAGGAAGAGGGTTTAATCTAGGCTTTCTTTTATTTTTCACATAGAATTAACCTTCATAATTTAAAATATAATTAATAAATATCTTGTTCACATATTGAATCTCTTAGGATAGAAAACTTTCCAAACTGTTCATTTATTTTTTGTATTCTTCTACCTCTACCTTCCCTTCCTCTTCAAATATTATTCTCCACATGCATTTATAACAATAGGAGTATGTATATGTGAATGCATATGAAATATATTATATAAATTATTATGTAAAACCTTTGTCATGATGTGCAGAAAAGATGGTAAATTCTTTGTGGTGACAGAAAATTCTGCCTCCTATTTTCCTTCTCAGTAAAGCTGTAGAAGAAAAAAAGCTAATATCAATTTATCTTCATAAAGACCTTTAATTAAGCAATTTTTGAGACCTTCAAGATGAGCTTCATTTTTCTACAGAGCAGATTGCTAAAATGGAGAATTTGGGCATATATTTTTCCTGCTCGCTACTCAAATACTGTAACTTGCCACATTTTCCCTCTTAACATTTGACATAATATACTTGCTATTGGAATAAAGATATGTGGAGTTGTAACTGAGAAAATTGAGAACCATTTCCCAGAATAACATTCTAATTTCCAATGTCCTGTACTCCTTTCTAAAAATAACGCAAACCATTCCATAGTTAACTGATAGAATACTGAGAATTTTTTTTAATTAAGTCACAATCATAATTTTATATAGTGGGTTATTGTATCATTTTCCAGATTTACTTACATGTTAATAAATAGCAAACTGTCCTAAAGAAAAAGTATTCAGATAGTCTGTTTAATCTCAAGTGCCAGATTAAATGAATTGAAAGTCCTCCACTGGTCTTATGTGGCTTCTGTCTCACCTTTTCTTTAAAATTTAAAAAAGCAACATTTAAATAAATATTGTACCATTTCCATCTTGGGTTTACTCTTTGTTACCTTCCTTAAAAAATGCAGCCCAGCTAGCCTTCCTCAAGAAGTAGACCCACTCTAAATTTATTGCCTCTCTTCTGCTCTCATTTTTTAAAAAAAAGTTATTATTTAACACAATTTATTTACCTCTTGAGCATCTAGGTTCATGTAGTTCTAGCACGCATATTTAGAAAAATAAATATCAGATAATCCAAGTTAATCCCCATTACATTAATTAGCCAAAAGTATGAACGTTTCATTGCCTGAAGGAATCAGTCCCTATCTCCTCAAATCCTCTTCCTCTCCTGCCTGTGTTGCTATGGAAAACTCTTTAATTGTTTTCCCTACCGACTCCTTCCCTCTCCCTTCTCCTCCATATGTCCTCTATGAAATTTATCCTATAGTTTATGAACAAGCTAATTTTTCTTAGATGTTGATTCTATTACTTCATTCTTCAGCTCATACATCGTTTTGTTGTTATTCAGTTCTGTCTGATTCTTCATGACCACATTTGCAATTTTCTAGGCAAAGATAATGGAGTGATTTTCTGTTTCTTTCTCCAGCCCATTTTACAGATGAGGAAACTGAGGCAAAAACGGTTAAAGTTATTTTTTTCACAGAGCTCATGAGTGTCTGAGGCCAGATTTGAACTCAGATCTTCATGTTTCCAGGTCCAGTACTCTCTATACACTGCATCTTCTCAGAAATCTTAAAAGACTCCCTTTTTCCTAATGTGTCTGTGGCCTCAGAGAAGCTAAGGGTTTGAGAGGTGTATGGATGGATGTGAGAGGGGTAGGCCTTCTAACTAGAAAGCTCTGGGTTTGGATTTGCTTAAACCAGATTCATTTCTGGGGGAGTTTGAAACCAAATGCAGTGATTCAGATTTTTCTCATCATCTCTGGTTCATTGTGGCCCCACCTCAGAGGCCTAGGGAGCATCTATTAAATGTTATTTTGGTTCATGGATAATGTCCAAGGAACAAGCAGGATCCCTTCCAGAAAAGTTACTCAGTATGCAACATGGTGAATAGATATAAAATAGCTATTTATTTCCATCAGAGCAAAATAAATGCTTGAAATAAAGACTCATAAGTACACAGGAATACATATTTAAAGTATCTCTTATAACTCATCACTTTGAACAGACTCTCCTGAGAACTAAGAGAATCTTTTGAGAGACCTGTGGTGCTATTGAACAAATTTGGGTTTCATTTCAGTCTCCATTGTCCAAAGAGCTACCCAGAGTTCAGGTGTTTCAGAAATCCAGGGCATAGCTCATCCTGCTGGCAGCAATTATTTTTGCCTCCAAAAAGGGTGTGATTGTAGTAAATCCCTCCAAATCAGGCAACTAAGGACTCCAGATCTCTTGAAGTCGTAAATTAGACACCAGAGTTGGAAACCACCATTTCTCAGAATGGTTCTGTCCTAAATAAGGTTCTTGTGACTCAAACTGATTTTAATTTCAACTTAAGAGATATATGGAAACCTTGAAGATAATTCAGAGGAGGGTAGCAAATATCATTAAAATGTTAGAAACAAGAAAGACTAAAGAAGCTAAAGAAAATAATATGGAGAATGATTTCTTATATGCCAATGAAGGACAACACCTACTAAACTTGACTCTTAGAGGTTCCTTTGAATCTTTTTACATTTCCACTTTCTGAGTAACTCTTTGCTTACCTCTCTGAGATGGAATATGCGTCTAGCCTAAATAAAAATACGTGTCTATTTCCAGCATCAGTACTGTCCTGAAATGTTTTCTGATAATCATATTTGGTTGAACTGGTTCAGTAGAACTGGTTCTATTTGAGAAAGCAATTCTACTAACAAAGGTGTTGTTGTTGTGGTGGTGGTGGTGGTTTGTCCTTTATTTTCAAAGAGGACCATGCAGCGTTGCTTTGTTGAATGGACTATATTTAATCAGATACATAGCGGGAGGAGAGGGGACATTCTATAGTAGTCCTGCTGTTAGGAATATTGACATAATCCATCAAAATCCATTCCAGTTCAAGATTTTATGTGTCTCTGAATCTTCAATAAGTCCAACAGTCTTCTTCAAATACATTATAACCCAGTTCTAAACCTGCTTTCTTTTACATTTTCATCTTCAGTGTCACTTTACTTTTGGAGAACATTTGCATTCTTGGAAATCATCTCCAAAACTTTCTCTCTCTTTTGTAAAAATCTAGTCTTTAGAAGGACAATAGATGTTATGTCCACCGAGCAACATCCTCTATTGTATTATTTTGACATCCTTGACAAGCTACACAAGGACTGAGAAAAAGTCTTTAATTGACTTTAGGCGTCTCTTGCAGTGGATAGTTAAGTTTTCTTGAATAACTGAGAGTGATGATGTTAGGTATATAGAAGTAAACTTGAATCAACCAAACCAACCTGTCTGGCCATTTTTATATTTGCAATGGCCTTATTGATAATCAAATGATTAGCTGCTAAGCATCATTCAGTTACTCTTTACTAGTGCTAGACTCAGGTGGTTAGTATGTTTTCCCAAACCATCTGCCCAACCTAGTCAAGAGAATCAAACAACCCATTGGGGGAAAAATTAAATGGACCTGATTTCCTACTTAACTCATGATCCTATAGAGTTTCTAATACTTGGTATTCGAAAGTGTATGCTTTCTTCTTTCTTGTTTTAAACTTTAAACTCACCATAACTGATGGCTAATTTGAGGAGGTTGATGAATACATTTGAGATATCCTGAGGATATCATAGGTCTTCTCTAAGCTTCAGAAATCAGGTACTTTATCCCATGTTGTGGCTTAAGGCCTCATTGTAGTACTATGTGCTACACTCCATTCCTTACAAATGTGCATCTTAGGGCAACTAGGTGGCATAGTGAATAGAGCACTGGCTGTGGAGTCAGGAGGACCTGAGTTCAAATTCAGTCTCAGATCTTTGGCACTTAATAGCTGTCACCTTGGGCCAGTCACTTAACTCCAATTTCCTTGCCTTCCCCTCTCCAAAAAACCAACCAAACAAATTAAAAAAAAAACCAGTTGTGCATCTTCAGCCTTCCATTATTAATACCATGTCTTTTTCCTTTGATGTCTTCAAACATATCACAGTCAGCCCTATTTAGCAATGAGTATCAACATTTGACTATCTAGGGGCAGCTGGGTGGTACAATGAATAAAACATTAACCTTGGAGTCAGGAGGACCTGAGTTCAAATGTGGCCTCAGACACTTAACACTTACCAGCCATGTGACATTGGGCAAGTCACTTAACCCCAACTGCCCTGCCTTCCCCCTTCCAAAAAAAAAGATAAAACAAATAAAAATAATTTGACGCTCTACTCTGAAGTGCCACAGTCTAGCCCATCCCCTTTATAGAAGTAATACTTTAACCAATGCAAGGTTTCTGGGTAAGACGTGCCAGGTGAACTATAGTCCAAAACCCAAGGATTCATGTAGCCTGACAAAATAGAGGTGACATTTGTCTAAAATAAGTCATAAAAGTGGTAGCTATAGCTTTAAAGGACTATCTTTTCATATCCCTATATATGTGATGTGGACATGAATGCCATCAGTACCATTCTCCTTAAAACAAAGGACCACAATGCAGTATTCTATATAGATATTTACTTGCATACTAAGCATAAAATAATTGGCCCCAAATGAATTTCTTGTTGAAATTTGAGTAATGACAGCTCTTTAGAAATTCTTCAATGTATTTCCAGTTTCAATAAGAATTTTCAGTAGTGCATGCAGTCTCCCAATTGTCATCATAGTTTCAAGCATGTTCTCTTAACCTCCTCAATAGAAATCCACCCAAGTCTATTGAGGAAGGTAAGAGAACATGAGCAACTGAAGCTTGACAAAAAGTGCAGGTTTTCTTACAAAGGAAAAAAAAGTAGTCCAATTATATTCTTGTTCTACAATACAGGAGAAAAAACTACATTGTTTAATCTTTGGAAAGATGCCAGTCTTTTTACAAGAACTAATTGAACTCATTCAGGCCCAGCTTTGTGAAATGTGCTCAATTCAATAGGTTTCCTCCCTTTTTCTCTCCCTGCTAGCAAATACCTTGCTCTTTGTAGCAGTGTTCATGTAGTAATGAAATTAGGAAGTACGTACTTAAATCACTGGTAGATTGTACCACAGTAAAGGATTACTTTATTCCTTCCACACAGATATAAAATACCTTTAGAAAGCTTAAAGCAGGTATGCTCACCCTGGAGTATACAAACCCCAGGAGGGTACTGCAGGGCAGTACAGTCAAATTTCCCTCCACAGACTTCTCTAGATATCTAGAAAATGTGCCAGACCCAATCTTGACGGGAAAGTCCAGAAAACTATCACAGAGAGCCATTTGTCCAGGTCACCATAGGGACACAGACAGAAGTTTTTGGACACCGGTGACAGGTTATAGTGAGTTTTTGTCCCCAAAGCTTAGATCTCAGTTTATTCAACACTAGATTGCTGTAGTCATTGACTACTGTGTATTATGTACCTAATCTATTCCATTAATCCACCATTCTATTTTTTTAGCCAATACCAGCTTGTTTTCACAATTACCATTTTGTAAAACACTTTGATGTCTGGTATTGCTCAACTACCTTCCATAACATTTTAAAAGATTGATTCTCTTGATATTTTTTACCTTTCCTTCCAGGTGAATTTTGTTATTTTTTCTAGCTCTATAAAATAATTTTTGGTAGTTTAACTGGTTGGTTGTTGTCCTTTCTTCTCTAAGAAGACCAAAATGAAGTCACTATATTGGGGTCAGTGTATAGCATATCCATCCTCTGGCTGATCAGACTGATTTGATCTCAGAAGACTGTCACAGGTCAGACACAAATAGTCCCTATAAATGTTTGGAATGAAGATGTCTCCAAATGAGCACATTTCACATTTCCTTTGAGCTACTACAAGTTTTTTAATTGGTATGGTACTAAGTAAATAAATTAACTTAGGTAGAATTGTTATTTTTATTATATTGGCTTTACCTATCCATGCACAATTAATATTTCTCTAATTTTTTAGATCTATGATTATGTGAAAACTATTTAGGAATGGTGTTCATATTGTTCCTGGGATTTTCTTGGAAGGAATTTGAAGTATTTTATTACTTTATCTATAGCTGTTTAAAATGGAATTTCTCATTCTGTCTCTTCCTGCTGGACTTTGTTGGAATTATGTTGGAATTCTGATGATTTACATGAATTTATTTTATGCCCTACAACTTTGTTAAAGTCTATAATTGTTTTAAACAGTTTTTAATTGATTTCATAGTTCTTTTTGAGATGGCAAGAGTAGGAAGCTGAGGGGGTCTCCACAAACTAGGGAATGCACAAGTAAGTTACTGTATATAAATGTGATGAAATACTATCTTGCTGAACTGTTTCTAGCATAATGACCAACCAGAGAACAAATGATGAAATATGCCTTTTGGTTGGTTGTTGTCCTTCAGTCTTAAAAGAAGACCATAATGTGACTGAAATGACTGAAGAACCATAGCAGTATATATTATATACTTCAACCTACTCATGTCCACCACGCGCTTTCCCCATTGCCCTTTGAGTGATTCTCAATCTCCATTTTTTGTAGACTGCAGTTTCTCATGATTTACAGTCATATAATATTACTGGAATAATGTCATTGAAAAAAAAGATGGGCCTCTGTTGCAGGCAGAAGATTGCAATTATTAAAAGAATCATATAATTTCCCTTAGACATTCTAATCTAATACTGTCTTCCTTTGCAGTTCTGGACCTAATGAAAAAATGAGGATAAAGATACTTGTGCTACCCATCTTGCAGGGTTGTTACAAGAAAAGTGCTTTGTAAACCTTATTATGCTATCTATATACATATATGCTTACATATATATGCACACATGTACATACAGACACAGATGTATGTCTGTATTTATATAGACATATATACAGGAGTATTATTTTTCTAGTGGCCCTGCCATTGCTCTTGAAAATCATCAATAGTGGTAGATCTGTACTTTAGTTACAAATTTGATTTTTTGGAAATGTTTCACACACTTGCTGGATCTAAGAGTTGGAAGGAACTTCAGAGGCCATCTATTCCTACTCATACCTGGACAGATTTCCTTCCTTGGCAAGTGGTAATCCAGCCTTTGCTTAAAGTCTTCTTGTGAGAGGGAATTCACTACCTCCCAAGCAATCCAATTCCTCTTTAGAATTTCTCTGATTTTAAAGGATTCTTTTATCTTTACTTTGAGTCCAAATCTTTCTTCTCAACTCCCACTCTTTGAACTCAGTTCTGTCCATTGGATCCAGACAAAAGGAGCCTAATCTCTCTTCTACCTGATAACCTTCAAATACTGGACACATTTACCATGCCTGTTCCCTGAAACCCCCAAATCTTCTCTGATTTTGAGCTAAGTCACCTTGAATAGGGTCCCCAGTCACATAGTACAGAGCTGTATTGTTTTGGTTCAAAAATTAGATGTGAGCATAAATAATGAGACTTAGTATGTGAGTATATATGCACATGGATATGCACATAAGTAAACTAATTTTGAAAATAGATGTGAGAGAATAGTTCCAAGAATGTTTTGGAATATTTAATTTATATAATTATATATTATATATAATGCATAATATAGAATTATATAATATATAATATTTTATATGATATACCTGATACATCATATAGAATATAATTTAATTATTAGTTCATCTTTTATGAAGCATCGCACATTAGTCTGTCATCATGAGAATATCAGCAAACAGCTTAAATAAACATGTGGGATACCCTGAACTCATTGTCAAAGGCGTTTCTAAGTGTGGTTAACAGTACTGACATGACTTATTAGTATGATTAGACCAAATGAGATTCTGTAATTTGAGAACCTTGTCACACTTACAGGTAGAGGCATAATCAAGGATGTAAGTTACTCATTGAAAAGCTTCCCATTGTTGTGACATTTACCTTATAACTTCACGTTCTTCTCCTGCCTGCCAACCCAGACTGATAGAATGGAAGCATGGGTTGGTTTTAATAGCCAAACATATAGCAAGTCAGCATTTATTGAACATAATGCCAAGATGGAATATAATATATGGGCCTTGTAGTATAGGGGTATTATCGTGACCATGCAAAGCCTATAGTGTTAGAGAACCTTCACAGATAACCAGGTAGGTTCAGATGTAGTTCCTTGAGTTTATTTTTAGTTCTAAGTAACATTTTATGTGCTGAGCTATTCTACCAAATCATTCTATTACCAAGGCATCTAGGTATAGCCAAAGCCTTGAAATAAAGCCTCCCTCACTCAGGTTCACTGCATCCTTCCCAGGAGCAGCACTGATAGAAGTCAACAAATAGTGATTAACACCTACCATGGTTGAAGCCCTGAGAATACAAGGACAAAACCAGAATACTTCTTCCCATTTAATCAGGTCATCTGCCAAAACATGGTTTTTTCACTTGTTCCAGGAGTAGCCTCTGTAATCCATGTGTTTATTTGGGGAAGAAAAAACCTGGCATACATCCCAAGGTGTTATCTCCTTGTCAGGCAATACCATTTGGAAAAGTAGTAACCACAATGTTGTTTGCTGTTCCCAATATGGCTCTCGTCCAAACAAGTACTAGTTGTTCAAATGTAACTACAGTAACACTAAGTGATACACTGTTGGTGGAGCTGTGAAATGGCCCAACTGTTGTAGAAAAAAACATTGGAATTGTGCGCCATTATTGAAGGGGTTGGGTTTGAGGCAAAGACAGAGAACTTAATATCTCTTTGGGTGTTGAACCCACTGTAGATCTATACCCTTGTGTCCTCTTGTATGACACTGCCCAAGAGTCCTGACCTGGTCTTTCCTTTATTTTCAAAAAAAACTCAGGTTTAATACGTTGCCTTATCTGTGTTTTAAAATTATTAGATCAGTTTTACAAAATTAGTCTCTTATCAACAAAAATAAATTATAGCAGAATTAAAGTCATTGAGCGCAATCCCTGTTTTCCTTTTGTCTTTGTTTTTCTAACACCTAGCACAATGCAGTAACTGCCCAGAGCAGACACTTAATAAAGGTTTCTTAAGTTGAAATGAAATGGGTCTTGGAGATCTTGTAGCTCAAACCTTTCCCTTTGTGTGTATGAAACTAGAAGCCCAGAAGGTTTATAACATAATGTCGCATACCTTGTCAGTGGCAGAACCAGGACAGGGATATCTATGTCCTAGATATTAATTCAGTGCTCTATACAAGCATCCTTATCATCTTTGGACTTTTTTTCTGGTCGGTCAGTCAACAAGCATTTACTATGAGCCCGGCACTATGCAGATGTTTGGGAACATAAATACTAATACAAAGAAAAATAATCTCTGACCTCATGGAGTTTACATAAAGGGAAAAGCTGAAAAAGCAAGGGAGGTAGAGATGAAGGCAGAAATAGATTGGTAAAATTTAACAGTGGGGCTCTCTGGAGGAAATAGGTATGCAGAAGGTACTTTCAAGTTTAATCTATATTACTAACACTTTCTTAAGTTTAAGAAAGCAGCAGAACAATAAAGCCCTATCAGTTTCAGATTAACAGTGAAGGAGCATGGCAGAAGATGTCTGGAAAGGCAGCTGGGGAAGAAGTGAGACATGGCTAGCCTGGCAGCCCTCCTTCATTGGAGGTTCTGGGAGAAACTGTTCAATCAGAGGGAGAGTTCCTGGGGCAGAGACTCTTCCATTGGGGATTCCAGGGCTGAAATGAGCTTCAGAATAAAGACCTGGGACTTGGTCGAGAAACCTGGACTTACAGGCAGGAGAGGAATGAACTTTTGAGGGCATTGCGTCTATCAGCCATTCATCCTTTTTTTTCTTTCTTTTTTTCCCTTCTCTGCAGCAGGGCCTAATGAGTCTGGCCCCAAGACTTTGTTATTTTATATACTCTAATAGGATGGATCGTAATTATTTAATCTTAAATTATATGGCTTTTTAAAGAGGCATCAATTTAAAGTCACTAGCATCGTCCAAGTGCATGAAATTCATTGGAAACACCGATGCTGAGTCCAGACATGATAGTTACACTCTCACTGATGAAGAGAATCCAATTAAACCCAATACAGATTTATTTAGTGTCTCCTGTGTATGTCATTGTACTAAGGTACTGACGATACAAAGAAAAAATAGCCCTTTCCTTTAAATAGCTTATTAATAATAGCAGTAATGCTCAACAGCTCTTATATAGCACTTTCAGGTTTGCACAGTGCTTTATGGATGTCATCTCATTTGGTCCTCACAACAAGCTGGTGATGCATTTTCTATTGTTTTCCCTATTTTAGAGATGAGAGGTAAGTGACTTGCTCAGGGTCATATGGCTAGTAAATATCTGAGACAGGGTTTGAACTCAGGTCCAATGCTCTACCCACCTAATTGCTTATACTTTGTGCTGGAAATGCTTGCTAACAGTTAATTAGGGAGAGTGCATGGCAGCAAAAGAGAAATCAAACACAGTCTTTGATGACATGACATTCTTTCTGAATCAGTACATTCCTTCTCATCCTACCAATGATACTTAACTTATCAATTGCACATTTCACTTTAAAGGCCATTCCAATTGAAAATACTAAGGATTGGTTCTGTATAATAAGTTTTCTAAATTGCAACAACTGCATTTAGCCATGGGAACAAAGAAGGTCATAAATTTAGTACTGGAAGGAATGTTTGAGGCCATCGATCCAACCCCCTACTATTACAGATGAGGAAACAAACTCATTGGTTAGTGACCTCTACATGATCACAGGGCCAATAAGTATCTGAATCAGAATCTGAACCCTGATCTTGCTTTCTCTAAGTCCAGTGTCTTTACCATTATGTCTTGCTGACTCTTAAGTAGAAGTCATACACTATGAATTTTAGAAGCAGCAGAGGAGATTATACTGGCTAAACAAATCCCTTTCAACATGCTTCTCTTCAAAACAGAAAGAAAATAAATATCTAGAAAGTTTTATTCTTTGAAATAAAAATACAGAAAATTATAGAAATATTTTATTGATTCTCATTAAGAATATTCATAGTGTTATTTCCCATTTATAATGTCCATTGAAAATATGTTTATCTGGAAAATATAGGAGCTTATAGGAAAGTCTCTTCTTCATTCTTTTTGGAAAGGTTCTTTAAAACATTGCCAAAGTCTATATGGTATTGTTTCCTTTTTCCTGATCAGTATTTTAACTACTTGTCTACATGGATAAACCTCAAAATCATGAAGGATTTTTCTTCTCAATGGAAATAAAACTGGATTTCTGAAAAAGCCAATAGTTTAGGAATACCACATTAGGTGATAATTTGTTACTAGTTTGTTTCTTAATGTTCCCCCACCCTTTTTTAAGCTTAGGTAATATGGAATCTTTTTTTTCCTTACCTTAAATTTAGAAAATTCAGAAATCAGCATTTTTGGAATAATCCAACTTTCTAAATTCACCACACAAGCCCAGTTTTCAATAGCAGTGAGAATACAGGACTGCTCTTTGCCCGCTGTGGATTTATCAGCCAAGCCAGACATGCTTTGGAGGACTTAGATAAGAAAGAATTTTTTTAATCAAATAAGTCTTTCATTTTATGGAAATGTATACTTGGATTTTAAAAAATTATTATGATCAGAAATAACTTAATGTGGTTTTTAAGCCTGATTCTCCAACCCTTCAGTCAATGAGTGGGTTTAATTAAGCTGTCATAAGGAGATACTCTATAGTTTTCCTCATGGGGGTGAGAGTAGAGGGGAAAATCATCTCTTAGCTCTGTGAGCCACACAGGTAGTATTGTTTGAGAATGAAGCCCAAGGCAATGGTGGAACAGAGCTAATGGTGGAAGAGCCTGTCTTTGCATAATGGTAGCCATCACCTTCATGTATTGGTGGTATCTCACTCCATGTTTAAAGTAACTTAGATAAATATTGTAATGTGTGATACACAAATGGCCGTGTGAGGTGCTTTTCTAGTCCAATCTGAACAGGAAATCAGGACGAATTTATGAAGGAGGTGATTTCTAAACTGTAGATCTTGAGGGTACACTACTCAATACCTACAACTGAAGAGGGGAAATTTAATCCAGTGAACCTTTATCAGGCCTTTATTATGCCCAGCACTGTGCTAAGTAACAAAGGAGATAAAAAGGTCAAATAAGACAGGTTCTCTACCCCTGTTAGAGCTCATAATATTATGGAGCTTAAAGTCCAGTGGTCAAAATGACTATTTGGTGATGTGAACATTATTGCAAACTGCTTATTAGTAAGAAATTCATAGGGTTCATCTTTCATTACAACTAGCAAGCATTTATTAAGCATCTGCTATGTGCCAAGCATGGTACTAAATGCTTGGGATAAAAGGAAAGGCACTTGTTCTCAGGGGTCTTACAGTTTAATAAGGGAGTCAAAGATAAATTGAGAATAATGAGTAGAAGGAAGGAGCTAGCATTTAGTGGGATGATGAAAGAATCCTTGTACAGGATGGAATTTTAGGTAGCAATTGAGGGAAGCTAAGAAGTAGAGATATGAGGATGGAGATAATTCCAAGCATAGAGGTCAGTCTATGCTGTCAAGAGATGGAGTGTCTTATGTGAGGAGCAACAAGAAAGCCATTGTCACAGGATTAGAGACTAGTTGGGGAAGTAAAATGTAAGGAGACTAGAAAGGGAGGAGGAGATGAGTTTACAAAAATATTTAGATGCTAAACAGAGAATCTTATATTTGATCTTGGAAATATTAGAGAGGCACTGGAGTTCACTGAATGGGAGGGGGCAGGATGATATAGTCAGAGCTGCCCTTTGGGAAGATCAGTTTGACAGGTGAGTGGAAGAAGGACCAGAATGGGGAAAATCTTGACGCAGGAAGAATAACCTAACGGTTCTTTCAATTGTCCATGTAGGAGAGATGAGGATATATATGAGCAACATTATGAAAGTAGAATCAGCAGGATGTAGTGACAGATTGGATACAAGTGATAAGAGAAAGTGAAGAGTGGAAGATAACATCTAGGTTTCAAGACTTGAGTATATTCATGCCACAGTAGTAGGAAAGTTGTGTGGCAGGTAAAAGATGAAATAATTGAAGAAATAAAGGTTTAAGCTTCTAAACATATCAGTTTATTAAGCCATGCATTCCAATTGCCCAACATATTGGGACCAGTTGCCTTCCTCAGCTTTGGCACTGCCTCAAATACAGGTGGAGATGAATTTTTATACAATAAAACAATCCAATAAGACCAATTTATTAAAAGAAAATCAACCAGAATACCACATTAGGTAATCTGATTTCTAATTTGAGGAAAGATTAAGAACTTTCCAAGTTGGGAGGGAGAGAGTCAACAGGTGCAATTCCATGAAATCAGAAAAAGAGGTATCCCACTCCCACAAACATCTGTAAACAATCAAAGAAGCATGGAAACAGTAACTGATAGATCAGTATGGGGCCAGTTTTCAAATGAGACATGGATTTCTTGAGATGTGTCATTGTGAGAGAACTCCTTGCATGAATCTTAGGATCTGACTGGGTTTCTGGTCAGCATAACCTAGGTTCTTATTTAAGGGTCTCTAAGTAAGAGGTAGAGGTGCTCCTGCTTCTCAGACTTGAAGGGCAAGGTTCAAACAATGCCACAGAGTTTTCTCCCAATTTTCACAATTGAATATAGTTTTCTCACAGAACAGAAATTAGGCTAGACTCATCATTGAATAGAAAGAGAACAGAACTAACTCTGGAATTGAGTCATGAGGTGGGGTCAATGCAGTCCACTCAGTATCCATCACTATTTGCTGCTCCAATCCCCTCACTTCTCTCAAGGAGGAGAGAGGAAAAATAAGGAATTTAGTTTGGGGCGTAGAAAGTGTAAGATGTCTACAGAATATCTACTTTGAGGTGGCCAGTAGATGTTTGGAGTTCTGAGTCTGGAGATTAGGAGAGAAGTTAAAGCTGAATGAGGAGGTCTGAGAATGCTCAGCATAGAAATGGTATTTAAATCTATGGAATCCAATGATATTATGCAAACAGAATGGTGTGGAGGGAGAAGAGGAAAGCACATCCATGTTTAGCAAGCATGACTCGTAAGAAGGTACAACAAGGGAACTGAGGAGAGAACAGACAACCGGACAGGTAGGAAGACAACCAGGATAGAATACTGTCATTGAAATCTAGAGTGAAAAGAGTATCAGGGAGAAGAGGGTGACTGACAATGTCAAAGAGTGCGGGAGAGATCAGGAAAGATAAGGCTTGGGAATTAAATAGTTCCCCTGTCTGAATCTTTGTGGTGTCATCTATGTACCTCTCAAAATGCATTTGTCATATTTTGATCTGTTAGTCACTTTTGTACATGTTACATGTCTCTTATTTGGTTCTCCCCCCCTTGATGAAAGAAACTGTGTGATGGAAGTCATGGAAATAACTTTTGGCTTC
>CM053593.1:319244424-319260942 GCA_028646575.1 Pseudocheirus occidentalis | reverse complement strand
TTGCGGAAATGAATGATGTAACCAAGAAAATAAATTTAAATTTAAATTCAAAAAAAAAAAAAAGAAAAGAAAATGTGTTCTCTTCTATTGTCAAAAAAAAAATTAAGTGTGTAAACATTTAAACTAAAGGTGAATTGCTAATACCCTCTAGACTCTGTATGCTGCCATGAAACCTTGTTGACTTCTTGGTATAACAGAATTCTATAATCCCTTACTTTTATATACCACTTACCAAGCTTTCCCACTTATATTCTCATTTGACCCCCATGACCCTTCTATGTCATTATTATCTTCATTTTGCATGTCAGGAAATTGATAATCAGATATGCTCAGTGATTTACCAGAAATGTTTAATGATTATGACTAATATCCATCATTCTGTAGATCAATAAATATTTATAAAGCACCTGTAATCTAGATGCTGTATTCCAGACCCTGTGTCAGATGTTGAGTATACAAAGATAAAAAATTAATTATCCCTACCCTCAAGGAGCTTATATTCTACCAGGGAAAACATCATATGCATGTATAAATATGTACTAAATAAATATAAGACACTTTCAGAGAGGAGGCTTTTATAACTTGAGGAATTACGGAAGGTGCCATGTTGAAGATGGTGAAGAAAACTTTGAAACTTTGAAGAAAATTAGTTCTTTTAAGGAACAGAGGAGGGCGTGCATTCTAGACCTGGGGGATAATTAATATAAACTCAAAAGAGGGGAGATAATATGTCACAGGTAGGATAGAGCATGGAGTCCAATTTTTCAGAACCATACACAGTATGAAGGAAAGGAATGTTCAGTAAAACTAAGAAGGTACCTTGGAATCAGAGTGTAAAGGGCTTTAAGTAATAAACACAACAATCTAGGTTTGATCCTGTGTTTGATTCAAGTTTTTGGTTTGTTGGAGTTTTTTTTTATTCCTAGATATATATTTTTTCTTTAATATCAAAAAGAAGGAGCCAGTCACTTGGTGGCTTGTCTGGTATTACAAACCCGTACTTCAGATGTGTGAACTCGTTGAGTACATTTTTTTTTTTTATTTTAGAGGCCTTTTGAGAAGAGAGGTAGCAATTTAAATATTTGGCATAATACTAACCCTAAAAGGCCCCAGCAATGATAGTCTCAGAGATGGTGTCTAGCTCACAGACTTAATGAATGAATGAAAATGTCAGCTACTGGTGGCCCTACTGGTTAATGGAATGGTCAGAGAATGCCGAAAGTGATGCAGTGACCTTGAAATAATAACACAGAAGCCTTGACTTCAAGGAAACCAGTGAAATAAATTTTGTATTTGTTTTTGATGATTCATAAGATTCTTATGTATGTAGAAGACAACTTAAGAAATATAACTGACAAATATAAAGTTGTATGCATTTCTCTTTTTTTTTCCAGCTTTTCTCTTTGTGTTAGTTTGGATATATCCCTTTTGACTATTACCATTTTACTTAAAAATAAGAACCTTCCACTTTTAAGCTCCCAAAAGTATCCATCAGTTATTATGACATCCACCTCTCTCCAACTATTCTCTTTGAAACTCATACCATTTACATGAGCAGAGTCTTTTGATACTTCTGAGAGATGCTTCTAATAAGAGAGGACCATTAAAAAAAATTTAATTGACTGATTTTTAAAAAAAAGGACCATAAAACCTTCCATCTGCCCCATCACTGTACTCTTCAACCTCCTGGACATTATTATTAGCACTGTTTCTCTTCTTTCAGACTCATGGACATTGCCATTTGACCTGATATTGTACCCTAAGAATCTGTGGACCTTGCCATTCACCCTACTGTTGCATCTTAGGAACTACTGTCTTTTATCTGCCCTTTCTCTGTCCTGAAGCTATACCTTCTTCTATTTGTTGTCTCCCCAAATTAAAATGTCAGCTTCTTGAAAGCAGGGACTGTCTTGCTTTTCCATTTGTGTGTCCAGAGCTTAGCAAAGTGTTTGGCATATTAGAGTAAGCTGTCAAATGTTTGTTATTGTTGTTGCTGTTTTATTCATTCATTCCTTGACTCTAAATTGTAGTCACTACTTTCCAAGACCTTTTCACTTTATCAATTATTGCTGTTTCTTTGATCCTTATCCATCATTCCATAAGGGATTTCCCTACTAATACTTTAATTCTTTCTGAGCACAAAACATTTCAACAGAGAAGAAAAATTCCTCTCAGCTTAATTAACCATGTAGAATAGCTACTCTCGTAGCTGCTTGAACTGTTCTGTACAATGAACTGCCTAAACAAAAATTCACCGCTTGAGAGTTGAGAATACAATTTCAATATTGACTGAGTCAGTTTGAAAATTAAAGTGAGTGATGGTCACCATAGATTCCAGTCTACTTGAACCAACTTAGCCATCAAGGTGTATCAGGCGATGGAATGTAACCCAGATACAGATGCCACGGATTTTTCCTAAGTATGTATACCTTTGTTTAGCTTTGAATGACAGTGTAACATAACTGAATGATTTGATTTAGAGTCAGAATATACTATTCAAATCTCAGCTGTGGTCCTTGATCAAATCCTTTCATCCTTCTAGGTCTCAGTTTCCCTCATGTATAAAATGAAGTAGTTATAGCAATTCCTTTCTAACCTCCCTCCCCCATTCTTTTTAAATTTATTCTGCATTTATTCATATGTGTACTTGTCTTTCTGCTTTGGTGTGCTTGTATCCATAGCACTAACACAATTCCTGGCATATAGTAGGTGCTTAAATTCTTGTTGAGAGAAAATAATAGTAAATTATTTTAATAGCTAATTATTAATTTGTGATCTACCCTTTTCCTTTTATTTCTGTAAAACCCAATTCCTGAAAAGGTCACTCAGTCTCTGAGGCCATGACTGAGTGATGAAATTTGTCACAGCCCTCAAGGCACCCCACCCAACTGGGAGTTCTAATTTCTGTTTGAAGTAGAAACAGTCAAGTCTAGGGATGAGAGAAGAACCTCCTGTCCTTGATCTGGTCTTTAGAGGTCAAGGCAATCCAACTCATAAAGGAGAAAATTAGCCAGAGATATACACATGGAAATAGCTTCCCCTGCTCCGATGCCATGAGGCAGCTGAGTCTCATGATCAAACCAGGTTCTCAGCGGGAAGAGCCAATGACTTTTATCCCACCTCCTCATTAAATGTCCACCAGTCAGGGTTGAGTTTTACTTGTGAAGGGAATTTCCTTTGAGAAGGGATTTTTTTATGTTTTAAGTTCTCCCTTTACATCTTTGGTTACCAAGACAACCCTCTGACTATCAATTTATTGATTGCTGGCTAGCCTAAGTAATAAATTGATTATAAATTACCCAGAAATTCTATCAGGGTGTTCATTCATCTCAGTAATAAAGAGAAATCCTACCACTTCTGACTAATTTAGACCTATACACTCTTAAGTGATCAGATAACTAGAATTAAAATAATTTTAATTTTATACTTGAGCGCCATCTTTGGATACTTTAAGTTAGTTTCTGGGCAGCAGTGGCATAGTTGTCAGATATATAACGTTAAGGGGGAAATAACAAGGAGGACTATTTTACCATGATATTTTCTGTAGATTTGCTACTGTTCCTTACTGTGACTTATGTTAGTCTTTTTATATTACTACCAACACTATTTTTAGTATGTACTAAGCAAGAACAAACTCCATATAGAAGTAGTTAATAATTCTCTTTCACAAAGAGGAACTGTTATCTAGGTACTTTAACTCAAGAACATGGATCTTTATACAGTGAGATTTAGTAGTCAATTGTACTGAATTCTTTTTTTTTTTACTTCCACAATAAATTGGCCAAAAGCTAAAAATTATCAGTTGGCCTAAGTTTAAGTCACACACACACACACGCATGCACACACGTGCATATATGTATGTATTTGTGTGTGTATATATATATATGTGTATGAATATATATACACATTATACATATAATGTGTATATATATCAAGTTTGTCAAGCTATTTCCATGTTTATGTCATTTAAGCCTCATACCACTATGCTATCTGGGTAAGTACCGTAGATATTGTTGTCCCCGTATGACAGGTGAGAAAACTGAGAAAAGTTTAAGTGACTTGCCTATGATCACCTAGCTAATTAAGAGTCAGCAACAAAGTTCAAACCCAGTTTGACTTGACTCCAAGTTAAGTCTTCTATCCATGATGTACCTCTCATAAAGAAGTATAGAAGGATGGAAATATTGACTCTTCGTGTTTCCTTCTCTGAAATTAGCGCAGAGTTATATTTTAATAAATGTCCAAATGTGGTGCTTAGGTTTTATTCCCAAATAAGTGAACAAGGCTTAGAGAAATATGATGTATAAATAACTGAAGCTGGCAAATTAGCCACAGAATAAACGAAAAGAACAAGCATGCTTCCAGGACTAATTTGTAGAGCACTGATCTTCATTCATATATGAAATAGGAGGAAAGTGGAACATTTATAAAGTAAATCAACAGTCATATTTGCATTTATTAGATTATCTTCAATACTTTGTAGAAATCTATTTGTAAATGAAGTACTCGAACAAAAAAATTAGCCAAGAAAACACAAGTTAAGATGAAAAAATTTCTACTGTTGATAATACATTAAGGAGGGTTAATAAGCATAGAAAGTTTTTATTTTTCATTGACATTTACCTACCATGAATATGTCATTGCATAGTTTTGATTTAATAATTAATTACCTGACATGGACCAGGTAATATTTTCACCATCAAGGTTAATATAGTCCCCTAATGTCACAGTCCAGCTATGTTTATAGAGAAGGGAGGAAACATACTTTTTTAAAAAAGATAGGAAAAGCAACCACATTAAATCTCATGTACATAGAAGAAATTTCTTCTAGGAGTGAGAGTCATGAGGGCAGTATGGAATCAAGACACAAGGTATCTTAAGGAAAAAAATCCCAAAGGTATGGACTAAAACTTAGACCTTATTAATAATCATGAAAGAAAAATTAAAAGGGAATTGAGGTAACGCCCATAACTACTGACCTAAATGCCCATTTTTATATGTCTGCCAAATTTTTATGAGAATTAACTGTATTGACTAACTACTTTCAAAGTGTGGTCCAGGGACCTCTGGGGTTCCCTGAGATACTTTCAATGGGACTGAGAAATCAAAACATTTTCATGAGAGTCTGAGCTCCATGAGATCAAGAACCATCTCCTGCCTTTTTTTGTATCCTTAGTGCTTGACACAGTGTCTTGTAAATATTAGGAACTTAGTAAATGTATATTGACTGACTGACTTAATAATAATACTGGCAATCATGTTAAGACATTACAATTTCTAATACAGTTAGTTTTTATAGCTATAATCCACATAAACAAACTCTTGTGGGGTAGTGGGGGAAGGGAGAGAAGGATAGGATTCATAATAATATTTAAGAGTATAAAGGGCTCCTGAGACCAAAAGGTTTTCATCTTCCTGATCTATAGGATATCATCATATTGAATAATCTTCATTATACTGCCAAATCTGAAGTTTGTATGAAGTAAATGATGTCATGAAAGAAACACATAAGATGATGATTTGTTCCATGGACAAGAGTATTGATGGACAGCCAGTGTTCTTCAGTGTATCCTGGCAAATTCAATAGAAGCAGAGAAGGCTCCAATCCGTTGGATAGACCTCCTCTGTCAAACTTGTGGAAGAAAATAAACCGAAATTACAGAGGATGTAGAGCCAAAGATAGTACTAATAGTTAGCATTTATATAGTGCTATAAAGTTTGCAAAACACTTTAAAAAATATTGATTTGCAACAACCCTTGGAGATAAGTACTATTACTATCACTATTTTGTAGATAAGAAAAGTGGGCCACATAGAGGTTGTGTTTTGCTTAGGGTGCAATACAGCTAATAAATATCAGAGGTAAAATTTGAACTCAGGTCTTTCTGACTCTGTGTCCATTATTGCATTCACTGTGTCACCTCTCTGCCTGGATGTTTAGTGATCTGCAATATTGGAAGGAATGATGACTTGGATGAGATCATGGAACCATTTGAGTAGTAGTAAGTGATATTATAGTGGACCAAAAATACTTGGATGAAACTAATTTCCTTTCCAAAATTTATTTCTTGAATAGAGAAGGATAGAGAAGAACATGCCAAATCACTCCTGTGTATTTGCCAAGATAGCCCCCTTGAAAAGGGGTCCCAGAGTCAGACATGACTGAAACAACTAAACAACAACCAAACATTGAAATGTATGCTGTGTACATTCCCCTCCCACCCAGAACTGGTTGTTAAACATTTGCTAGCATGCTCTTGGGGGGACTCCTTGTATAGATTTATGGGAGGGCATGAACAGGAGTCACACAGTCTGGACAGGCCTGGCAGGGTTTCAGCCTGTGGTCCCTAAAGGCATACATTGTTGAGGCCAGATTCATTGACGCATCCTGGGTGTTTGAGGAATCACAAATTTACCCATTTCTAGGCTTTACTTATCAAGTACAACAATAAAAGCAATCTGTGATTTGTAAAAATTCCTAACTATTATAATTAAAAATCTGACCTTTATCTAAATTCAGCATCACAAGCACTTATGAACTCCTCTGAAGTGCAGACTCTCCAGCTGTTATTGTTATTGGGGACATGTTTCCACTGATTAACTTTTCAAGGGTAATTTCTAGTTTTAAATGATTCACTTTGTCGCTCTGCTGTAAGTCACTTGACTGGGTTCATGATAATTGCAGTTGAAAGAGCAGCTCAGAGGAGGTTTATCCTTTTATGGAGATAGAAGGATGTGATGTGCAATAATTGGCCACCTCTGTCAACTAAGGGGAGGGGAGGTGTGTGTTCTGTGGGTGTTCTTTTGATTTTCGTGAGCACAGGAAGAAATTTCATTTCAGAAAAACAAAATAGGCTCAAACTACAACTTGAATAATCTTTCTTTTCACAGACTGACTTTATGAACTCTAACAAATAAAAAAAAAAAGAACCCTGCAGGGGTTAGAAATTTGAGGCAATATTAGGATTTACTCTGGATTTAAAGGGCTTAAGTCTTATCCCCAGAGGAAATTCGTATAAGTTCCTTCCAGTCTTCTTGTTAGCCATTTGATGTGGGATGGGGAGGCTAACCCTGTCCATGGCTGTAGTAGGTACTATTCTATTGTGTTTTCTTTGAATGACATCAAAAAGATCCTTCAAAACCTTGATTGAGCCTTTCCCCCTCTCTCTTTTTCTCAGTTTCCTCATTTGTAAAATAAAGGGGAAGGAGGCCATGAAATAGAACATTTCTAAAATGTCTTCCGGCTCTGACCCTATAATATTTTCACCTTGAGCAAATTTTATAAGCACATTTTTCAGTCTGTTATTAAATGAATCTGATAAGAAAGCAGATTTTGTCTGCAGAAGGAAAGAAGGGCAAATCATGTCTACTCTTCACATTCCTAAATATACAGCCAAGTATTGAAGTTGTTTGGATGCCATATATTTATTTAGGAATGCTTATGTGGCCATAGGCTTTAAAGATGCAAGGGATAGTTGAATTTATAGTCCCTTATCTCATTTTTTCTAAATGTTGTGTCTGTCCTTAGTGAAGTGAAACAGACTTTTTTTCTTCATTTATTTTTTTAATCTTCACCCCTCTCAGCAAGATCATAGAAAGAAAGGCCTATCCCCAGATGAAAGTTGTACAGGTTCCTTCTTGTTCTTCTTGTTTTCCATGTGAAGTGGAATGGGGTGGCTAGCTTGTCTGTGCATATAATGGAAATCACTCTATTTTGTTTTCTTTGAACGACTTCAAAAGTCTCCACTAACTAGGTTTTACCACTCTTTTTCCTCCCAGGCTCAGTATGCAGAAATTTAACATGACCCTTCTTTCTAGGCCTTTTGTTTGGTCAATTAGGTCTTGATATGACTCGGGAGCAGAAGTCTGCAAGAGCCAACTCAAATTGGCTGTGAGAACCCATTGTTAAATTTTCAGTGTGAACCTTTACAGAAATCAGCAATAACTAGAAATCTGGACTTGATTCATTTTTCTAGACTTGAGAAGATGTTAATAATGCTGATTAAACTTAAAAATGTATATGTACAATATTTTCCCTTAGTCTGGTTGTTAAATATTTACCAGCAGGAAGAATAAACATTAGAAGGCTCTGGAAACAAAGTTATCACCAGATTGGTAATTGAAAGCTAGCAATAATGATAATGCTAAGTCCTCACCAGACTAATGATTGTAAGATAAGAACATCAGTAACTGGTATTTATGTAGAATTTTAAGGTTTGCAAAGTACTTTACATCTATTATCTCATTGGAGCCCCTGCTTGAGCGGGAACAGATCATCCTGTAGCTAGGTGGTGGTTTTTACTGTTTAGTTCTGCAGTCCTGTGTGACTCTACCCGACTCCATGGATATTGTCCAAGGATTTTCCTGGCAAAGATAACTGGAGTTGTGTGGGACACAAAATTAGTGAAAAGCTTCTCAGTCTGAAATGTATCCCCCCCTCCCCGAATGCTGTACACTCCCCCTTTCTCCTGTCAATTACTTTTATCTTCCTTTGTCTGTCTTCTCCCGCCCTGGTGAGGGCCTCCCATCTCCCTCCCCTTTCAGTCTCAGTAGCAAAGAGATTGGTAAAGTGAATTTTTCCACCAGTGAAAGAAGGCAGTTGGCCAGGAGAGGGGACGTCCTAATTAGGTCTTTAAAATCCTAGACCTGATCTTTTTGAGCTCTCTCTCGGCCCAGCCTCATGCATCAACATTGGTAAGAAATCCGAGATGGGGTACCCCTTTCTTCCCAGGGGAAAGGGAATAAATTCCTCATCTTATCTGAGGCATCTCTGTGTTTACTTTTCTAATTAAATTAAGAATAATGGGTATTTTTTTTACCCCAAACAGAGTGGTTTGTCATTTCCTTTTCTACTGTGTCCTCATTTTATAGATTAGGAAAAGAGGCAAGTAAAAATTAAGTGACTCACCCAGGGTCACACAACATCTGAGGTCCTATTTGAACTCACGTCTTTCTGACTGTAGGCCAGGTCTGAATCCATAGTACCATTAGCTCCCTTGGCACAGGTAAGTTACTAGTAGCAAAAACTAAGGCTGAGAAATGAGGTATTTTCCATTTTGACTGAAGAAAGTAAGAAAAAGTCTTGTGGGGAAGGTACTACATTGGGAAGCACTAAATAAGCAGGGAATAAGAGTAGGAAAAAGGAAAATGGAGCTGTTTGAAGGAGACATAAAGCTACCAAAGACAAACTGCCTACTTGAGAATTTTTCCAACCTTGCTTTTCAGTTACTTATAATAATATTTATATGATAGATAGATAGATAGATAGATAGATAGATAGATAGATAGATAGATAGATAGGTAGGTAGATAGATAGACGTAGATATATAGACATAGAATATACTTTATATATGTGTGAATATGCAGATATATATTCATCATTATTCTTCTTATTATGGTCTCTATTCCTCTGGTCCTCGTGTCTACAGTGCCTTTTTACATATTAGCCATCTGATAAAGTCAGAATAAATCAATGAACATGAAGCTGAGCTTTAAGAAGAATAGAACATGTTCTTACTGGTGTGAATACTCTCCTCTTTCCCCACCCCTACCAGTGTCAGTCACAACACATTCATATATTCTCAACCTGTGGAATTCTTGATAAATTTCAATACATCTTCCTTAGAAAAAATACCTAACACACAGCAGTTCTTCCTCTGGTTATTTCAATGTTGTGAAACAATATTGCACAATAATTAACAAACTCTACCAATAAACATTTTGGAGCTTGTGAATTTTGTGCCTTTTCTTCTGATATACTTTAGTTTTTTAATTCATTCAGAACACATCATTGAGTCTGAGGGAATGAGGACCTGGCAGTGGTAATGGTAGAGTATAAGAAACAGAGAAGTAGGTACAATAGTCTGACTCTGGTGGCCCATATATCTTAAATCCTTTAAAAATGCCTCAGCTCCTAAATATTTTCTTCACATCCATTTGCTTATTCCCAAAATCTCTTCCACCTTTAAAACACTATAATTCTTTGATTTCATGAAATTCTGCCTTCTCTGTATTATTATGTTTCCTCATCCTTCGTCACTTGTAAATCACAAGAATTTTTGAAAGCCCAGGTCTCTAAAAACTGCCATCTGCTTTCAACTGTTTTCTAAAGTTTGAAAATTACTAGAATAATGTTATCTTCCATATAATTCTTACTTTGCTGAGGAATTCCACAGAATGCTTTCTAAACAACTATTGTGATGAAAATTCTCAGGTGTGAAACAAAGTAGTATTTCAAGTGGACCACAAAAGCCACTGAATTCATGGGTGACCAACTTAAAAATGAACACGAATGAAATTCTGCCCTTCACGGGCTCGTGGCCTTCCTAAAGGGATGCAAGATATGCCAGGCAGTGAGACAGTTTTCAGAAACAACAAGACACGAGGGTTCCTTCCCCTCACCAGAAAAGCCTTGAAAATGTAAATTTTCCTATTAGAAGGAAGGAAGGAAGAAATAAACATTTATTAAGCTCCCAATGTATGCTAGACACTCATTTGATGCTGACAACTTTGGAAGGTGGGTGCTATTATTTTCTCCATTTTAAAAATGAAGAAATAAGAAAATTAAGGTTAAGAGACTTACCCAGTGTCACTTACTAATAAGGAGACTCACTAAGGCAAGATTTGAATTCATGTCTTCGTGACTCCAAGCCTAACATTTTGTCTGCTGTTCCATTTGGCTGCCTCTAGAAAGGAAATTCTTGCTAGTTGGAAAAGGTTTCCTGGAGAAAACGGTATTTCATTCACCATAGAGTCCATCAGTATTTAGTTCAACTATAAGCCAAAATAAAAATTTTATTAGATTTGCTGGTGCTTCAGTGCTTAAAACTGAAACACTTGTACCTTATAGTGACTCAACATTGATTTCTGTTGGAGGCAAAGTTTCCAGTTATACTCATGGATTTATTATTTAACAATAGGAAAATTAAGTTGCCTGAGCTCATTTTCACCCGTATGTTTATAGGCAGTTTATGAAAAATGATGCTAAGCTTTTATTCACAAGAGATTCATTATTTCCTTGGAAGTTTCCTGTTAAGCATTTACCAGTCAAATGACTTCCTCATTCCCTCTACTGTCTCTCAGGACCAAATGTAAATTCTCCTGAGATTTAACTTATAAGGTGCTCAATAAATGCATACTGAATTGAATTAAATTATTTGAACCTGGCATGGTTATTATACACCACTGTGTATGCAGTTTGATCATCTCATAGTCTTATACCAGTTGGCAATTTGTTTCATACAGTTTTAGGATATTTTTTATCTATCAGATTCAACATTCAATTCTCAAATACCTGCTGGGTATGGAGTACTTTACTAGGTATTAGGGAGAGATACAAAGCTGAGATAAAATCAACCCTTGCCTTGTTGCATGCATTCTAATAGGAGGGAATTTG
Source organism: Pseudocheirus occidentalis (assembly GCA_028646575.1). Taxonomy (NCBI): domain Eukaryota; kingdom Metazoa; phylum Chordata; class Mammalia; order Diprotodontia; family Pseudocheiridae; genus Pseudocheirus; species Pseudocheirus occidentalis. The sequence continues at coordinate 319,249,548 of CM053593.1, read as the reverse complement.
GCACAAATAACTGTGATATGACATAATATATTAATCATTTGGGGTGACAAGGTGGTGCAGTGAATGTGACCTCAGACACTTAACGCAAAAAAAAAAAACTAGCTGTGTAACCTTGGGCAAATCATTTAACCCCAGTTGCCCTCCCCCCCCAAAAAAAAGCAAGAAAAAAAAATATGATATATTATATATATGTATTTTTGTATGTATATATATTAATCATTTGATAAACATTTGTTACCTACTATGTGCTAGACACTGTACTATTGTAATAATATTTGAGAAAGAGGAGGGGGTGAGAAAAAATAAAGATTTATAAAGCACCTACTATGTCCCAGGCACTGTGGTAAGTGCTTTTTACAAGTATCTCCTTTGATTCTCACAATAACCTTGGAAGAGGTACATACTATTATCCCCATTTTACTGTTGAGAAAACTGAGGCAAGCAGAGATTAAGTAAATTGCTCAGGTTAATGAACCTAGTGAGTGTCTGAGGCTGGATTTGAACTCAAATCTGACTTTCTGACTCTGGGCTGAGCACTGTACCACCAGTTTGTTACCCAAATAAAATACTATTTGGGGTCGAAAGAAGAGCTAGTCATTAACATCTGTGGGACTTGGAAAGATTTCCTAGAGAAGGTGGATTTAAAGGACTGGTAGCAATTCATCAGGCCAAAAAAAAAAATAGTACCCAAAGGAAGAATACCAGACAGTGTGTGGAAAAAACATAAAAGAAAAGAGAGTTTCAGAGGTGTTGGACACATGGCCCTTGGGTGTGTAGCCCAAACCAGATGAAAATGTAATCAGGAAATATTTAGCAAAATGAATAAAAATATAATAAAATATAGATAATATTAATACATAGTTTTCAAAGTCAGTATACAGCCCATTAGGGATCTTTATGTATGGCTAATGGCCCCTACTTCTATTTAAGCTTGACACTAAGGATGGATGAGCGTAGTGAAGAATACACTTTGAGTAGAGTATAAATTATAGAACATCCAATCAAGAATCAATAAACATTTATTAAGTGTCTCCTATGTCTCGGACACTGTGCTAAGCGCTGGAGTATGAAATTAGGGTCCTCCTAGATTGAGGAGGACCTCAAATGTCCTCAGGAGTTTCAGCTTTAATCAGTCGGCAATCAGGAGCCATTGAAATGTAACTGGAGTAGTGCACAAAAGAGAGAATTCTGTCCGTGGTATGATGGATAGATTGGATAGGCAAATAATAGGGACAGCAAGACCTTTTAAGAGTCTATTGCAATTGCCCCCGTGGACCATAATTAGGACCTCTACTAGGGCGGTGGTAGTAACTCTCAAGAGATGAGGATTCAACTGTTTGGAAAGCACTTATTAAATGCTTGCTGTATGGTAGGCTTTATTTATGCAAGCTATGGGGATACATGTTGGAGCCATTAGGTGGCACACTAGAGGAAGACTGAGTTAAAATCCTTACTAGCTGTGTGACCCTGGGTAAATCATTTAACCCTGTTTGCCTCAGTTTCCTCATCTGTAATATGAGCTCGAGAAGGAAATGACAAACCACTCCAGTAACTCTGCCACCGAAATGGAGTTGTGAAGAGTTAGACACAATAGAAAATGACTGAATAACAATGGGGAGAAAGAGTAAAACAAAAGTCTCTGCCCTAAAAGAACTTAAATTATACTTAATTTTGAGCTAGAAGTTCTTTGAGCTAGAAGTGAAAACAGGAAGCATGGCATAGTGGATTAGACACTAGACTTTGAATCAGAAAGACCTCAATCCAGATCCTGCTTCAGACACTTTTTGACTGGGTGAACCCCTCAGCAAGTCACCTGATCACAACTTGCTTCAGGTTCCTTATCTATAAAAGTGTGAAGGTTGGACTCAGTGAGTGCTCAGATCAATTTCAGGTTGAAATCTGTGATCTGGTAATTCCAGGCATAGGAGACGGGCTGCTCAAAGGGTCACAGGTAAGAGAAGGCATGTTCTTTAGAGGGAACAGCAGTCTAGCTGGGTTATCCAAAAAAGGTATGTTGTGTGAAAGGAGAGAAAGGTGCAGTAAACCTGGTCAGGTATAATGGAGCCGGATTATGAAGGGCTTTCAGGGCCAATCAGAGGAATTTGTATTTTATTCTAGAGGCATTCAAGAGACACTGGAACTTCTTAAGCAGGAGAATGACAAGGTCAGAACTGTGCTCTAGGGATATCACCTGGCAGCTGTGTGGAAGGCCGCCAGGACTGGGGGTGAGGGTGGGGCTGGGGGTGTGGGGTGGGCATTGGCAGACCAATTAAGAGGATATTAAAATGGTTTAGCTCATGGGGGTTGGAACTAAGGTGAACTTAGAGTGAGTTGAAAGGAGAGATGCATTTGAGATATATTGTAGAAATAGGATAGAAAAGAATTAATTGGGATGTAGGATTGGCAAAAGATTGGGCAGCTTTAGGACGGCTTAGATGGCAAAGTGAATAGAGCACTGGCCCTGGAGTCAGAAGAACCTGAGTTCAAATGTGACCTTAGATACTTAGCACAAAAACTATGTGACCTTGGACAAGTCACTTAAGCCCAATTGCCCTGCCCTCCCACCTCCAAAAAGAAAAAAAAAAGAATAATTAAGAGGATATCTACACACAACTTAAAATTCCCAGACATAAAGGAAGGGAAGTGGTTAGGGTAAGAAAAGGCCAGTACAGAATAGCCAAGAGGATTTGAGAACATATGGTATGTGACAGGACCAAAGGACAATACTTTGTCTATTTGTGAAGGTGGGAGTTAATGGAGTCCAGTATCCTGGCTGAAGATTCTCATTTTAAAGTATTGGTAAGTGCCACTCTAGGGCTTATTCTGGTGATGAGTAGATTATCTCCTCTGAATTTCTCAAAAGTCTTCAGTCCTAGATTTTTAGCTTATATGAAGGGACTGAATGTAGTCATTTTGGAAGTCAAATCAATAGGCCTCAGCAATCTGTTTTGTTATGAGAAGTGTTTAGATAGTAAAAAATTGGAGACAGCAAGTTTTTTTTAAAAATCAGGGACCATAGTAAATGAATGATAGTATCCCTGAGAGAAGTAATAAAGGATGACGAGGGACAAGTTTAGTGTAAAAGTTAATAAGGTTGACTTTAGGCTTGTTTCTCAGGTGAGGAAGTAGGACATCTAGGAAGAACTCTCTTGAAGGTGTTTGGATGTGTTTATAAACTTCTCTAGAAATCTAGAGTTCAGAGAAGAGACTGGTGTGTAGTTATAGTGTGCAAAGTCATCAGCATAGAGTTGAAGCTTTGTCAGTAAGATTGACCAAGGCAGAAAATGTAACTCGAAGAGTCACTGGTTGAATCTCAAAGGGCGAGGAAGGGGAAGAAATAAGGAAGACTATGCAGAAGCTTTTAGAGTTAGGGGAACCAGGAAAATGTAATGTCTCAAGACAACTGAGGAAATAAGTGATGCACTCAGTATATTCAGTGACATGTTCCAATAGAGGATGAGGCCTGAGATGAATTATTGTGTTTTTTTATTTATGAAATTATTGATGATCTTTGAGAGATTATCAGAACTCTATCTTCTCCCTCTTTATTGCTATGCACTCTAAATTGGCATTTTATTTATTCTATTTTGCTGTTATTTGTGATTTCAAAATAGCTATGACAAAAAATATTTTCACAGAAAGTCAATAATCCTTCCCTGTAGAAGATACTGTATCTCACAAAGTTCCAGTCACAGCTTAGCTGTGCAACAGTAAGAAATCTAAAGCGAAGTAAAAGTCTGTATCCAAATCAGTGAGTTTATTATTTATCAGATTAGGGTAGTGGGTTGTGCTACTCACTTAATAAGCCTCTGTCAGTAGCTAGTCATGTGATCAACAACTCAATGACTTTATCACCTATCTTTAACCATAAACATTTATTAAGCGCCCACTATGTGCATAGTGCCTGACACAAAGGTGCTTAATAAATGTTTATTGATGAAGTTATTATAGCTTTTCCTGTACCTCTAGATACTGATATATGGTTGGTCACTTAGATCTGCTTTTTGATCTGACATAAATATGCATCCTGTCCATTACAACCCCAGTTCAATTGAATATTTAAAAAAATCTAGTTCTTGGGGTGGCTAGGTGGAGCAGTGAATAGAGCACCAGCCCCGGAATCAGGAGGACCTGAGTTCAATTTTGACCTTAGACACTTAATACTTAACTAGCCATGTGACTTTGGGCAAGTCACTTAACCTCAGTTGCTCTGCCTTCCTCCCTTCCAAAAAACAAAATTAAAATAAAAAAACTTTAAAAATCTAGTTCTTAAATATGTATATTACATAATATTTATATAAATGCATATATATGTATTAGACACATTACTTCTGCATTCAGCAGAACATTTTCAACATCATTGAGAAGTTATCCTTGCTTTGTGTCATGAGCAATTAAGATGAAGTAATATGAATTCCTGAAAAAACCATGATAGCACACAATGGAAACCTCACCACCTACTCAAATTGATTGCACACAAAGGAAAAAGGTGACTTTTGGTGCTTTGCTTTGATGGATCTGTGATTTCATCAGTGTGAATCCTCTAAGGATGCAGATTACAAGCCCTCTAGGCTTTTCCATATCTTGTAAGATTCTTGTCAGTGTTTCCCCATGAATCTTCCATAAGGAAATATGCCTAATATGTTACAGACTTTCTTTTACTTCTTTATCATTTGAGTTGTCTCTTAGTTTCGCTGCATCATCCAGCCCCTTCATTTTCCATCTTCTTCTATATTATTTCTCATTCAGAGTAATGCAGTTTTTACCTCCTATCATAATTAGAGGAAGGGGAAGGAAATTAGCATTCGTACACTGCCTGCCCTATGCCAGGCACTGTGCTAAATGTCTTACGAATGTTATCTCATTTGTTTTTTTTTGCAACCATTCTATAAAGTAGCTGCTGTCATTATCCCCGTGTTAGAGTTGAGGAAACCTAAGATCACAGAAGTTGTGACTTTTCCAGGGTCACACAGCTAAGAAGTATCTGAATCTGGATTTGAACTCTGATCTTCCTGATTTAGGTCAAATACTCTTATTTCCACCCAGCTGTCTCAATTAAAAAGGTGTGTAAATTGGTGCAAGTGTTGTGAAATGTATCTTCAAGAATCACTAAATTAGTGGAAA
>CM053593.1:319200644-319237312 GCA_028646575.1 Pseudocheirus occidentalis | reverse complement strand
CCTGTAGTGCTTTCTGTCTTGTGGAGAGTTTTGGAGCTTGAAAATCTGTTTAGCGTCCCATTTTATGAGTTTTTTAGCGTGTTTGTGTGGGAGCTGTGGTGCTTTGCTGCTTCTACGCCGCCATCTTGGCTCCGCCCCCTACACACTTAATTTTACTACCAACAACATTTTCCCATATTTCTGACTTAATGAGCTCAGTGGTGCAGCACATAGAATGTTGGACCTGGAGTCAGGAAGTCCTGAGTTCAAATCCTATCTTCTACTTTTACTAATTGTGTGACTTTGGGCAAGTCTTAACCTCTCTTTGCCTCAGTTTTCCTCATATATAAAATGGGGATAACACCAGTACCTCACTATAAGGATCAATAAAGATAACACTTGCAAACCGTTTCATGGTGGAGGTGGGTGAGCCTAGGTGAAAATGCTGCTCTTCTGCCCGGTCTGAGTGAACGGGGTGATAGTGGAGGAGGGACAGCGCTGCCACCGCTTCACTTGTAACACGTTCCCTTATGTGCACAACATCACCAGGAAGGTAACAAATCAGAAGTATCCAAAGATGAAGGAAGTGGATGATGTGCTGGGGGGAGCTGCTGCCTGGGAGAATGTTGACTCTACTGCAGAGCTGTGCCCCAAGTGTGAACTCCCTCGAGCTTACTTCATGCAGCTTCAGACTGGCTCTGCCAATGAGCCCATGACCGCTTTCTACAAGTGCTGCGACGCGCAGTGTGGACATCGCTGGCGGGACTAGTCCCACAGCCTGATCCTCTTGGCTGGCCAGCTGGATTGATGTGTGCCATGCTCAGCGGTCTCTGGTTGCTGTGTGACTCGGGGAGAGCTCCCGGTTGGGAATGTAATTTATGTAACATATGGGTTGTGGAAATAAATGGTGGAAATCTTAAAAAAAGAAAGATAACACTTGCAAAAGCACTTTGAAGATCATAAAGTATTATATAGATACTAAATATTATTATTCTAAATAAAAGAACAAACTTTTATGCTACCTTAATAATATGTGAATAAGAACATATTTTAATGAGATTGGTTGCTTATCTGAGAAAGGGAGTCATGCAAACCACAATGTCTTCTCTGAATTGAGAAATAAGACCACTGATGTGAGCTCCAGCCGCAGGTCACAGGATCCATGGAGACTTACCCGTACTTTCTTTATGCCCCAGACCCCTTAAAACAGAAAAGGCCAATACCACACAGGAATAGGCTACTAACTTCAGTACCTAAAATTCCAATCACGAGGCAGATACTTCACTTAGCGATGTTATAAGATTGGGGAATTGTGACCTAGGCCTCTGTAGAGAAAACGGAGAACAATAAGAATGGCTTGTTAGTGGCTTGCTCAGGGATCAGGTACATGGGCTTTAGGAGTTTGTTACTGCCACATATGAATTTTTTCTATGCATAATAATTGTCTTAGCTTGAATGCCTTCAGCGGCTTACGAGTCCACTGAGAGATCTGAACAAGATTCCCAGGGTCATAATGATTACTATTAGAAAGTTGTCCCTGAGAATGAACACAATTCATTGTCTAGGTTAAGGACCAACAGACACATTTTAAACCCCAGCTTAACTTTTAGACACACTAATAACATATTAAAAATAACAATATGAAAGTTTGTCAACTGAAAAATATCACTGATTGTAGGAAAAAATAATATAGGGAGGAATACATGGGGTCATTTTTTAAAAACACAGCACTTAAGAAGATATTCACAAAATGTAGGAAGAAGAATGGGTTAAATTGTTTCACAATCTGTCCTCATTACAATCACTTTCAAGAGTACCGATTTTCACATTGTAGCATTTTTCATTGCTATTTCAATATAGGCTATAGACCTTGAGTTTTATCAAAAGTTTAAAGTTTCTTATAGGCCATACATTAAGTATAATTCTCTATAGCTTTGACCTTTTCAGTATTCCATAGTTTGAGTGACTGGCTATTCTAATTTCTCCCTTGTTTATAATTTTAGTAATCTGAAGGGAAGTTGTGAACTAGCCAGCCAATCAGCACGCAGAACATTAAAAAGCTCAAAGCAGTAAAGCTTACTCTTGTCTTCCAGAGACCATAATAGGGATTATAATTTTGAGATCTTACGGAGAAATATGATATCCTTCCTCTTCTCCTTTCATCTCAGGGTGTCATAAGGCTAAAAAAACAGCAGTAAGAGATAAACCAGGATATTAACCCAGCTAAATAAAAGTCTTTATGCCACATATATACTTTTTAGCTAAGGCTTTTACAAGGTCCTTCAACGGTAACGCTTAACAGTTTGCTCTAATTTTCTAACTAAATCTATGAAATACATATTTTATTTAAGAAACACTTTAAGTTAGGCTAGGCTAGGCTAGCAATCTTTCATATAATTCACGATATTCTACAACATATCCTACAATTTTGGAAATTGTGATGCTACCCAAGAATTTCCAATCTTTGCTCAATATTTATCAGTCTTTGTTTAAGCTACCTCACATATGTCAGACTAAGAGTTAAACTTGAAGAATTTAAAGGACAAACAGATGATGCCAAGAAATTATTCGGGCACAGAGGTCATTTCAATGTCAATTAACAACCAAAACACATAGGCAAAATATCTCCATCACTGACAAAGCATTAGGAAAAGCAGGCAATCGAAAATGGCCACTATTTCAATGGTTATACAGTTTTGAGAAGGAAAAAAAAAACAATTAACCATCTGCTCATTTGAAAGATGTTTGTAATAGATTATAAGCAAACAAACAAAAAACTCCAAAGATTAAATGTCGATTGGGAGAAAAATTGTGATTACACACGACTGGTTTATAGATTTGTTTCTTAGTAATTATTAGCAAGTTGTCAACTTAATTGTGTTATGGAACTCTAACATATTACTCTTATCACAATGGTCATACATTACTAGCTTGAAATGAAAAACAATGAAATGAAGTAAAGACCTCTCCAGTGATTTGATCTATAAGTAATTTCCCTCACCAAAGAACCTTGGACTGCTGTCCTATGCAACTATCACCACAATTAAATCACTCTCACATATCATCATTTAGTTTCCTCCAGAGTGGACACACAATTACAAACATCACTAGAAGGTGCAGTAGTTTTAAAAAATCTCAGACACTTTGGTGACTACATATGAGGTATGAGGATAAAGAGCAATTTCCCCAAACCACATTCAAAATTTAGTCTAATTAATTAATATACCATGTAGAAACATGAGCTTGGAATGCCTTAGATTTTAAATGAATTGAATACCCTGGATCCCAAACTTGTATTGCTGTAATCCTCCTATCCTTCAGTACCCTCATGCAATACTACTTCTTTCATGATTCTATGTCTGCTGGTGTTCTCATATTTATTTCGTATTATAATTATCTGATGCAGTATGAGGCACACAGCAGATGAATAATAAATTCTTGTTGACTGGTAGGTCTCATTCTCAGACTGTAAATTCTAAAGCAACAGGAACAATATCTTAATATTTGTTACTCCCCTAGAACTTAGTACCATGTCCTGTATAGAAGAGACACCTGGGGGAGTTGGAGGAGGGAGAGGTGAATATATGATTCTATGATTTCATCAGAATAGAGGAATCTTAGCATGTAAATTGCTTGCACCAACAAAGATCAATAACTTTTCTATAACTCAGAATCAGAGAGTTGGAGCCAATGATCCGTCCATGATCATATAGAATTTGTCAAAGGTAATACGTGAACTCAGGTCTTTCTGACTCTACACGCCTGACTTTCTATCCGGTACATAAGGTTGCCTCTTCATTAAAAAGGTACTTAATATATTACCATTTCATCAAACAGATTGAATACTTATTATGTGCAAGACACTGTACATGATTACAGTGCTAGAAATACAAACGAGGTACTAGAAACACAAAGATCAAAATCTGAAAAGTCCCTGCCCTCAAGGGCCATATTTAATTGAATTAAACAACAGAGTTGTAAATTATCATGTGACATTGGTAATAGCGCATATGAATATGACAAGGTTTGCCAGGCCCTTTATACACTGGTAGTAGATTAGTACTCCCAATAGGTCAGTATGGTAGTTCAGGTTCTAGACTGGAAACAAATGGGACACTTGTGGAACATTTAGCCATTAACAAAAGGAAGTTTACTTAGCCATAGCATTGAGAAGGTACCTATTAAGGATATAAAATTTAGCTCAGGTAGATATGGCCATCTTCATTTCAACATGAAATGTGCCTGGTCAACAGGGCAAGCTGTGGTGACACGTGGGCTGCTCTCTTCTACACACTTACAGCCCTGAAAGCCCATCACGGCCAATCGGTAGCTGAGCCGCGGTATGATGGTTACTCCCTCATCTTTTAGGACATTAACTAGGCTAGGCTACATAGCAGAGGACCCTGATGAATACTGTTCCCACCACAACATTTTATTTCATTTTATCCTTACAGAGGATACAGATACAATAAGTTTGTTAGGTTTTGTTGTTTAGTTATTTCAGAAGTGTCCAATTTTTCATGACGCCTTTAAAGCTTTTCTTAACTAAGATCCTGGAGTGGTTTGCCATTTCCTTCTCCAGATAGAGAAATGGAGGGAAACAGGGTAAAATGACTTTCCCAAGGCCATGTAACTAGCAAGTGTCTGAGATCAGATTTGACCTCAGGAAGATGAGTTTTCTTGACTCCAGGGCTGGCATACTCCAGGGCTGCTACACCACCATAGATGCCTATTACCCTTGGGGTAGGTAACATAATTATTCCCATAGGTGACTGACTTTGCCCAGGGCCAGGAATCTACTGACTTCAGCTCTGGGGTTCTCTGCTCTCTACCAGGCTGCCTTATTATCTGTCAGCGAATTGAGAATACACAGCACAATCACAGACACAGACATCTCCAAAAGGAAAAAAAAAAAGTGGAGCTTTTTTAGCTGCTCACAGAAATAACAAACGTATCCCACAGGAGAGCAAGAAAACACAACATTTATGGAGAGGATGATAACCTGTATTAAGAACTGTAGAATTTAATAATTCTCCCCGATAAAAAGGTAAAGGCCCTAGAGATGGTGCAATTTGCTCCTGGTGGCAATGACCCTGGTTTCCAGGCAAGCAGTACCGAACAGCAAGAATGAATCTTCTTCACCTTCTTGTCACTCCATTAAGTGATCTCACATTGTTTCCTCTGCTGTTTTGCCTTTCTCCTTTCATATTATATTTTCTACCCCATGCATCTTACCTTATTATCTGACCCACTTTTATCTTAGTCTCTTCTTACCTTCTGTATACTATATTTCCTTAAAGGAATACCCTTAAGGAATTGTAAAGGTCTTTTACAATAAAGATATAAAATCTTTTACAGTTTCTATGGAAGCATTTTCGTAAAGGTTGTTCTGTAGTAATATTTTAAATATACCTAGGAGAGAAGCTATAAAAGTGAATGTGAAAATATATTTAAATGTAAATAGTCATGGGTTTTATTGAATGGTCATGAGATACTACTTCAGCTACATGAGCAGGTAGGAAGAGTTTAGCATAGGTCACCAATGGTCTTTCCCACACAAGGACCTGAGAGCTACATCTCTTGCAAGAAACATTTGCATGGTTGTTTCATTTGCAAACTCTTTATTTTCTCTGCTTACCAGCTCAAAAACCATTCCAAAGAGTAACTCTCAGCCTATGACAGCAGCTCATTAAATGCTCTGGAAGAGTGTGTGATATATTCCCAAAAGAAGAGTGTTTGCTCTTGTCATTTATGTTTGACATTTCAGTGGCCTTGGTGGGGACACAGAAATCACCTGCCTTAAGGTGTCATAGCAGTGTGTGCCGATCAGTCCCCATGTTGTATGAAAGCTACATTGTTTGGTATTCAGCTTAACCAGATACTTGGCTGGACCAAAGGCAGAGCCTTCCGGACTGTTTCCTTCTACTTGTTGAAGACTTGTTTGTGACCCTGAGAAAGTCATTGAGATGATTATATTACCCCTAAAGCCCTTCTGACTCTCAATTTTAGGAGGCAGGAGGTACCACACTTCAAATTTAGTCTTTAAGTTGGAAAACTGAAGAGAAAATACTTTTATAGATGTATAAAGAGGCCCCAAATCCACTTTTCCCCCAATATTCCTATAAGTTTATTATTCTTCTGGTGAGACAACACACACACACACACACACACACACACATCAATTTCCTACTTTACCCTGCCTGACACACTGAAGGAGGTTTATTTGTAGGGTAAGCCAACGGAAAATGTGGAAGGACATGAGAAAGCAAGATTATCCATATAAAGAAAGTGGGGAAGGACAAGGTTATGTTACACATTCACATATATACACCTTTACATACACATGCATGTATACAAATACAGTATCTATAACTAGTGATATTTCAGGCATTCTGATAGCATCTGTGAGGTCTATCATACCTCTGCCCTGGCAAGCAGAACACTAGGGACTTCTTTCAGGGATAGGATTCTGATCCACTTCTAATCCTGTAGATGAGATCTTGCACTTACATAGTTGCTTTTAAAAAAATACGTGCTTTCAAGTTTAGGTGTCTGTCTCAAACAGGGTAGAAGTATAAGAGCTGCTCATGGACCCTGTACACCTCTGATTGGCCCAGGAGTTTGAGTTGCTTTGCTTTTCACTTGGGCCAGTCCAGTATTACAGATTAGAAAACAGAGATTCAGAAAGTGACTATCTCAAGGTCACAGGGCTAGTAAATGGCATAGTCAGAACCTGAAGTCAGGTATGGTGAAATCAAATCCAGTTATCTTTTTGGAATTTAGCTTAGGGATGATATTTGGTTGAGATGGTCAGTTCCTGGGTTCAACTGCTAGAAAAAAGGAACCTAGACACATTTTCTTTTATTCTTAACATTTTTGATCAAATGATGCAATAGAGAAGACAAGTTATAGAGAAGATAATAAAGCTATTTTTTCCACTTTAATTATAGTAGTTGGAATTTATGATGAATTAGGCTGACTCAGGAAACAGTGGAAAAAATAAATCTGCTGAACAGTTTCATTTTCTAATTGCAAACTAGGTTAACAAGCTTTAATAAACAAATAAATATCTCCATATGTACCATTACAGAAAGCAAATGCTGGGCCTCACAGCACTGGGCAGTGTGTGTGGCTGCAAGTGCAACGCACTTTGCCTAGATGAGTTCAGACACTGTCCTCAAGTGGCCATTTCTGTAGCTGCCTAAATGAAGGCATGTCCTTCACTGATGAGAATAAGGTGACACTTTGATTAATGCAATGAACATGCTGTGGAATGCTATAGTGAGTACTAAAATGGCATGTGCTAATTTAGAACCTCAGCTGTCATTAGACTCAAGTGCAAAGGGGAGTCACCTTCCCCAAAGAGTATTTGCAGTTTTGAGAAAACAAAAGCAAGTAACAACTCCATTTATAGCTGAGGGTTTATAATGACGCTGGTTATGATCAACTACCAAGAGTCAAGAGGGCTCTGAAACATCTTTAAAGTAGTATTTCTTTCTTGATCAAAACAGAACAAAAAAAGAAAGCATGATAAGTACCCTCTCCCTAGGAATCCACTAGAGCACAAGTGGACAGAAATGGAAATTTCAGTAACAATGCAAAGTCCAAAAATGTAAAGGCTCAGAAAGCAGAAAAATTACTTGAATAGGTCAATTACAGCTCTCACAGCATTCTACCATTCCTTGTTACATTCTCAAAATAAGGGTTGTCGCACTTTTTTAAAGAATAACTAGAGGCAGGTTGAATCATACAGGCCCATAATGAATGGGAAGGCACAGGTTGAAGTGGACCAAAAAGAAATAAATCCATAGCTGAAATTTTTGGTCATAGTCATTAAGCCAAATGTTTCACAAAGAAAGCTGAAGGAAAGCCTTTCACACCTAAGATTTACTTTTTAGAATATGTGTCTAAGGGGGTTGGGATTTTTTTTTTAATTTTTGGAGATTTCTTTGACAATGTTCATTGTTTCAAAAAAATGTTGCTGTAGATTGGAATATAAGATATAAGAATATGAAAAATAAAAAAAATTTAATGGAAAAAAGATAATATAACAGAATGATCATAAGATGATGAAGCAAGGATGTTTAGTGGCAGCAACATGGAGAACACTGTGTATAGATCTAGCCTGGAGTCAGGAAGACCTAAATTCCAATTTAGCCTGAGATGCTTACTAGTTTTGTGACCCTGGTCAAGCTACTCACCCTCCATCTACCTCGATTCCCTCATCTATAAAATGAAGATAGTAATTGCACCTCTGTTTCAACACTGTTGTGAAGATCAGATGAGAAAGTACTGGTAAAGTGCTTTGTAAACCTTAAATAATTAGCTACATGTAAATTGGCCAGAGAAATGCTAGTTCTTATTGTTTAACAAGAATTTTATACATTTCCAAGGCTGAGTGCTTCTGATTTCCTAAGGCATTTCTGTTGGGCCTCACGCCCAAAGGGGTAATTATAGCAAGGGTAACTGATGGAATGAGAGTGGGGACATCATCCTGAAGATAATAATTCAGGAGTCTTTGGAACATTGCTTCTGACATACATGAGAAGCAGTGATAGAGGCCCAGGCACTATCTTCTACCAGTTGCACACAGTTTATTTAGAGGCACCACTGGATTCAAAACTCCAATTCAGATAATCTTTTGGTAGAGTTTTGGTTTCTGAAAAGCATCTATATATTGCAGCTATGTATAAAATACTATTTTAGGTTCTAGAAGCAAAAAGAAAAAATTGAAAAAAAAAAGTACCTGGTCTCACATAAGTTACATTCTCCTAGGGGGATACTGAATAGTACAGAGACACATATACGATCATTCGAAAAAGGAGTGAGCCCCCCTAACAAGCAGTGGAACAAAAGAGTTATCCCATTCCAGTGCTAGAGATGCCGTGACTTTCTTTAACCCTAAAATAAGACAGAAAGAAGATAAGAGGAAGGAAAAATAGGTTGTATTTGTCCTTCACTTTTGTAGAGGACTGCGCCATCAGGGAAATGATGACATGACTTGTAGTTGACTTTCATTTGAGTGAGGGAGGGCTGTGCAAGGTCACCAGCTTCACTTTCTCCTCCAGAGCCATCTCTGTCTAGCAACCAGATATTCATCAGGTAGACTGGAGATGACTCAGGATGCAATGGGAGACCTTGGCCCTTTCTGGCTAAGGTCTTTTCAGGTACTCACTTAGAGTGAGGCAATGCCCATTCAGTGAATAGGAAAAACAGGAATAGAGCAAAGGAGTGGATGGAGGCAGGGGTGTTAGGAGGGTACCCCAGGCCACATGTGGCCCTCTAGGTCCTCAAGTGCTAACCTTTAACCAAATCCAAACTTCAAAGAACAAATCCCCTTAATAAAAGGATTTGTTCTATAAAACTTGGACTCAGTCAAAAAGTCAAACCCAAGGACCTAGGAGGCCACGAGGGGCCTGGTTCCCCACCCCTGAGAAATGACACCTTCTGAGTTTCCTTATCCCTTGAAATGCCTTATTTCCTTCTGATCTGTCTGAGATTATTTTTCATTTACATTCTATGCTACTTTTGTGTACTTAATTATTTGATTGTTGTTTTCTCCAACAGAATGTGAACTCCCCAAGGGAAGGAGCTTCATTTTTGCCTTTCTTGTTTTATTTTTTGTTTCGTTGCTTTTGTTCAGTCATTTTAGTCATATCTGATTCTTCATGACCCCATTCAGGGTTTTCTTGGCCAAGATACTGGAATGATTTGCCATTGCCTTCTCCAGTTCATTTGACAGATGAGGAAACTGAGGTAAAGAGGGCTAAGTGACTCGACCAGTGTCTGAGGCAAGAATAGAACTAGTCTTACTGACTCCATCCCTTATGCTCCACCAAAATGCCCCATCTTTATTTATATGTTCTAGCTATCTTGCTTCTTCTTTTTCTCAGTTTCTCCATCCAAGCACTCTCCTTTTCAGGGTTTTCTTTGTAATCCATTCTCGCTTTTCTTAGGCTAAGTAAGGTTAAATATTTTCCCTGAGGGAGAATAACTATCACTAGAATTTAGGTCTCATCTCTCAATCCAGTCACAACACATTTCTCCTTCTCTCTCTCTTCATTTCTACCTTCATGAATATTCTTCTCAAAGCTCTGCTCCTCAAAACACCATATCTCCTTCCTTCCCCATGTATATACATCCTTACTAGACTTTGCTTATGGGGGCAGTTCCTACAGACCACCATCCCTATTTTGAACCTGAAAGGTATTTCACTGTGTAAAAATATGTGGGAGCTAAGCTGGGTTGCATATACACAATCAAATCCCTGGTGTTTCACCACTTAATTATCTTAAATGACAACAAATTAACAAGTAGCACTAAAATCATTACTGAAATACTCAAAAGACTTCATATGTATAATGGGTATGATATTTGTTGCCTTCTCAATGAATAAGAAAGAGAGAGAGAGAGAAATTGGAACAGAAAATTAAAAAAAAATTTTAACAATGTTCATTCATCAGCTATATTTGAAAATTAGAAATGTAAACAACTCTTTAATATCTGCAACAACAATAATACAATAGCTAGTATTTATATAGTGATTTAAAAATTGTGAAGTACTTTCCAAGTACCATCTTTAGATTCTCACAGTATTTCTATGAGATAAATGCTATTATTATTCTCATTAATTATTAATGCTATTATTATTTTACAAATAAGGTGGTAAACAGCAATCAAGCTGCTTCCCAAGGATCACATAGTTATTAAGCTTCTGGGGCCATATTTTAACTCAGGAAGACATCAGGTCCAGCCATCTACCTACTGGACCACCTAAAAACTCCCAAATTTTTAAAAACTGTCTATTTTTAGTTATACTATGACCTAATAAGAAATCCATTCATGATAAAAAACTTAACTTTCTCTCCAAAAAATCAACCAAAGTAGGTACCCTAAAGAAATGTAAAAACAGCAGCACATTCCACAATCATCAGATAATAGCATCTTTGTCTTAGGTAGCAACCAGTCAAACCAACTGTTCAACAGCTCCAATGCACAGCCATCCAGCCACTGCCGGAACACTCTCTACCAAGAATGCCCAAACACTCTGGGGCCATTGTGGTCTGCATGCACACAAATATATGTGAAGCTATGCATACCATCCATTTCATTTCCAATTGCTATAACAGAATTAAATTTCTCTATTCTTGTTTAGTGCAGCACATGTTCCACAGTTAATGAGACTGAGATGAGAATGCCTTTTACCAGTTTAAGTATCAAAAAAAAAGTTTATTAGCTACCTCATAAACATGGGAAGTAACCTACTTGACACAATCAATAAAATCAATATTCACAGACCATGAATATTCCTCTCTTAATGCGTTTTAGGGAAATGTATATTATATGATACTGATATGAAGCTGAATCAAAAGTAGACACAGCATCATAACCTGTGCTCAGCACGATACCTTACAATTTCTACTGCCAATAATTTCTTTCACACATCTCATTTGAGAAAAAAAAGGCCAACGGATTGAAAGAGTTAACGTATTAATGATTTAGAAATGACCAGCAACATAACTACACAAGAGGATTTTCAGACTCCTGTGGTATTTTTTGAAAAGTGAAATCACATGACAAATAAAGTGTCATAGAAAAAAAAATGAGAATTATTTTAGAAGGTCAAGGTTTTAGGCCAAAGGAATATTCCTTTGAAAACATGAACTATATTACCTTGCAGCACTTCATATATTTTAAAGCACTGTTAATGACCGAAAAAAAAAATTAGGTTCTTAGAACCTAAGGGCTGTATGTCACCTATAGTGAATCTCTGTTCATATAATTAACAGCTGAGTGGAAAGAAATCATACAAGCTACATTCTATTACTAGAAATCAGAAGACTTGGGAAATGAAAATATATTGCTCTCTAAGCTAGTGGCAGCAGTGCCTCATCTGCTAAGAGAAAGGGATTAGAAAAAAAAAATAAAGTGGAGGTAGACATTCTTTTATATCGTGAGGTTGAACAAAAACTTCAGAAAGGACAGAGAAAATTCCCATGTTTCTATGAAGCAATTAGGGGGAACTAAGCATTATTGTCTGGGCTGCTAGGATGGCATGGTGAATAGAGTGCTAGGCTTGGTTTCAGGGAAACTCATCTTCCTGAATTTAAATTGAGCCTCACATACTTGCTACCTGTGTGACTCCGGGCAAGACACAACCCTGGTAGCCTCAGTTTCCTCATCTGTAAAATGAAGTCAGAGAAGGAAATGGTGAATCTTTGTCAAGAAAACTCCAAATGGGGTCATGAGAATCATTCACAACTGAAAACCTTAACTAACAGCAACAACCACAACTACAGCAACAACCTCCTTTTAGGGGAAAAAATGAAAACCACATTGGGTTCCTGAAAAGTTGGCACACAGATACTCAATTCAAACAGAGGCATTAATTTCCTTGAGATTTGACACTGCTTTCTCCAAAGCAAGAGTCTCCTGAGATAAAACAAAACAAAACAAAAACATGATAAACAAGTAAAACCAAATGTCACTTTCCTATTTTTGGAGAAAAAAAAAAAGAAAGGGATGCTAGCTCAATCTGAAGGTTTCTCTAGGGTCAAATGAAGCTGGAAACCTGAAGAAAGAGCATCATTAAAATAAATTCTCTTTTGATATGCAGATTATTATTTATGCTAGTTAGACACTATGCGGTGACCATTATCCCGAGATCAGCCATACAATTTCTTTTCTCTGAGAACTGCTGACCTCTGACGATCCTATTTTCATGTATTCTTACTTGTGGTAACAGTAATTTTTAATAATTATAGTAATAATGATGGTGATGGCTAACATCTTACAAAGCTCTTGATGGCCCTAAATCCTCTCTTGGAAAGTAGGGAGGGCCAGAGAGACAGCATTGATCTGAGAACTGGGAGACCTAATTTTTTAAAGGCTCTGTACTCCCACTAACCCACTGTGTGACTGACTTCACTCTCAAACCAGTTTCCTTACCTGGAAAATGAAGGCTTTGAACTTGATTTTCCTTAGGATTCCTTATAGCTTTTTAAAAAAAATCTGTTTCTGCCTCTTACTCGCATAATGATTCATATGAGATGATTAGATAAACCTCCTTCACTCAGATCTTTGCAAATAAAAACAGGTACAATAACCAGTGAATGCAGCTACTAATTTCAAAGGAATTCTAGCAGCCTCTTTGCTGAGGCAATCTGATATGAGAATGGTATTTTTTTTTTGCAAGGCTGCTGTTTATTTTTACATCACAGTAATTTCCAGATATACATCCCATTCTATAACTCACTAAGCCATCACTTCTAACAAAGAAAGAACTGAAGAAAACTGACCTACAAAGCAACCAGGTCTGACAGTATAAACAATATTCCTCACTCATGGTCCTCCACCTCTCCAAAGAAAAGAACAAAGTACATTTCTCATCTGTTCTCTGGGTTGACTGTACATCATAATTATTTGCTGTTGAGCTTAACTCTGGTGTTCTTTTCCTTTACACTAGGGAGGACATTATGGATGCTTTCCTGATTCTGATTATGGTTCAGAGAAAAGCAGAGGATCAGAAAGAAATGGATAAGGACTGGACTTGTGATTTCCTACAAGGAACTCCCAGTTGAGGAAATTCCCTCCACCAACTCAGGCTGATACTTTTTTTCTACAGTTTACACTTCTGTAGAGTAAGCCTAGAACATTGAGAAGGTATATATTTGTCCAATATATATCAGAAATAGGATTTGAACCCAGGTCTCATGGCAAATCATTCCAGTATCTTTGCCAAGAAAACTTGAAATTGAGTCAAGAAGAGTAAGACATGACTGAAAAATGCCTGAACTACAACAACAACTGAACTCAGGAGAACACCTAGGCTGTCTCAAAGGTCCACGGGAGAATATATTTATTGCTGGAAAGGATACGAGAGGTCATTTTACAGAAAAGGAAACTGAGGATTAAAAAGTGAATTGACGTGAACAAAAGGACACAAGTAGTAAGAGAGGGAGAAAGGATTTGAGACAAGGCCCTCTCCACAACCAATATTCTTTCTACTTTCCTGCTTCCTATAGTTCCCATATTTCTTTGAATTTTTTAGTTCATTATGTCTTTTTGTTTTTTTTTCCCTGGAATAATATAATTTTATCACCGTAAAAAGCTCCTGATATACAAACTCCCTTCACCAATGCAGAGCAGCACTAGGGTCTATAACTTGAAACCCTCAAGAGTTTCTTGGGGCACCAAGAAGATATGCAATTTGCCAGTGATCATTAAGCTAGTATGGGTCAGAGACCGAACTTGAACACAAACCTGCAGAGTTCCAACGTTTACTCACTATTCAGCACCATCCCAACCCTCCGCCCCCCATACTGCTCCCAGCCCTTGTAGAGAAACTTTCATTATTTATCCTAACATAGTAATATCCCATTATATTTATATACTAATTTCTGCCAGCCATTCTCTAAACAAGGGACATCTACTTTACCCCCAGCTTACTTTTTTGCTGATTGCTGCATTTGTAAGAAAGGCCAGCTCTCATCCTCTATCTTTGTGTAAAACGCATATAAATCTAGTGTCTGAATAGAGCAGACCTGCTGGGAGCATTTATATGTGCAGTCTAATTTTCACAGGACAGACAGAGATGAGTTCCCTGTGGGTTGCAGTGAGGTAGATCAAAGATTTCCTATGTCTCCTTCCATGCCTTCTTGAATAAATGTGCCTTTCAATACAGTCAGTCTATTATTCAATCAGTCCTATGGTCAGAACAATTCAGTTATAAGACTTTGTCTTATGTTTCTTAAAACCCATCACAGAGATGAAGAATCAGACTTGTTCACAAACATGTATCTAGTATCCAAAGATTCTGATATCAAGTCCAATGTTTCTTCTACTACATCACAGAACTTCATACCTTAGAAAGGCAATAACTGTACACTCAGAAAACCAAAATGGATCTTGTAGCTTCCATGAACATTGGTTAAGTCATTTTCTGGAGGCAAAGGGATTAAAAAAATCTATTATCATCATGTTCTCACTTAAACATACATGATCATCTGTGATCAAGTATTGCTTTTTAGACTAAGTTGAAACCCAATTACATAAATGCCAAAAAGTGAAGTGGTAAATTATTAGCTATCCATGATTTGTGGAAGGGATTTTTCTGTGTGAAATGTTGATATCTGAGGATGTGAAAAATCTGGAATAAATTTACAATTCCCTGAAATTTCAGATGCCAAGCACCTAACTATAAACATCTCTCCTTGAATACTTTATATACGGAAGTGATAGTTGTTCATCTTTTACTGGTGCCCTGGAGCATTTTGTTAGCTTTTTAGTTTACCCTAATGTCTCAAAATGTAATAGCACTGCTTGGTATAAAGATCATAGGTAATATGGCATGTAATATCCATCTTTCTTTTTTGCTATTATTTCCCATCCTGTTCCTGTGCTCATGTTCTTTCTGTCTATAGAGTTCAGATTGTAAACCCTCTGGATAGAAATTATATATGTCATATAATGTGTTTGTAAAATTTAACACATTGCTGGTGCTCAATAAATTTGACAGTATAAATGTTGTTGAAATAACTTCAGTGAGTTTTATTAATATAATGAGAAGTGGGGTTTGATTAGAAACAATGGACTGGAAAATCCATAAAAACACATGAATAATTAAAAAGGTGCATTTAATAGAATAAGACAGTTATCTGTTGCTGTTCAGTCATTGCCCAGTTATGGCCAGTTCTTCATGACCCCATTTGGGTTTTCCTGGCAAATATATTGGAGGCTTAAGGAACCTGCCCAGGAAAGAAGATCCCAAACGGAGTCATGAAGAACTGGATCAGACATGAGCAAAAAATGGTTGAACAAAACAAATGAACTCATGACGACGCCAGGGCTGTCTCATAGGGAGTAAGCGTCTGAGGCCAAATTTGAACTCAGGAAGATAAGTCTTTCTGACTCTAGGCCCAGCACTCTATCCACTCTGCCACCTTGATACCCCATGGCAGCAATCTTGAGCTTAAATAATATTGAATTTTCTGCCTTTTGAACTGCATTATGGGTGGTGTTATTGACATGCCACTGTAATTACTCCGAATAACTACTTAAATAATAAGTGCTGGAAGAAATGCTATCTCCTAGGTTACTTTTTCTCCTGCTCTTTTATGTTCCTTCTAATCCACCAAAAAAGAGGGAGGCATAGGTGGCATAATGGATATTGGACTGGATTTGGAATCAGAAAGACATGAGTTCAAATCCACCCTCTGCCACTTAACTAGCTGTGATAGCTCAGTCAACAAACACTTATTAAGCACCAATTATGTACCAGATACTGTGCTACTGGGGATATAAAGAAAGGTAAAAAAAAAAAATCTGCTCCCAAGAAACTTATATCTAATGGAGGAAACGAAAAGCAAACACATATACACAAGCAAGTTAAATAGAGAATAAATAGGAAATAATTAAAGGAAGGAAGGGAAAAGAACTAAGGGAGGTTGGAAAAGGCTTCCTGTAGAAAGTGGAATTTTAGTTTGGATGTGCAGGAAGCCAACAGGGAGAGATGAGAAGAGATGAGCATTCTAGGCACAGGGGAGAGCCAGAGAAAATTCCCAAAGCGGGGATCTGGAGTGTCTTGTTCAGGGAATAACAAGGAGGACAGTGTCACTGAACTGAAGAGTACAGAGCAGGGAGTAAGGTGTAAGAAAACTGGAAAGAAGTAGGGGCAGGGGCCAAGTTATGCAGGACTTTGAACACCAAATACAGGTTTTTAGATTTAATCCTAGAGGTGATTAGGAGCCACTGTTCTTTATTGTATGACCCTGGGCAAGTCCCAGGGTTATTATGAAAATTAAATGAGACAATATTTGTAGAGTATTTTGAAAACATTAAATGTTAGCTATTATTGGAAACTCCTTTCAACCTTTATATGAGGTACATTTAATATGCTCTATGTGTGCAGAATGACCATAAGAAAGTATGTGTATATATGTATGTATATGCATATATGTATGTATATTGTGTTTAGATAATACATGTGTGTATATATATAAAGTATTATATATAATATGGATATACAGTTTACATATAATTTATATCTATCTATCTATCTATCCATCCATCTATCTATCCATCCATCTATCTATCTGTCCATCCATCTCTCTCCCTCTCTCCCTCTCTCTCTCTCTCTCTCTATCTGTCTATCTGTCTATCTGTCTATCTAGTTTCATATCTCCATTGGTATCCCTGCGATAGCAAGAGAAATCAAGTAAGACTCTCAGATGTTGGGAAGAACCCCTATGCTGTACCAATGGGAGCTTATGGACAAGAGGTGAGTGGAATGGTCAAGCACGGATGGGTTACATGTTGGAAGGATCAATTAACAAGTATTTTAACTCATACAACCACTGTAACTAGGGGCTCAAGCCTGAACTATTTTGCATAAGTTCATATAATTTGTGAAGATGATGATACAATACTTTTTGTGTGTGTGTGTGAGAGGGGCAGAATTTGTAGGAAAGCCTGGAAAATGAGAAACATTATTAATTCCATCTTGGAGAGAGACACATTTACCAGACTGTCTTTGGAAAGAGGAAAAAGGCTTTGGGACGTGGTGAATATGCAAAGGCTTTCTTACCTCACTATTTCCCTGATTTCTAACTGCCTCCCTAGAGGCTTTGGAGAATTTCATCTTGGGTGAGATTAGATTCTCTCTAGGTTAAATTGAGATATTTTTCTTCCAGTAGGGGAGCTCATTCACTTTGTGAATTTTATGATATATTTTAACCTGTATAACTTCTCCAATTTCTGTTTGATATCAGTTTGGAACAATCAGTTTACTTATGATTCACTATGTATGACAGGCTTTTGTTTAACTGGTGTTTACTGTGAAAGGGCCAAGCCAGTTGGCATAAACTTAGGGTACTCTGCCCCTTTTAGGGATGACCAAGAAAGTTGGTTGAACTTGAAAAATTTTGCTTAGGGGGCATGGCTAGATGGTGCAGTGAATAGAGCATCAGCCCTGAAGTCTTGAGGACCTGAGTTCAAATCCAGACTCAGACACTTAACACTTAGTAGCTGTGTGACTTTGGGCAAGTCACTTAACCCCAACAGCCCTGCCTTCCTCCCTCCAAAAAATTATGCTTAGACTACTAATACTTAGTGAGGCAGATGAATATAATTCTAGTTCAATATCTCTTCTCAAAGGAGAAGAATATGGGCAGCCTCATGACCGCTTTTCCTGTTCCTTTCCAGGAAAGAATCAAAATTATCCTTGGAAAGGGGTGAGCAAGATTCCAGAGACATTCATATCTCCCTGTGAGCCACATTTAGATAATGCAGTCTCTTGCAAGGGTAGCACATAAAATTCACATTTCTGAAATATCAGCTACCATGCTTAAGAAAATTAAAAAAACCCCCAGAGATATCTAGATAAAATCAGAGATGCACATAAATGTGGTTATATAATGCCAAAGTGCATTACAGGATCATTCTGTAAATGAAGCTTCTACCAGTATTTCCTCCCAATTCAGGGTCTCTCTCATTCTTCCAGCATCCTTGTAATGTCTAAGCGACAGAACAGCCTTGTTGTGCGGCCACCCCCCTCCTCCCCCCCAAGCTGAGTTTTACTTTCTTGGTCCTATCTCATGTGGCTTAACTTGTCTTTCACTATTCCCATCCTCTCTGCTTTCTACCTGTTGTCCCATACTTGAGAGTGCTTTATGAATCTGTGGACAAATTCAAGTTCTAAACCAAAGGCTGGCTATGGTGTTCTGAGGCAAATCAACAATAACAAGAACAACAAATTGAATTTTGAATGTACTGTTATGACTTTTTTCTCACTCCCTGAAAGCACAGAACAATAGTTTTCTAACCCTTCTTTGTTTCTGAGGGTATACCTATAGAGTGAGATGGGATATATCATTGTCTCAACCATTACTGTGTACCAGGCACTATGTTAAGAACTGGAGATACAGAGGGGGTGGAGCCAAGGCAGAACAGAAACAGGACTTTCCTGCAGCTCCAGCTTCTACCTCCTCTAACACATGTAAAAAATGACTCTAAAAAATTTTAGAGCTAAAGAGCCCACAAAGTGACAGAGAGAAACAAATCTCTCACTAAAGGCAGCCTAGCAGGCCAGCAGGAAGGGGCTATCACACTTAGCTGGGAGCAGAACCCAACCTTGTGTAAATCATGCAGTTTTGACCCTAGCGGCAGCCAGAGCAGACTTCAGGAGAGTGAAGCACCAGCAGCTGCTGTGGGAGTTTCTAGACTCCTCACCCCATAAAGGCCAAAAACAAAGAAAGAGGTCAGTGTAGAACTCTGTTGGAACAGGGGTGGATGGAAAAGTGCCCCTAGGGTGAGAAGTTGCAGAGGTGTGGGTAGCTGTGCAGCTGCCACTTGGCTGCCTCAGGAGCTCCTGGCCTGCAGATTGTAGGGGGGCCAAGTGACCATTCAGAGGGTAATTGCTCTTGCTTTAACCTGCTTGGATATGGATCATGGTCTTGGATAGAGGTCCTAGGATGTGTGGCTAGGTGTCAGAGCCTGTGAGGGCTGCAGAAAGGGCTCCCTCCTAATTGCTCCAGCAGCTGCAAAAACCCCAGCAATTTGGTACAAATTTCTCTCCATTCTGAAAGCAGAGTTCTATCTTGGCAAAGAGTTCAAAAGTCAAGTAGTTGACTGGCAACATGAGCAAGCAGAGAAAATTAAATTCCTACCACAGATTCCTTTTCTGGGGACAAAAAGGATCAAAGCATGGAATGAGAGGAAGACAACAAAGTCAGAACTCCAGCATCAAATGCTCCCAAGAAAAATATGAACTGGTTACAGGCCATGAAGGAGCTCAAAAAGGATGTTGAAAACCAAGTAAAAGAAGTAAAGGAAAAACTTGGAAGAGAAATGAGAATGATGCAAGAAAATCAAGAAAAGAAAGTCAACAGTCTGACTGAAGAAAATAACACCATAAGAAATGGACTAACTCCAACGTCAAAAGAGGCCCAAAAAGCCAATGAGGAGAATGCCTTAAAAAGCCAAATTTGCCAGATGGAAAAGGAATTTCAAAAGCTCACTGAAGAGAATACTTCCTTCAAAATTAGATTGGAACAAATGGAAGCAAATGACTTTATAAGAAATCAAGATACTACAAAACAGATCCAAACAAATGAAAGAATAGAAGGCAATGTGAAACATCTCATTGGAAAAACCACTGACCTGGAAAATAGACCAAGGAGAGATAACTTAAAAATTATTGGACAACCTGAAAGCCATGATCAAAAAAAAGAGCCTAGACACCATCTAGCAAGAAATACTCAAGGAAAATTGCCCTGATATTCTAGAACCAGAGGGCAAAATAGAAATTGAAAGAATTTACTGATCACCTCTTGAAAAAGATCCCAAAAAGAAAACTCCTAAGATTGTTATAACCAAATTCCAGAATTCCCAGATCAAGGAAAAATACTGCAAGCAGTAAGGAAGAAACAATTTTGAGTATTGTAGAAACACAATCAGGATAACACAAGACCTAGCAGCTTCTACATTAAGAGATCAAAGGGCTTGGAATATGATATTCTGGAGGTCAAAGTAGCTAGGACTAATACCAAGAATCACCTACCCAGGAAAACTGAGTATAATATTTCAGGGGAAAATATGGTCATTCAATGAAATAGAGGTTTTTCAAGTATTCTTGATGAAAAAACCAGAGCTGAACAGAAAAATTTGACTTTCAAATACAAGAAGCAAGAGAAGCATGAGAAGGTAAACAGGGAAAAGAAATTATAAGAAACTTATTGAAGTTGAACTATTTACATTTCTACATGGAAAAACAATAATTGTAACTCATAAGACTTTTCTCAGCATGAGGACAGTCGAAGGGAATATATATGTATTTATAGGAGGGTATAGGTGTGTACAAATATATATGTAAGGGTGTGCATATGTGTGTATATGTATACATAGACAGAGGGCACAGGATGAGTTGAATATGAAGGGATGGTATCTAAAAAATTTAAGATGTGAGAAAGGAACATATTGGAAGGAGAAATGAAGAGATAGATTAGGGTAAATTGTCTCATATAAAAGAGGCAAGAGAAAACTGTTACAATGGAGGGGAAGAGCAGGAAGAGAAAAGGGAATGGGACAACCTTACTCTAATTGAATTTGGCTTAAGGAGGGAATAACATACACACTCAATTGGGTATCTTACCCTACAGGAAAATAGGAGGAAGGGGGTTAAGATTGAAGGAGAGGGCAGTTAGAAGCAAACACTTTTGAAAAGGGACAGGGTAAAAGGAGAAAATAGAATAAGTGAAGCACAGGATAGGATGGAGTGAAATATAGTTGGTCTTTCACAATATACCTACTATGGAAATGTTTTGCATAACTACACATATACAACCTATATTGAATTACTTATCTTCCCAGTTGGGGTGGGTGAGGAGGGAAGAGGGGAAAAATCTGGAACTCAAAGTTTTAAAAACAAATGTGTATTAATAAAAATTTGTGTTTTTTTTTTTAACGTGCAACTGGGAAATAAGATATACAGACACCGGGGTATAGAACTCCATCTTGCCTTACAAGATAGTTAGGGAGGAAATGGGGCAGGATATAAGAGAGAACAGATTGGAAAAAGGGGTATTCAGTAGGCTAGCTTTTTGGGGGTAGGGGTAGGGGAAGGATGAGGAGAAAAATTTGTAACTCAAAATCTTGTGGAAATGAATGTTGAAAACTAAAATTAAATAAATTAATTAAAAAAAAAAGAACTGGGGATACAAACAAAGGGAAAAGACAGTCCCTGTTCTTAAGCCCACAGTCTTAACAAGTGAGACCTACTGAAAACAACCAAGTACAAACAAGATATAGGCAGGATGAATTGGAGATAATCAACAGAGGAAAGGTACTAGAATTAAGGGGGCTTGGGAAAGGCTTCCTGTAGAGTTTGGGACTTGGGTTTGTCCTAACCAATTAGTCGACTTTCTTTTTATGAGAGAGTAAGAGGAAAATAAACATTAACTATGATCTCCAAAGTCCAAGTATACCCTTGCACAGTGCCATGTTCTTTACTGCTAGTGAATCATTTAATTTCTAACTATATAAGTACCAGAATATAAAACTGTATCCTGCTGGTGATATCCATGATACTGGCAGGGAAGAAAACCTAAACCCTCAACTTCTGCTCTTCAAAGCAATTTTATATATTATTGCCAATTCATTCATAGACTAACCTGTGTAGCTAGGCAGAGATCACCAAGGGAAAGTGGGAACTTATTGCCTTCAGACTATTTCTTTGAGTGCAAAGACTATGGAGATAATCTGTTCTCAGTCAAAGAAAAATTTAATATAGTGTTCCCTGATTTTTTTCTATTTAATTCATCTTTATAGCAAGCCCATATGTGCATTCTCTACATGTACAGGTTTCTCCCTGATGTTCAGCTACATAAGAGAGAGAATTAAATTGTCCACAAAAAAAGCAAATCTGTATCCCTATCCCTTTAGGTTGTCCTAAGAGTTATTGTGTTTATAGCCTTTTTAATCAACTGGTGTGAGGTCCTACTTGTCAGCTCCTTCTATTCCTAACGTTTTTATTTTATGATTAGTCTCAACACATACAACTCCATTTTAGCTTAGGCGTTTTAAGTTGTATAATAATTCTGAAGAAAAAAAGGTCAATTTTTAGAATCACTGGGCTTTCCAAGTCCCTGTAGACATTGTCAGAAGCTCTGTGCATAAAGTAATATTGTCTATATTGATAAGTACCTGGGCCACTGAAACTATGTAATTCATTAAGCTCACCATGGATCCCTGATGGTCAGTTATGGTGGGAAGGGTCTTGGGTTTAGAGGCCTAAAATTCTGGGCCAGGGTTATCATGTCAGTCCAGTGATTCCAGGCTGGAACTGGAAAACAATGTAGCACTAGGACCATAAAATATAATTAAAAGAAAAAAAATTACTTAGAACAAGCCAAAAAAGTGGTTACATTTCATAGTTGACAAGATTAAATGAAACTTCCTTTCATTTCCATATTTATCATGACAACATCAGTGCTAAATCAGAAAGGAGCCCATGCAGGGAAGGGGGAATTACACTTTTTTTTTAACTCTAATCTTCTCCTAGACCAAGTCCCTAGGGCAGCCTCCTTGACTCTGTAAAGGGAAATTAATTCCAACCAAACTAAAATTAATGGAGTTATTATTGTAAGTGGGACAGAACTGTAAAATCATAGAATCATAGAAACAGAGCTAGAAGAGAAATTCAGGACCCATTTAATTCAAACCCTTCATTTTAAGGAGGAATTTGAGGCTTAGTAAAGTAGAGTAACCAGCCATGTTTATTATATAGGTAGCAAGCCTCAGAAGCAAGATTCAAGGCCAGGTAATAACTCTGGACAATTTATTTCCGGTTTTTCTCTTAGTTAGCTGTGTAACCTTGGGTTAGTTAATTTAGGTCTGAACTTCAGATGCCTTATCTGTTTTGGGGGGAGGGAAGGGGTGAGGCAATTGGGGTTAAATGACTTGCCCATGGTCACACAGCTAGTAAGTATGTCAAGTGTCTGAGGACATATTTGAATTCAGGTCCTCCTGACTCCAGGGCCAGTGCTCTATCTACTGTGCTACCTACCTGTCCCTGGGTGCCTTATCTGTAAAAGGAGAGGATGTTACAACTGAGGAGGGTTCTGTGGTCAGTACTGCATAGGGTTCAACAATAATGTTAATAATGTCAGTAATGGTAAAAAAGAAAAGTAGCAAAACAATTTAAAAATTAAATGAAGGGATCAGATTAGTCATAGATCCTTTCCATCTTTAAAGTCTATACCTTTGGAATAAAATCGCAGAATGCTATGATAGAATCATTGGATTACAGGTTTAGAAATGCCAAGAGACCTTAAAGGTCATTAATTTCAACCCCCTCATTGTACAGATGAAGGAACTGAGGTAGGATTTGAAATCGGCTCTTTCTGACTCTACAGCCAGCTAACATGGTTATTTTTTGTATTTAACTGTGTTTAATCATTCATTCAGTTTGTACAGATATTAAATACACAGCTCTTAATTATGATAATGAATAAGAAACTAAAAGTAAAACTTTGGGTTACTAAACTATAAAGTTGGCTGAATACATATGTCACCACTCATCATCACCCAGTTTCATCATGGATATTTAGGAATAATCAATCATGAAACTCACCCATCCAAGGAACTGTTTCACTTGCCAGATTATACAAGAC
The DNA here is from genome assembly GCA_028646575.1 of Pseudocheirus occidentalis. NCBI lineage: Eukaryota > Metazoa > Chordata > Mammalia > Diprotodontia > Pseudocheiridae > Pseudocheirus > Pseudocheirus occidentalis. Next base: position 319,213,166 of record CM053593.1, on the reverse strand, counting down.
AAATTAAATAACAAAAGCATTTAACTAAGACATGAAACACTGCGTTTTAATGGGCAGCTAGATGGTGCAGTGAATAGAGTGCTGGGCCTGAAGTGAGGAAGATTCATCTTCCAGAGTTTAAATCTGGCCTCAAATACTTAATAGCTGTGTCACCCTGGGCAAGTTACTTAACCCTGTTTGCCTCAGTTTCCTCCTCTTTAAAATGATCTGTAGAAGGAAATGGTGAAACCACTCCAGTATCTCTGCCAAGAAAATCCTAAACGGAGTCATGAAGAATTGAACAGGATTGAACAAGAATAATGTGTATAATGGGAAGGGAATGAAGCAGCAAAATTCTCTATGTCCACACACAAACAGATAGAAAATCATCTATCTCCTAAGATAGGGATGGGAAAGAACTCTTGGTGAAAATATATGAGAAAGTAGGAAAAATGCCCCTTAGCACATGGATAATATGAAAAAACTCAACATTTTCTCAGAAACCAGCATCAAGTACCACCTCTTTCGAAGGTTGGAATCTATTGCAAAGAAATGGTATATGAAGAAATTGCAGTTACAAGAAGGACACTTTTCAATGCTAAAATGCCAAAGAATTTCCCTCATTAAAAATGGACAATGGGGTCTTCAGATACTGTAGTGAAATTCCTAGAAAGGATATTAGAGGAGGGAATTCAGGCCCTGGCTCTTAACTAGCTGTAGTTAATCACTCAATCTCAGTCTGCCTCAGTTTCCTCAATTATAAAAATAGGAATCATAATAGCATCTACCTCACAGGGTCTGTGTGAGGCTCAAGTGAGACAATCTTTGCGAATTCCTTAGCATAATTCCTGGCACCTAATAGGTACTAAGGATATGCTCATTCTCCCCCCTTTTTCTTTGTTTTCAGTCCAGACTTGTGATTTCACTGCTGTAGGGAAGGCAGTAATGAAAATCTCTCTAACAAAGGAGAATGGCACCTACCTTATGGTCACAGGGAGTTACCTGAAGCAATTAGAAGTTAAGCAATTTGTCCTGAGTCACAGACTAAGCAAGTTTCAGGGACAGAACCTGAAACAAGATTCTTAGGATGACTCACTTGACACTATAGCATAACTGGATTGATACATATTGCTAATAATCTTAAATTGGATATAAAAATGAATATTATTCCATCCCATCACAAAAGATATAAAACCAGATCAAAGAAAATAGGGGAATGACATTAAAAGAATTTCTGAGCCCTTACATTTCCTTAAAATACTTTAGATTTTATTGTATGGGAATATGTTTGAGATAAGGTCTGAATCTGGTTTCTCATTAGGATTAATTAGTATATCTTATTTGTTGATTCTTCAATCCCTTCTCCAGGATCCTTCTTCCTCTACAGAATTTTGCCATATAGCAACAGTTAAGTTAAAGTATCCAGTCCAACAGTTGCACCTGATGGCAGATCTTGATTTCTAAATCAAATGCCTGTGTTCTCTTGCCCCCTTGACCTGGAAGAACAGATGAAGTAGGTGAGAATGGAGGCAAGAAGTTGGTACCAATTAAATGAAGGTGTTCCTATTTCATATGGTGAAAGTTAAATCAAGTTTTGTCAGTGCTAATGATTCCTGGAAACCATTTACAAAGCTGCCTGAAATAGAAAATCTTTCAAAGGAACAAATGCCACTGTGATGGAGGACATACATAAATCTTGTGATGATTTTTTTTTCTTTTACTCTACTTCGATTATTAGAAACAAACAGGATCTTTTCATTTTGTGCAGGGAAAGGAAGACGCTTGCAGGTTTAATTTTTGTTCCTAGATGATGGTAGTAATTTTTTATTTTTTTGGAGACAGAAGGGAAAATTCAAGGAAGATTGGTCTGGTTAGTTTCTATTTGCATATGAAAAAGCAGATACGAAAATAGAGGATCAAGGTACAATCTATTCACTTTTTGTTAGCAAGGTGATGCTTTAAAAATTATTTTGGATGAAGACAGAGATTTTGGCATGCTTGGCAAAAAATGTGGGTTTCTTTTCTGTCACAATTTTAAGAAAGCAGGATTCCAAATGATGAGTCTTTGTGACCAAACCATAACAACCACCACTGGCAAGAGGAACTTTGGAGCCTCTGTCTACTAGAATCAGAATGTCATGGGATGAATTCATGCTAGAATCCATTTGATTTATTTATAATACTCAGAAAGCTATGTGCCTTTTTAAATTAAGGAGTATTAGGAACAACTCTGGCTTTCCCAGATTTAATCACCATTAAACCATTTATGATAGTTCCTGCATCAGAGACTTAATATTCTTTGATAGTCTTATGTATAATTACTTTTTATAATCGGTTCATAGCTAGGAAGTGATGTAGGGCTAAATCTCCAGGTTTCAAATGGATAAATATTAGCCTAATGTGCTCAATCAATGCATAGAAATAGCTTTAAGCACTTTTCCTGAAAGGGAAAATATTTACCATATATCACAGTTAGATTAGCCTCAGGCACTAAGCAGCTGATGGAGAAAGATTGAAAACCTAAAAAATCACTTTTAAAGTCCTTGCATTTGTGTGAAGGACATACTCAATAGATAGAAAGGGATAGAGGAAAAAAAAATATCCCTTGAATGGTGTTACCTTGAGTAGCCTATAAAACATAGTACTTAGGATCAGAACTATGTCAGAATATTTGCAACTTGAGACACAAAAATGTCCCTTTTTTTAAGGAGAAAAAAAATGCAATAAAGGTTACAGAGAGCTTCTAATCTATTCCGTAGACCAAATTCTTCATTTTATGTGATGGTGAATAGCTCTGAATTAGGTTGTTAATAAATAAGAGCCTCTGCCTGTAGGCCGGGCAGTAACAAGGGTCCTATCAGATAAAATGTGTGATGAATAAATTACCCTCATCTTATAGCTCTAAAACAAAACAAAAAAAATAATAAAGTGATGCAAAATGCAGGGATCAGTGCAGTGAGTTATATTTCTGCAGCTCTTTCTTGGCAATTAGGCAAGTAGAATGACTTTCATGCAACTTCTAAAACTGTTATGAAATAACCTTGCTCCTCGTCTCGAGATGGGTAAAAGTAACTAGAAATCTTAACTATACAAAAGCTTTGCCTTTCTTAAACAAGTAAATTCCTTCTGAGGTGTATCTGATGTCCAATGACGTCAGAATGCTAAAACAATCTGTTTTAGATCAAGAAATCTGAAAGTGAGTTAATTGTTCTTCCACTTTTTGTTCTTGATCTTTACAAAGTGACTCTGCAAGGACTTTTTACTCTCTTGCCCTTGATGATCTCATGCATGCTGATTATTCTTCCATGCAGGAATAGAGACAAGGGATGAACCTGTAATTTCATTCATGCACCACTCAAGCTGGCACATTACTGAAACATGTAGTCTCTGAGAGTTTTGAGAGAACAGGTGACTAGCCCAAGGTTGTATAGTCAGAATGTGTCAGAGGCTGGATGTCAATCTTGGTCTTGCTGGAACCAAGACCAGTTCTCTACTCAATTATTCCATGTTGATTATTCCAAGCAAATGATTTCTAAATCTATGGTCTTTGGTTTCAACCTTGCTCAAAGTTCTAATCCTGCCTCATTCACAGTCTGCTAGATATATCTCTGATAAGTCTGGTCCTGATGATTTCTCAATCTGAAAGTTTAAAATTAAACTAATTGTTTCCCTATTCTCCCATCTCCCCCAAACTGCTTCTGCCTCCTTTCTGTTTTTATGATGCCACCATTCTTATGGTCATCTAGCCTAGAAACCTTGACATCATCTTTGACTGATCTTCCACCATTGATGCATATATCTTATCAAATGCCAAGACATATCAATTCTGTCCTCACCTCAGCCCTCACATACACCCCTCCTTTTCCATTCCCATTGCTATCACCCTGGTTTATACCCTAATGACATTTCACTTGGACTAATTCCATAGTATTTTAAATGGTTTCCCTTGCCTCAATTTCTCTTTCTTCCAATCAATCCTAGTTTGCTTCAACTCTGATCACCTCTCATGCTAATTTTCTTCTTTCCATTAAGAGAACTACCATCTTTCTAGTCATCCATATGTGTAAACTCAGAGCAAACCATTGGTTTTCCTTCTCCCTCACTACTCTCACCCATATCAATAAGTTGCTAAACTTGTCATTTATGTCTTTTCACTATCACTCACATCTGTTCCCTTTTCTGTAGTCACATAGCCACCACCTTCATTTAAACCTGTGTCATTTCTTGCCTAGGCTGCCCTAATATCTACCCCCCTCAAATCCATCCTCCAAATTGACATTCCTTAAATACAGGTCTAAATAGATCATATTTCTTCCAGTGCCCTTCCCAGTACCTTTTATTTTTAGTTTTGATTAGTGTTGATTATCTTCAATTTTTCCAGTATATAGTTTCTTTAAATATAGTTGTCTGAATGTTTTCTCCCCCAGTGGACTGTAAGCTCTTTGAGAGTAGACACTATATTTTACCTTTGTTTGTATCCCTACATAGTAAGCACTTCATAAATGCTTGTGGGCTGGTTGTTGACTGGATTAACATGTCAATTTGTCTAAGTCTGTAAATTGCAGAACAGTTGGTGATATGCAGTATAAGAGGAATTTTTTCTCTAGAAAATTTCTACACTGGTGACATTATGGATACAGACCCCAAATAATTTTAGACACACATACACACATAAACACATACACGTTATATTTAAACACAAATTATACATTGCATATATGATATATACATATGCATATAAATAAATTATCAATGTCCATGTTGTTTCTTCTCAGTAAAATATAAGTTCCCTAAGGGCAGGGAATATTTTGTTTTTTATCTCTGTAACCCTAGTGTCTATCAGAGTAGTTTTACTTATACTTGTTGAAACAATCAACTTGTTGAAAGCTTTTCCTTGGACTTCCAGATTGGAGTAAAGGAGATAGTGAAGGGGATTCCTCTCTCCTCCCTTTCTCTGGGAGAAGAAAATGTAGACTTGCAGGAGAAACACAGATACATGTCTAGGCTTCTAGTTCCTGGATGTCTTTTTCTGATATTCTATTTCCTTTTATGAGAACAAGTCAGAAGTCAGCAATCCTAAGCATATATTTTTCCACATTTGGGTATGCTTTTTGAGCAATATTGCTTTTAAGATTCCCCAAAAGATTGACTACCTGTGTTGGGCTCTGACCTCTCAAAGGGAGATTTCCTTAATAGCATGCTCTTCGGAGAAGGTGAAGAAGATTTTCTACAGAGGGTTGCTTTCAAGCTGAAAGACTAAAGCCATGCCATAAGGGGAAAGAGATTTAGATTTAGATTTTGACAACTATCCATCCATTCATTAAAAAAGAAAAGCCTTAAAACTTAAGAGGAAAGATGAAAAGAAACGAAGTTGGCAAGTGATTTTTCTGAGGCCAAGGAGAGTGATTTTGAATCTCTATTAAATACATGATAAATGCAGGTAAAAGTAACAAAACATTAGCGATTCTTCAGAGAAGGGGAAGCAAAAATTGCAAATAGCACTAAGGATTTGAATTAAATTTAATAAAAGGAAAAATAAATGACAATATTAGAAAAAATCACAAGAAAACTAAAGAGTCTGTTTTTAAAAAAGAAATAAAGATATCAGGTACAAATTCAGTGGTTACAATAAGGCATGAAGGATAAGGAAATTCAGTCTTATTGCTATAAGAGAAATTTGAATTACTTTTGGAAAAGGGAAAGTTAAAATATACATCAAGTAAAACTCAATGTAGATTTCACAGATATATTTTTGTTTTGGAACAGGATCTGTGGTTTCATTACTACAGGGGACTTTTGAAGAGGAAATTTCAGATCAAACGCAGATTAACGTTTGCTTTGCAGCTTATTGTCTTGGAGAGTTGCCTATGGTACTGAAAAGTTAAATGATTTGTACAAAGTGATGCAGTCAGTAGGTGTCAGAGTAAAGACTTGAACCTAGGCCTTTTTTATTCAAAGCCTGATCCTTGCTTTGTTATATCCCACTAAGTCCTGTTTCTCAATATTTCATTACATTATAGTTTTGTGAGAGTCCAGCAATTTTTATAAATGCTATATCATTAGTAGAGTAATGCTATTACTATATCTGGGCAGTTAAGTTGGCATGGTAGATAGAGCACTAGGTTTGGAATCAGGAAGATTCATGTTAATGACTTCAAATTTGGTCTGAGACATTTACTCTGTGACTGTGTGACTGTGGGCAAGTGACTTCAGCAAGTTTGCCTCAGTTTCCTCATCTGTAAAATGAGATGGAGAAGGAAATGGCAAACCACTCCTGCATCTTCACTAAGAAAACCCCAAATGGGATCATGAAGAAGTGGCATGACTAAACAAAACAAGAAGTTATTTTATCTGACTGCATTGTCATTGTATCTTCACTTTCAAGCAGAACTACACTATCATATCAAAATCATAAAAATCTAGTCCGTTTCCAAATATTTTATTAAAATGTTAAAAATGTTGCTCCATAGGAAAGCAGCTCTCTCGTCTTCTAGGCTCCCCAAATAACTTTTCTGAGGAAAGGAATAAAGGGCCCTGCCCCCAATCTAATTTGCTTCACTTTCTGCTGGTCCTTTTTTGTACTGTGGTCTTCAAGCTACCACCAGGAGAGTGCTCACATTCCTTTCTCAAAGAACACCAGTAACTTTCACAGAATGACCTCCTACAGTATTTCCGCTCAAAGTCAACCACCCATTAACATCCCAGTTGCATATCAAACAAATATATTACTGTGCTATACTTCTTCATTCATATGGTAATTCTTCAAAATTTTGGTTCTTGACAACTAGCTTTTCCAGGAGATTATGTCCTGTCATGGTCATGTAAAACCACTGGACAGAATGCCTGGTAGTAAACACTGGATATTAAAACTGCATTTGCTTAGTAACAAATTGTACAAAGAAAGGCCTCCAATTAAATTACAAAGCAGGAATCATAAAAACTATTTGGTGTTGGTTAAAAATAGAAAAAGCAGAACAATGGAATAGTCCAGACAAGAAAGAATCAGAACCAAAGCAGTTCAATAACCCAGTATTCAAGTCATATCTGTCTACCCAAACATAAGTCACTTAGGAAATAACTTCCTATTTGACTATCATCTCCGGGAAAACTAAAAAACAATCTGACAGAAATTTGGTCTAGATAATCATGTTACAATACATAACACAATAAACTTATAATGTATAGGTGACCCAAATATCAAAGATCATTCTGTAAAAGAAAATACAAGTGATTATGATTATCTGTTTGGTTGTTTCAGTCCATGTCCAACTCTTTGTGACCCCATTTTGGGATTTTCTTGGCAAAGATACTGGAATAGTTTGCCATTTCCTTCTCTAGCTTATTTTACAGATAAGGAACTGTGGCAAAGAGGGTTAAGTGATTTGCCCAGGGTCACACAGTTAGCAAGTGTCTGAGATTTGAACTCAGGAAGATGAACCTTCATGACTCCAGGCTCAGTGATCTACCCACTTCACCACCAGGCTGCCCAAGAGAGAAATAATTCAAAGCAATTCTGAGGTTCTACTTCTTACCTAGTAAAATGGCAAGTTAACAAGAGTGAAATAGTCAGTTTGACTGATTTGGAAAGCAAACCAAGGCACTGTTGGTGAAGCTATAAATTAGCGCAACTATTTTGAATTTTGAATTCTACAAAGATAATGATCAAAATGTTCATACTCTTTGGCCAAGGGATTTCACGGATAGATATATACCTCAAAGTGAGCAGAAATAAAAAGAAAGGCTTTGTATTCAGCCAAATATTTAGAATAGAATTCTTTGTAGAAGCAAAAATGTTCTTTGAATCACTAAGCAAGTTGTCACTCATAAATGTAATGGAGTATGTCTATGCTATAAGAAATGATGAAAATAATGGAGACACATAAGTGGGAAGATATATAAATAGAAGCAAAGTGAAATATGCAGAACCAGGAAAACAATATGCATGATTACAACAATAGAATAACAACAGAAATAAAGAATAACAACAGAACTAAAACTGAATGTTGCAAAATGAATAAGCTGGGCCCCAAGAACAGATATGAGAAGGCACCAATTCCTAGAAACTTCTTTGCAGAAGTGGGGAACTATAGGTGCATGACACTGCATATAATGTCAGATTATTTTTATATGTAGATTGGATTTGCTTAATTGCTTTTTCTCCTCTTTTAGGTCCTTTGTCATAAGGGATAGAGGTCCTGGAGAGGAAGAGAACAGAAACACATTGGGAAATGAAGATAATGTTAAAAAATAAAAGCTATAGGATAGAGATAGAGGCTGGACCTACAGTTTTCATTGATATAGGAAACTTCCCCCATGAGGAATCTTCCTTCCTTCCCCATTTCAAGTCACCACCTTCTCTTCAACTTATAATCTTAGAAAGTTGCCTACAGCACTGAGAATTGCTCTATTATTTCCATTTTAGAGATGAGAAAACTGATGCTGAGAAAAGTTAACTCCCCAGGGTCACATAGCCAGCATGTGTCAGAGGCAGAAGGCATATCCAGGTTCCTGGCTCCAAGGCAAGTTCTCTATCCATTACATCATGCCAAAATATGTCAATAAAAATTAAACTAAAAAAAAAGTCCTCCAACACAACATAGAAATGAATGGCATCCAAAATTTAAGGTTATTGAAACATGCTTTTAATGATGTAAGTTTCAATTCCATATAAAATTTCCATATGAAATTCTGTAGGATAAGACAGTTAAATAGACCATTGCATTATCTAAACCATTTTCCCATAAACTTGTCCCCCTCCCTACTCCATACACACATACACACACACACACACAAACATACACATGCACACAGTTTAAGCATAGTTTGAAAAATTACAAATCTCCATAAAGTTTTATAGCTGCCCTGAAAATACTTTTTATATCTCCAAGTGCTTAAGCATTACATTCCCAAGTACATGGATATAACTCTCTAAACAACACTCTGTACTGAATGCTTTTATTATTTTGTAAACAGCTACAGAAATATACAATCTAGATATCTATGTCTGTATGTGTTTAATTTGGATAATTAACACTATGCAAGCAAATGTACTATTTGTTTGTTATTGCTCTGTAAAAAAATTATTTGCATGTTCAGTATACCTCAGACCAAAGCATCTAATTGCCCAATTTACTAATACTTTGTGAGGACAACTATGTATTTGCAATCAATGACTAAATTGTACATGCAAACCTTATACTCTTAATTATAATGATGACTGCCTATATAAGTGCACAAATCCAATTTGCATCTCCACATAATCCAATTTCCCCCGTTTTCAATATTAAAGGGAATCTGGCAGTATGTGGCATGCAGCTCACGATCATTTAAACAACACAAACTTTGAAGGCATGCTGCACTTCGTTAACACTTCCTTTATGTGGCACAGTATCAAATCACTTGTTGGTTCCTTAGTGCCTTAATATGAATGAATCATAACACTCTACTTGGAATTTGGCAACCCGGTGGGCAATTCTGCACCTGTTATGACACACGACCTGCATATTGAGGACTCTGAGTGCCTTGTGCCTCCTGAAGCTCACCTCATTATGCAGCGGTGCACTAATAGCTATGTGTGTAATCTCCAGCTTCCTGGACAGATGGGAAACTGAAGATGTCACCGAAAGAACGCATTACAATCTTTGCTGTTAGTGCCTAGTTCCTTGTGTAAAGCTAAAAGATCAATTCATTTTTCTGTTAGCTACAACTAAGATACAGTCTGGAAAATAATGTGAGATAACAGAGTCTGTTGCTTTGGAGAAAATGCCAGCCACCAGAATTCTCTTATACTCAAAATTACTCCAGAGGAGTCTGGTCTTCCAGATTAAAACAATCCAAATCGAATGTTATTCATCATAGATTCCATTTAATTCTCTATACCCTTTATCCATCCTGGTGATTAATTTACTCCCCTGTGATAGGAAAGCAGAAAATGCAACTTTCCTCCCCAAGGAGGGATGGTGGACCAGAATGCTTCCCTCTCCTTCTCTGACTAATCTTTTAAGTCATAGGGTCAATAGCTGTTTCCAAACACATTCCCATAGACCATTATCTAGAAAAACTCAATTCACTATGACCTTTAAATTGAGCATGCTCTTTAATTAAACGTCGATGAAGGGCAATTACTGAAAATCAATCCCTGGCATTTCCTAATTGCAGAACAATTTTCCATTGCAGGGTTTATCTTCATGAAGTCTCTTATCCCAATCTTCCCGAATCTCATTTCTGTGAGTATATTTTCAAGGGTATACTGGCCTTCCCCCGAACTTGCTTACAAGCTTCTGCAGACATACATTAATGTGTCCTTAGAAATGAAACAACCAAAAAAAAAATTCTGGCTCAGACTTCTATTTTGAGATTGGTCTATAGTATTGTACCTAAAGCCATAATGAGGGATTGCTTTTTAGCCACTCTAGTGGCTTGAAAAATAACCCTCAAGTTCTTAGCACAGAACTTGGCACATAATAAATGAAGCTGGATTTGAACTTAAAATTTTCCTGACTTCAGGCCCAGGGCTCTAGTTGCCTCTAAACTCTAAGTTGGAAAAGAATAACTAAATGGCAGCAATGGAAGGAATTTCCACAACGGGAATTCCTCACACTAACAAAAATATAGATCTAAACCAATAGCAAAGAAACCAATCTGAAATTTAAAAAAAAAATTGCACTGAAGAATACTAATTTAATAGTCCTAACTTGAGGTGGCACAGTGATAGAGCACCAGCCCTGGAGTCATGAGGACCTGAGTTAAAATTTTGGCCTCAGACACTTAACACTTACTAGCTGTGTGACCTTGGGCAAGTCACTTAACGCCAAATGCTCTGCCCTCCAACCTCCAAAAAAGAAAAAAAAATAGTCCTAACTTGAAAAAATGATATTTATAAAATGTTAGAAAAATAGGGGAAAAAGCATACAGAGGATATATGTATATAAATATATGTATATATACATATATGTATGTATATATTGGATCATTCATTCATTCACCTAACACATCTTTAAGTAACATATTTACATACTGCCTACCCACTAATGAGGACAACAAGGAATATTTGCTGAAATAACAATGATATTAGCAATGATATTAGTATCTTACATTTACATAGCATGGTGGCTCTTAAATTTTTTATACCTTTATATATACTTTTCACATCTCTAAATATTTAAAAAATTTTTTTTATATCTTTAAATTTTTATTCCTTAAAAATGATTGAGGATTCCAAAAAGTTTTTGTTTATGTGATTTATATTTATCCACATTTATAATACTAGACATTAAAATTAATAAAATTTTAATTAATTTAAAATACTAACAACAAATATTAATATAACATACTTTTTTCCCCAAAGAAAACATTAGTGAGTAGTAGCCTTGTCATATATGTTTTTTGCAAATTTTTTAATGACTGGATTAACAGAAGACAGCTAGATACTTATTCATTCAACTCATCATAGTACATTGCTTTGCTTAATGATAATATTTATATAGCACCTACTATGTGCCAGGCACTGTTAATTACTTCACACATATTTTCTTACTTGATCCTCATAATAACTTTGGGAGGTAGGCGCTGTTATTATCCCCTTTTACAGTTAGGGAAACTGAGGCAAAGAGATTAAGGGACTTGCCCAAAGAAAATTCACTCTAACATAAATACCTAGTCAGAACAGGGAGAATATTTTAACAAGTAAATAATGTAAGCGTATCATTGTGAAAATTGTTTTAAACTTGTGAACCCTCTGAAAGGGTACTGGGGTCTTTGAGAAAAGCTGACATCACACTACAAAATTTCCAATGTATTTTATTTTTATTACCTCATTTGAGTCCCACAGCAAAACTGTATGAGATATGTACCACAGGCATCAGGATACCCAGTTTATAAAGAAAATAAAGCTCAGAAAGTTTAACTGATCTGCCACTGTCACACTGCTAGTAACTACAGAAGGCAGAGTTTGAACCCAAGTCTTCCTGATTTAAGTCTAGCACTCTATGCTCTATGCTCTGTGCAGGCTAGTGTTATACTTTATGATGTCCTTAAAGGTTAGAGATCTAGGCTGATATTTAAAACTGCCTTGGGGGCAGCTAGGTGGTTCAATGAACAGAGCACCAGCCCTGCAGTGAAGAAGACCTGAGTTCAAATTCAGGCTCAAACACTTACTAGCTGTTGTAATGGTAATCAATTTGTTTGATATTTAGGGCTAAGTGGACAGGATACTTAGGGCTAAGTAGATCAGATATTTAGGGCTAAATATAGAACTCTGTCCATTGGTGACAAGGTGTGAACTCCCCTGTTGACTTGGGAGAAGGCCAGTGCTTATAAGAAGGTGAATTTTGGAGAGACAGATTTTTGGAGTTGGCTCCTCAATGAAGGAGGATTCGTGGAGACTGAAGTCAGCTGAGAGGAAAGAGAGAGAGTGTTCCTCTCCCAGTATCTGAAAGCTGACTGAAGACATGAACAGGATGGGACTTTGTTTGCTGGTGGCCTGGCTGATCCTTGAGTTCCAGGCAAGAGAAGTCCTGAAGGGTTTGAGGTGTGCTGAACCTG
>CM053593.1:319177610-319200144 GCA_028646575.1 Pseudocheirus occidentalis | reverse complement strand
CATCATGGGTGTTGTGAATATCTCATTATTGATACAGCCTGACACATAAAAGTCACTTAATAAATGTTTATTGAATAAAATTACACCTCCCTTACCAGTTTATATTAATTCAACAGCTCTAAATATGCCAAATTGGAAGGGAGGACAAGAATCCTAGTAACAGGATGAAAGGCTTGGAGTGCAGGTAGTGGTGCAGAGTCAAGTGAGAGAGCAGAAAACAGTAAGTGGCTCTCCCTTCATCTGCCTCTAGCTCATTTCATTTTCTTTTAGCTCTGTCTCATTTATGCCAGTTCTACTACCAAGAGGCATTTCTCTGTAACAGGTTCTCTGCCATGTTTTGTGTCCCTTGGTCAAAAAGCAGTTCCTTCTAGGTGTTGAGATATTCCTTTCTCATCCTTTAGCCTGTAATGCTTTGCTGAAAAGTAGCCCATGGGGAGACAATGAGTAAATCCACAACTCCCTGTTCCTAAAAGTTTCAGTGATAGTAGTCTGGGAAGTGGGTTGATGTGAACGCTTGCTGTGAGATCTGCTGCTGTGTAATTCATCTCTGTCTCATGTTCCTATTTAAGAAAAGGGACTTAGCTATAAAATAACATCAGTTGTCTGGCTTGCTGAAGGAAGAGTCTGTGGAAATGGTGGCTCTTGAACAGTGAATTGATGATGACCTCTTAAGTACAGCAAACCTGGGAATGGCCATCACGGACCTAAATAATACACATGAAGTAACCTATATTATTTCTGAGCCAGGAGAGTAAATACCCTAGAATTCAAATGAAAACAGCATAGAGAGTATTCAACAGCTTCAAAAATAATGGAAAGTGTAAGAAAGGTCAGGTGGAAAAATGGCTGCTGGATTTATCTGTGTAAGTACAATAAATAAACAAAACTGTGTCTGAGCTCTCTTCTGGATGATTATATTGCTCTCATCATAAGCCTTCTCTTCTCTGGCTTTTGTTTCTCCTCAACCTGTTGTTACAAGGGGCGTATTTCAAGCTAGAAATGTAGCTTGTGTGAGGACTGGAACTTCCCTTGATGGCAATGACTCTTGGAAAATAACCTTCCTTCCTTAGGTAGTCTTCTAGCAAACCATGCCTATGCCAAGTTCCTCAATAGCCTCAAAAGAATGGCCACCGCTCCCTTGTTCTACCCTCTTGACAACTCTCACAGAGGCACAGACTCAATTCTCTAGGAGAAAGATTGTTCTTCCAAGTAGAGCCAAATGAGAGAAGCTCCCTCACCCCTGAGCAAAAGAATTGGTAGTCAAGATATAGGCAGTTGGGTGGCTCAGTGGATAGAGTGAATGCTGGGTCTGGTGTCAGGAAGTCCTGAGTTCAAATTCAGCCTCAGATACTTACTAGCTGTGTGACCTCAGGCAAATCATTTAATCTCTATTTGCCCTAATCTACTGGAGAGGGAATCAGCAAACCATTACAGTATCTTTACCAAGAAAACCCCATGAACAGTATGGTCCATAGGGTCATGAAGAATCAGACATGACTGAATTAATGACACAGTTAAGATAAAGCTTAAGACTACTGATTTGATTGTAATGACAGTAAATGACATAAGATACGTGTTTTGAATCTCACTGAATATAGTTAGAGAGAGCTTGTTGTAGTAGAAAAAGTGTTTGAATTAGAATCCAGGAAAGCTAGTTCTATGAGTAAGGAGATCATGGGTAGGCCACAAAAAGTCTCTGAGCTTTAGTTTCCTCATATATAAAATAAAGGTAATTAAACCATAGAACTTCTCTCATATGATTCTTACAAGGGTCTAAAACAAAATCACAGAATTTCAAAGGAAGAACTTAAGGGCATGTGGCAGTCATCTGATCCAACATACAGCTATAAAACACTTCTGAGCCAGGTGGCCGTGGGGTGGTTTCTTGAAAAAACAACCCTGTGGTACTTTGCATGTTCAGGGAGACTTTGGAGATACTGAGGGTAGAGAGATGTAAAGGAGAAAGAGAGAAAGATGGATTTCAAGGAAGGACAAGAATGAAGACAGAAAGAGGAAGCCACATTCTAAAAACAGGCTTGCCCAGGAAGCCATGAATCCACATAGTATGGTGGAGTCTTCCCTCCCCACCTGCCTCCCAGAGCTCAAAAAGTTGCTGTACGCCTCATGGAGAGCAAGAAGGAAAGATAGAGAGAGTATCCATGTGGGCTCAAACACTTATTAGTTGTGTGATGCATTGGAAAGGCACTCAATCCTATATATCTCAGTTCCTCATCTGTAAAAATGAATTAGAGAAGGAAATGGCAAACCCCTACAGTATCCTGGCCAAGAAAACCCCAAATGGAATCATAAAGAATTTGAAATGACTGAACAACAACACATGAAGTCGAAATTTTCCTCTGTGCCACAAATTCAGCCATCTAAGAGACAAACAGGATGTCTAAGCAATCCTTCACAAGAGAGTTCTTAAAATTCTTAAAACATCTATCCTGTTGTCCCTAAGTTCTTCATTTTTCTGGTTAATTAATTAAGCCCAGTTCTTTCAAAAGATCCGCATATGGCATGAGTTTGAGACCCTTCACCAGTCTGGTTAGCCTCTTCTGGACGGTCGTCATCTTGTCAATTTCATTCCTAAAATGTAGTGCCCAGAGCTAAACATAGTATTCCAGCTGTGGTTATATATGAGGGCAGAATACAATGAGATGTTCACATTCTCACATTTGGAACTTATTTCTCTTTTACTGAAGCCTACAATTATTTTTGCTTTCCCTTGTTGCACAGTATTATGAGCTCACCCAAACCATCAGATATTTTTTCAAGTGAATTTCTGTCTAGTCACACCTTTCTCTTGAGTTTATGAAACTGATTTTTAAAAACACATCTATGACGACCATAATGCTGTTATACTAGTTTGTTTTTCCCCTAGAGGCAATATATATTTATGTGTATTGCTTTATGAGGTTCATATTAAACTACTACTAATATTTATAACTAACATTTTTATAGCATCTACTATGGGCCAAACACTTTGCTAAGCCCTCTCAGTTGAGCCTCACAACAACTTCTGAGGTAACTGCCATTATTATCCCTCTTTTACAGATGAGGAAAGTGACTTATCTAGGATCACTCAGTTATTAAGTGCCTGAGCAAGGATTTGAATTCAAGTCTTTCTTACTTCAGGAGCAGCACTCTATCCACTGGGCTACCTACTTCCTTGCCTTGAACCTTGGGCATTTCTGTAGTCATTGCAGAGGTGGCTACAACTGTGGTTTCAGCGTGTGTCTTCTATTGCTAGATGCTAAGAGGGCTGATGGCCCCTCTTGATCTCTCCCTTCCTGTCCGCAGCTCAGTACTATTTTCTTTTCCTCCTTTTGGAGATTGTCTTTATGGTGCTCTCTTCACCACCCCAGCTCAGTTCATAATACCCCTACCCCTCTCTTTTCAGTAGTAGATACTGGAAATCTCTTCTGATTCTCAAGTAGTTTTTGCTTTCATAATAGCTCCTTAGAAAGTAACCAACTTTCTCACTCAATTAGAACAGACTCCTGCTGCATCTAATTGAAACATCTCTGATTGATTGATTCAAGGATATTTCCAAGACTCATTCAAACCAAGCTCTGATTGATTTAATCAAGAATTCTTTCCTAATAAAGGTAACTACTTTTAAGTAAGGGTGAGATAATCAATGATCCCTGCCCTTAATTTATTATTAACCTATAATTATTATTATTTAATAAATTCAATCTAGATTCATAACAATGTTCTACCATATGAGGTTCTGAATAAGGGAACAAGAGGGGCCCTGGGGAAGCAGGGAGTACTGAGAATGTGAGAGACTCAGAGCTGATATGATCTTTCAGAAAGATGAGTTTCTGGAGACAATGATGGGGTCCAGGGGAAAAGTGAGGTGGAAAAGGAAGAGATGCCTGCCCTAAACCCTCTCCTTAAATTTTAAATTTTAAGGCTTAAAAGGAGGATATGGGAGGAGCTCCCTTCCAAAGAGGGAAGCCAAGGCAGAAAATTTGGTCAGCATGTCATGTAAGCCTTTATCACTGTTAAAAACTGTAAATAGTTCAGGACCAGGAACAGATCCCAGAGGCACTTTACTAGTGAGTGCTTTCCCTTCAAGTTTATATCAAATGGTCACTATTTCAGTCAGTCCAGTGAACCAATTGAGAGTTCCTCCATCTGTACTTTTGTCTGGATCATAACTTTCCATCTTATTTCACAAGATTAGCATGAGAAGCTTTATCAAATGCTTTGCTAAGATATGGATAGTCATCACACTATTTATATTGTGCATAAAGTACTTTACAAAAGTTGAAACACAATTAAATAACTGTCATTACTGCAATGGGAATTAAGTTGAAATGTTAACTTTAAACTCAAAAGTTTCTATTTATCTACCTAATGCTACATTGCCATTTTCATTGGTGTGATGGGAAAAAAAACAATGTTCAAAAATCAAGAAACCTATATTCTCTTTGTTCTCCAACTCATCAGCAGTTTCAACCTGGACAAATTACTGGAACTCTGTGAGATGCAGCTTAAAGATGTATAAAATTATGAAGTCCTTTCCAGCTCTATCATTTTATGACTTTCTTCATTATTGCCCTATCCTCCCCCCCCCCTTTTTTTAAAGTTACAAGCAAAGTAACTTCTGTGTTTGCTTTAATGTATCTATGAGTCCCTGGGTTTTCTTTTCTTCTGTTTACCAAATCTCAACTGGTCTGAAGGCTAGTGTGGGAATCATCTTTTTTTTCAATTTTTAAACATTTTGATTTAAAGTTTTGAGTTCCAAATTCTGTTTATCCCTCCTTTCTTCTTCCCCCTCCCTGAGATAGTAAGAAATTAGATATAAGTTATACATGTGCAATCATGTGAAACATTTCCATATTGGGACTCATTTTTTTCAAGGAACTCTAAAAGAGTCAAGAGTACTATCAGATTTTATCTAAATATATTATTGAATATGTAAATACATACCGAGTATTTGCTTTTTTGCAAATATTTTTAGTAGAAATGACTCTGTGGGTTAACATAGGAATTTGGGACAAGCCTTTTGCAGTGTGTCTTTTCCTATAGTTATGATTACAACTATTATCTTATAAAGCTAAGATTTTGATGGGTACTTCTCTCTTTTTTATATAAATGGAATGGGTGTTCAAATGAAATGTGGATCTAAAGTATCATATAGTTTCACAATTAAGAAACTGTCATCCACACTAGAAAATACATGCTATAATTGGTTTTGGCACCTCCTCTATCAATCATATTCAAAGTAAAATGGAGAAGCAAAATTTTTCTAAATAATTTTACACTTTCTTCCAAAAAATAAGTATTGAAGAAAGCGAAAATTAGAATTTTTTTCATCCAATCACTCAGATGATGCCCTGGCCCTTTGTTTCCTTGGGCAAGTAAAACAAAAATCGAAATTTTCCTTTAATAAAACAAGGCCCTTGCAAATTCAATGTTCCAGCCAATGTACATACTGATATGGAAATGGTTAAGAAAAGTGATGAGGACAAAGCTAATCAAAACAGAAAAATGTCAGGGCATACTCTTCCTGATACACTGACTGTCCTTCCAAATTGCACTCTACTAAGGAGAAAATTTATTCCTGGGAATTAAATGGCTGCTTTGTTCAGCCCCATGCAGAGATGATTGTCTTGTTCAATTCAGGACTATTGTTTCCATTTTTCCCTCTCATATTGGCAGGCAGTTAGACTGAAATGCACCTGTATTCAATCCATTTTGTCTTTTCCCCCATCTCTATTTAAAGATGAAAAATCAAATACAGAAATAATAGAACCCACATTTTCCCTTACTTTTTAACTACCGTTTTATGCCAAGTATTTACCTGGAAAAGTAAAGCAGCCTGATGCTGTGTATAGAGAGCTAATCTTGGTATCAGAAAGATCTGGGTTCAAGCCTCAGAGCAAATCATGTGAACTTTCGGTGATCCAGACAACTCTTCAAAACTTGAAATTGAGAACACATCAATTTATTATGGTCAAGCAAGTTTCCATATCAGGAGTTCCCTATCACAAGGAAATCACAGGCCCAGTTCAATTCCCGTCCCGTTTTATCTAGCGTTCCTTGGGATCTCAAAGACCATAGCTTCCAATTTCCTCATTTTAAGCTATGGCAACTAAGACCCTGAGATGATGAATGATTTGTTAAGCATCAACCCAGGTAGTGTGAGGGGTGAAGTCTGAACCCAGCTCCTCTGAATCCAGAGTTAATCCTCTTTCTACTCTTTCATGAAGCCCTCCTGAATGATTAAAATAATAATAACAGGACATATTCTTTTAGTAAGCTCATCAATATGCATTTGTTTCATCTTATTAGAAAACAATGAATCATCAAGACAGATTCTTCTTAGCATCACAATTAATTCTTGATAATAAGCTGAAAATTTAGGGATGTGCATTAATTCCTTATGGCCACCACCAATTCTCTAAGACATAGTGTTTCTTACATTCTGTGCTATGGACAAAAAACTTATGATGATGGGTTATTACCATCATTATCACAGGGACCTATATTTTGGCTTCAATTTGGAAGTCAGTATTTCTAACCACTTTCCATATCACTGGGATAGATGCTCTCTGCCAAGCACATTACAGTAAAACCTTGATTAATGTACTGAATGTGTTCCAGTGAACCCAAGGGAGTGACTAGTGATGATAATTTCAGGCTCCACAGCAGGACAGCTGGGGAGATGTTTTTGGTCAAAGTGGATTTTCCTGGCAGCCTTCAAATAATGCCATGCAAGCAAGTTCCTCCATAGTTATTGTCCTGGAAGTAGTGTTAACTCCTTCATTCCATCACTAGATAAGTCAGCCTAATTCTGGTGACTGAAAAATCCTACTTTTATGGAAAAGAAGCAATCAAACATATAAATATTACCCATTCATCTCCTTATGAGGTAGGACATGAAAAGAGGTTCCTTCTTGCTAACATAGATCTAGTAATTTCTGTTACACAAATTTGAAGGGGTCTTTTTCTGAAGTGTTTGATAGAAGGCTCAGAATTTAAACAATAATCTTTAGCAAAGATTCCTTATGAAGGATAGAAAGCCCCAGAGTCTAAATTTAATCTAAGTATGACTGATACATTACACTTAGTGTGAGCTCTGGATAACGGTAAGTGGGATATGACATTCATTTTGATCACTAAGGTCCCTCTTGCCTCACAGAAAAACAGCCTGGATCGATGAGGATTAGGGAAGAGAGGGTATACAACACTCACCTCAGATAAGGCTTCCACCTATGTAGTCCAGTTTCTTTATATAATCTGCTAACCTGATTGTCTCCATTTATCTATATTTATGTAGTTACTTACCCCTTACTCCATGATTCTGATGCCTACTGTAGCTGTCATTCCAAGTAGCCTGAACTCTGACACAAATGTTCAATATTTTTGATTATCCCAAGATTTTATGGGAAAAAAGAGAGATTTCCCCATTCCCTCATAACTGAAAACCATGAGCATGGCCATGATATGGTTACCAGTCATACACTCTGCATAAATCCTGCATGCCCTGTCATAGCACTTCATTATTTAATTATTTATTGTGAAGACTGTGAGATAGAACACCACCATGCAAACACAAACAAAAAAACAACAACGAGGAGATGACAAATCCACTGAAAAACTCAAGTACTGAAACATAAATAGTAGTAAAGTATATTATAGTGAACAGTCTGAAGATGCCAGGAGGGCATCAGGTCCCTTTTGGAGGGCAGAAAAAGTGATACTGAAAACAAACTTCATCTAGTTCATAATTTTGCCTCATTTTGGTCATACTTAACCTCCCAAAATATGTGTCTGTCTCTGTACGATGTCCCAAAACTGTTGCACAATTTTAAGTTTGTACAACTTACATAACAATAGGCTATGAAAGCTTCAAATTGCACTAAGACTTTTGGGACACCATGTATATACATATGTGTTTGTGATATACAATATATATAGACAATCTATAAACAAAAAATAGCTTGGACCTTCAAAATAAATGGAAAGTTATGCATACATTTATCTCTTTAATGTTATTTTTCTTAATAAGCTTCAATGTTAATGACCTAAAATTGCACAAGATTAATGAGACAAAACACATGTGACCTTGCCTTTAATGACAATATTTTTGGGTGGATCTTATTATTTTAGTCACTAGCCACAATTTTCAGAAACAGTCTTTAATGGAGACCTGATAGGAATAAGAAGAGAAAAAATATTAGGTATTTCTGGAGAAGTGTAGGAATTATAGAAATAATTATGGGGAGGAACAAAAAATATGAGATAATAATTAGAAATGAAAAGTTGAATTTTTCACTTCCAGCTCACTGTGCTGTCTGTTCCACCTCTCCTAGCATTTCACCTACTAACTTAAGGATGACTTTACCACGAGAACTTCTTGTTGACTGGTGAATTCCTTCTGAGGACCACCATATCTTGAGAAGTCCCAGCCATATACTGCTCACTGCAATTTCAATTCATCCTTTGATCTTAACCATAACCTCCTTCCACTTAAGTAGTCTCTTCCCTTCCCCACAATTCCCTTTTCAGCTCCACTTTATGTGTGTTTTCTCTGATTAGAATGGAAGCTACTGAAGGGTAGGAGTCATCTTCTTTCCCTGTTTCCCTATTCCCTACACTTCATGCAGCACCTGGTACATAGCAAGCACTGCTTTATTCATGTATCGATCTATATGTAATCTGTCATCTATTTGTGTATCTGTGCTATCCATGTACATACGTATATATGTATCTATCTCTATATCTAAAGCTTCATTAAATGAACTGAAGCCTGAGAGGAAGTGAGATGAAGAGGCATTTCCGGTTTTAGAGTCAGTAGTACCATCTTCTAGTCCCTCACCTCTATCATTTGGGTGACTTGGGTCACATCAAACTCTGGAGTCTGTCATCTAAAGAATGATTGCTTTAGGTGAGGTCTAGACATTCTAGCTTGAAGATTCTGATCTTTTACATAAACGATTAGCTCATTGGTTACTTATCCTTCAATGTCAATTATGAATGCTTTACAATGAGTTTTGGGGTGGAGAGAATCAATAAAATATCATTTAAATTTTAAATTTCTATTTCAACATTATGGGTAATTTCTGGTGAAGTAACGAGGCTCCTATTTAAAAAAGAATTCTAGGGAAAATAGTTACCAGTCATTAACGTGTTTTAATTTCAGGCATAAAACACAGCGTGGTTAAGCTTAGTAAATCTGTATGGTCAACACAGAAAAAGTGGGATTGATTATGAATGGATTACTGCTGTTTTAATCAATAATGTATAAAATCTTAGTTTCCCTGAGAGAGAGAGAGCATCAGAGCCTGCAGGTGGACTGAACAATGGTAGCCAAAATAAGTGTTCCCTTGTTATTTCAGGAACTACTTCTTTTACCAATAGGAACAAAGTGCTTTTAAAAAATTTACAATACCATATGGGCATATGGACATATGGATGCCTCATAAATGCTTTACATCAAAGTGCTATTTTTACATTTTCAACATAACAAATATACTAAACAGGTGTTTTCAAATGTCACACTTTGAACAGCAGCAATTTAATTAGCATAACAAATTCACAGTTCATGGTAATGTCCCTGAAATATTAGTGGAAAAGATATGTCTTATCTCAACCATGCTTCAGCCACATCGTTAGAGGAGGTTTTGTTCCTTCCACTACCTGCCCTTATTCAAAAAGGTAAGAGGGTAGTTCCATAATCTCTGTGGTCATTGCTTAATTGTACTATGATACAAAAGACTACTTTGATACCTTATCATAAGGTAAAGATAAAATGCAAGATCTCACTACCCCTTCCCTAGCCACTACTCCCCATGTATTCTATATGTATTAGTCTATTAGAATACAAGCTCCTTGCAGGCAGGAATCATCCTCACATTTATATTTGTATCCCTAGTCATTGGCTCATAGTAAGGAGTTAAATGCATTTTTCATTCATTAATTCATGCATTCGTTCATTCTTGAAAACTGGTCCAGATTAAGACAAGGAATGGTAGGTTCTACCAAATTACAGAAGTTGTTGTGTGAGGATTTTGCAAAGATGTATATTCTTGTTGTTTTAGGACCAGTGCAGCTAAGTGTGGGTAGGCTCATCACCAGGAGAATGACTACCAGGAGAATTATTAATAATTACTACTAATTAATTATTAATAATGAAGTCCTTTATAAAGGGAAAGGGAATGCCCACATATTCTGAAAAAACTAGAAATTGAAAAAATTAGATGGCAAATTGTAGAGTATTCACTTTTTGTTTCTAATAATATAAGCTCCTTGAGGGCATTTTTGCCTATTACACTGCCTAGCACTCTGCTTATCATGTAGGAGGTGTTCAGAAAATGCTTGCTGATTGATGGAATTTGTCCAAGTAGGACACTATACTGTGAGCAAAGAGACAAAGGGATTAGAGACAGTTATATGATTATATTTATAGAACATTCTCTACAAAATGTTTTAATCTTTTCCCCCTTATTTTTATTACACTTCTAATAAATTTACCTAAAATATATGTTTAAATATCTCACTAGATTAGAAACTTGATATGATAATAAAATCTTGGACTCTTTTATTTATTTTCCCATTATATATTATATTACATAATATATAATATAATTCATTTTCCCATTAGAATTTAAGTTCCTTGAGGACAGGGCCTATATTTGTTTCTTCTTTGTATCTTTGTAACCTTGATAGCACCTGATACATAATAAGCAGTGGATAAATCATAAATGACTGACTGACTGTTTATTAGATTATACTGAAGAAACAGTTTAAGACCTCGAAAGCAATCAGCCAGTATAATCTTGGGAGGAAAGAGTTAATAACACTACTTCTGGAACTAGCCTTATGAGTAGGAAGATGAGAAAACTGATTACATAGTGTTACTTGACAAGTGCCAAGAAGGTTCCCTCTGACTTTTAAGAAGTTGTTAGATGTCTTCAGATTATGAAAAGCAAAACTGAAGAAGAATAAGGAGAGGGTAGATGTGGAAATGGGAACGGGGGATAGTAAATCATGAAGTTCCTAGGTTCAGAATAACAGGGTTAGGTATTCCAGTGGCTCAGAGTTGTACAAGATACATAAATGATTCATGGTAACTATGCCATGGCTTACTACTATTATACGTATTTTGGCTTTCTTCTGATAGAATGAATTGAATGATAAAATAAATTCACCTACCAAAGATGGTAGCCTCCCTCTGCTACCAATGAAATAGCTGTTTAGTAAAATTTCCTTCTACTAAGCAGTTTCTTTTTAAAACTCTGTGTTGCAAATTTATGATTTGGTCATTTAAATCTGCTAGTGATCAGCACTCAAAGTAGGAGTCAAAGGAAGAATATTTTATCCTTTGCTCTAAAGTAAATTTGGTTAACTCCATGGTTTTTGGAAGCTATGTGTGTAATAACTTTTTTTTATAGAGAAGATTGTTATATCAAAATTCTTAATTTTTTCCCTAGAAAGTTTGTCATAGAGACCTGAAAATGTGCTTTGCATGGAAACATTAATAAAAAATAAAACCAGGAGTTAGTTTCTGACCTAGACTCTACATGTATAAAGGCTCCACTGTAGAACAGAGATTTGGGCCCAATAAAGTGAACATCAATTTGATTAATTTTACATTACTCAGCTTAACAGTTTGTCAGCCATGCTGAGGTGAGGTCAGGAGACCAGGACGTCTTTCACTTAAGAAACCTGGCTTTGAGCTCTCATTCAGGGATATCATTCCTTTCAACTTTTTAATGTTTAATTTACTGTCCCGGCTCAAGCTAACTTTGTTCCAAAGGATCTTGAGTGGATATAAGAAGTCAATGGGAAGCTTTTAAAATGTTTTCAGTATGCAAAACATTGCAGGAAAAGCTGAAGGATGATTCTGGGCATTTAAATTGACTCAATCAGACATATACAAAGACCAGTACATGACCAAAATTATCCCCTCTCAGCAGAATTACCATTCCTATTAAGCATAGTGAATGCTTTGGGGGATTATTAGGTTTAAATTAGCTTGCTGGGTGATAATCTAATTAAATGGCTCCTGCCATTAAGTGCAACCCAGTTAAAACTATTGGTGTTTGCATAACTTTCCTAACCAGTTGGCAGACTGGTTCACTCTTTGGGGTCATGCAAATCTAAAAAACTCCAAGGTACAAAGGAAATCATTCTCATTCCAAGAAATGTTGCCAGCTGCCTTTGAAAACTCTATCACCCCTAATAACATTCCAGAAATTTCTTTTCTCCAGATTTCTCTTTAATTATCAATGATCCTTGCTCCTCATCCTGGATGTCCTCCATTGCTAAGGGGAAAGAAAAAAAAAACAGCTCTCATCTAGCTTTCTATACCAATCCCTGGGAGTGATATGACCCTCAAATCTGCTAGAGTTCTAGTCACATTCTACCTACTCAGACTCTATGTGGCGCAACTGTTCTCTCCAATCCACTAAAAATGTCTGCCAAGAGATGAGAGCGGGCCGTTGATCACCTGGAACAAGCTCCATGTGCATGAATTAAAGCAGGAAATACGATTTCTGTGCTGCATTCCAAAATGCAAATGTGTGATAGTTATGAAAGACTAAAGTCTTCTAAATCTCCAAACTCACAAAATCTAACAAGAGACTTGCAAAAAGAATGCTTCCACTCATTGATGAAAAAGTTATCTATAAATGAACACACTTTCTGGGAAGTATTTAAAGGCCTTTGATACAGGGAGTAAGGAAGAAAGTAAAGTAAATTAACATTTATTAAAATGACTCTTTTTAAGAGAGTTGAGATGGCAGACAGGAAGTTAACAGGAGAGTGAGGACAAAGAAAACGTGATTACTGCCACAAAGGAATTACAATTTAGACAGAAAGACAAAGCATGCCCACAAAACATATGAACGATGCTATTATAAAACCACATCAACTAATGAGTACAAATTTTTATAGTAAATGACTACCTTTGAGGTGCTAGGGAAAAGTATGATTAGGCAGGAATTCCTTTCTAGAACATTCCAAACCATTACACTGTCCCTGCTTTGAAACTTTCTCCTGAAGGAAAATTGCTTTCCTTATGGCTTACTACAAGGAAACAACTTCTATTACTGAACCTTGTAACTTTGACACACATATGTTAATTTTATCCTCTAGTATAAAACAAGGTAAATCTTACATGGAGATTAATTAGAAGGATATGAGTTTCCAGCCAAGAATTGAAGAAAGTAAACAGCATACTGGTACATATATACAAATGTATCTCTATGTCACAATGTCTCACTGCCCTCATCCCAATCTGTCTCCAACATCTCCTGATTTTACTTTAGCAACATCTTTTAATTACAGCTCTTTCTCTCCTCAGATGATTCTCAAGTATCAATTTTTCAGTCCCTTCATCATCCTCATTGATTTCTGCTGGACCCGTGTCAGTGTCTCAGTTTGTCAATGTTTTTTCTAAAATCTGGTTCTCAGGACTAAGACAATATTTGAGATTCGCAGTGACCAAACCAGATTGAGAGTGGTTCTATTGTCTTCCTTATTCTGGACCCCATTCTCCTCATGAGGCAACCTAAGATTGCATTAACTTTTTGTGGGTTGTCATGTTAACCCTCTGATTTAGAATGAATTTTCAATATCCTGAAACCTGAGTTGTTTGACTGTTGCTTGTTTTTAATAACATGAATTAACTTCTAGTCATGTCTCCTCCCATCCTACACTTCCTATACTATACCATAATTTCTTTTAACCTTAGTGAGGGACATTACATTAACAAAATTAACGTGTCCCATATAAAGCTTTTTATCTTTCTTCCAAAACTACCTATCTTCTAAGTGCCTTAATTTCTGTTGACAATAACATCATCTTATCAGGAATTCAGGTTCAGAATCTTTGAGTTTGATTTCTTCTGTTTTCTCAAATTTTCTATCCTTTCCACCCCCCTTTCATCTTCATTCATATGAACATTGATAAGATTATTCTCACTTCATAAGAAGTCCTTGTAACAAAGTAAAACAGTTAAGCAAAACCCATAATATAGTGACCTCTTCTGAAAGCTCATACAACATTTTACCTCTATCACATTCTCATCTCCTTCTTGCAAAATGAACAGAAATCTATTCTCTCTCCTTCTTACTCCCCCCCACCTCATATCAGTGGTATCAGACTCAAATAGAAACAGGAGACGCTAAACTGTACAAAAAATTCCTGTGGGACCACATTAACTTAGAAAGTCACATACTAACATTATCTATGTTTTGTCATATTTTCATTTATTCTGTCAACTATTTCTTAATACAGCTTAATTTGGTTCCTAAACACTTGCACTTGGGAATGTTGTGAACTACATGATGCTTGTGTTTAACACCTTTTCTCTATATTAGAAAAAAAATTGTAGTAAATATGCGGTCAAGCAAAACTTATTCCCTCAATAGCTACACACACACATGGTTTGTATCTTATTTCATACCTCAAATTCTTTGCTTCTCCTTAATGGATAGCATATTTCATCATCAATATTTAGGTGTCTTGTTCATTATATTGATCATAATTCTCACAACTTTCAAAGTTGTTTGACTGTATAATTGTCATATAAATTGTTCTCCTGATTTTGCCCAATTCATTCTTCATTAATTTCTAAAAGTGCTCATAATCGTTCATTTTTATAATATTTATGTGATACAATAAATTGTTTTTCTGTCTCTGCTCACTTAATTCTCCATCACTTAATGTCTTTCCATATCTCCCTGAAATCTGTTTCTTATAGCATAATAGTACTCTGTCCCATACATAAATCAAAACTTAAGTCAGTCACTCCTTAGCTGTTATACAAATATATACCCTTAGTTTCCAGGGGTTTTGTTTGTTTGTTTGTTTATTTTTGTACATAAAAAGACATTTTCCTCTGTTTTAAAATTTAAATTGCATTTATTTTATTTTTAATTTATAAATAAAGCAAGCATTTCCATAACATAGAATGAAACAAGATGAATGCATGTGACACTGTAAATACATTATGAACAACTTGCTATTCCTTTTCATTATATAATAAAGTTATCATGCAACTTTTCCCCCCTTTTTTCTTCCTGCCCTAGAGATGGATATGTCATTAGATGCAAATATGTATATACTCAAACACACACACACACAAAATTATTCTATACATACTTCTTTCTCTGGATGCAGAAAGCCTTTTTTCCTTCATAGGTCTTTTTGTAATGAATTTGGGTATTTATAACAGTCAAAATTATTCTGACATTCAGTTGTTCTTAAAATAATAATGTTGTTACTTTACACAACATTCTCTTGGTTCTGCTCATTTCCCTCTTCACTATTTTGTGCAAGTCTATTTCTGTTTTCTTAAAATCACCGAGCTCATCATTTCTTAGCGCACAGTAGTATCCCATCACAATCACATACTACAACTTGCTCAGCCATTCCCCAATGGACAGGCATCTCCACAACTTCCAGTTCTTTGCCACCACAAAGGGTGTTGTTACAAACATTTTTAAACTTCTCTTTTGTGTACAGGCCTAGCAAAGACCCAGGAATAGCTGGCTCAAAGGGCCTGCACTATTTAATAACTTTTTGTGCACATTTCCAAATTATTTTCCCAAATGATTCTACCCATTCACAGATCCATCAATTGTACTTCAATATGCCTATGTTCCCACAGCCCTTTCAACATTCATTATTCTTTTTTGGTCATTGTTGCCACCTTGATGGGTATAAAGTAGAATCTCAGAATTACTTTAATTTGTATTTTTCTAATTAGTAGTGGTTTGAAACACTTTAAAAAATATGACTATAAATAGCCTAGGTTTCTTCAATATGGAAGAAATTAGATTTAGATCAACACCTCATATGTTATATGAAAAGAAGCTTCAAATGGACATGTGACCAAATATAAAATGTCACATCATACACAAATTTGAGGAACATGGAACAAAAGTTCATAACCAAACAAGGGATAGAGATGATCATGGTAGATAAAACAGACAACCTTGATTACATAAAACCAAATAAATTTTGAACACATAGATATAATGAAATTAAGACTAAAAAGGAAACAATTTATTAGAAAAAATCTTTGCAACAAGTCTGCAAGCTCTTATAAAAGCATAATTTCTAATACATATATGAGGAACTTGTTCAAATTTATAAGATGATTTATAATTAGTCTAAGGATATTAACAAATGGTTATCAAAGGAAGAATTGCTCCCCTCCCCCCATCTGATAATATGTCAGGTTATCTCTGACATCCAGTGCCCATCCTTCCTCTGACAGACACACTACTAGTACATAGTTTAGACTCTCATTACTTAATGCCTATAGAACTGTATAGTTTTATTTCTAATCTCACTTCCCCACCTGAAGCATTCCCATGAAATTTCATCTTTTTTAACTTAGCTCATTATTCCAGTAATAACCATGAAAATGGATGGATTCAAACCACCATTAAAAAAAGCAGCTTATGTGTATGCACAGTGCCTAGGACAGAACACTCCAGATACAGCAAGTGTGCAATAAATGCTATTATGCTTGGATATTGTATTGGAACTTTTTTGTTTGGGAGTTGGAAGTTAACCACTCTCTGCCTCTAACAGCCCTTTCTTTTTGTTCCCAATAAAGCAGTGGATTTGAAACCAATAAAAACAAATTGCATCTTCACAAGGGGAAAAAAAGGAAAACTTTCTGTAGATTACTGGGAAAAAACTATCATTGCTTTCAATACAGTCTAGTTATATTTTGTGTCAGTGGCAGATTGGTTATAAAGCAGAAAGGCAGAGTCAAAGGAAATGTGTTGAGTGTTTTTTAAAAAAATGAAATTTCTAGCTGCATCAGAACTAGGTCACATCACTGAGCTCTTAAAAAAAAGCCATTTGTAAACAGCCATCATCAATGACAGTGTGACTGCCACCTTCACCTTTATTGGTATCTTGAATGTACCTATGAAGAGGTAACTTAGTAGGGATCCAGAAAACTCTACTATATATGGGAAAAATGGTGGTGGTACAGGTACTCGTCATCTTTTTTACCTTGAACAAGCACTCTATATCAAGCATTCTTGATCACCTCTATCTTAGACTATTGCTATAGCCTTCTATAGCATCCTGCCCAGCTTCTCTCTCCATTCTAACCTGTCTTCCATTCAGCTGCCAAAACTGTTCTTCTAAAGTAAGGGGATGACCATGTGTCACTTCTCTGCTCACTGGGCCTGAGTGGCTCTCAGTTACTTCTAGGATCAAACATAAACTCTTCTGCTTTGGCATTTAAAACTTTATATTTTATAACCTAGTTCCTTCCTAACCTTTCTAGTCTTCTTTTACTTTGTTTCCTTCCATGTACTTTGTGACACAGGTAAAATGGTCTACTTGCAGTTCTTTGAATGGAACAATCCATTTCCAGCCTCTGTTTCTTTGCATCGAGTATCCCCCATTCCTAAAAGTTCTGTCCACTCTCACCTCAGACTCTTAGTTTCCTTGGCTCCTTTCAGGATTCAGCTTACCTTCCACTACAGTTTCCATACAGGAAACTTTTCCTGTTCCTCCCTTCTACTCTGTGCCTTCTACTCTCAGATTACCTCCCATCTATGCTGTATATTTCTTGTATGTAGGTAGTTATTTAAGTGAGGTCTGCCCCATTAGAATATAAGCTCCTTGAGGACAGGTACAGTTTTTGCTTTCCCTTGTATGTCCAGTGCTTAGTATAGCGCCTAGCACATAGTAAGTGCTTGAGAAGTGATTAACTGATTCATTCATTCATTTATCTCTCCCCAACCCCTACAAGCCAACATTTATCTAGCTGAGGTCTTTTAGGAGCTAAGGTAAGTATAGGTACCTATAAGAATCAATAGTATTTCACCGAAGATGGTAAGGTAACCCAAATCCTAGCATTTCTGGATCCCCAATTGGCTCCTTAAAACATGTAGAGGCAGAGCTAGGAGCCCTATGACATTTCAAAATGATCTTTGTGATATGTAACTCTCTGCCTACCACACCATGATGGGGAGTCTTATTTCACTCTTGTATTTCTATCTGATTACACTGTTATACACGATATCTTAAAACAATCCAAAGATTATAAACGTAAAAGAAACTTCAAATTTGAGTTTTTCATTTTCAGTATCCAGTAACCTAATAAAGGCTCAATAGACCATGGAGCATGAGAAATAGCTTAATGTACACACCTTGTAATTTTTTTGCTTTGTCAGATGGAGTAACTATTTCATGAAACATTCATCACTACAGCAAATCCTAGAAGGCTTGAAAATATCAAATGTCTATGCCACTAACCAAATCTAGCATTCTGGGATGTTTTAAGACTTATATGAAAATGGGGCAGGGAGAGAACAAAACTAAAGTAACGAGTCTTTCAACCTTATGATTCTCTGAATAAAACTAGTATCTTCATTTTCTGCTTTTCTACATGTAAGTCTGTATCTTGCAATTATCTTTGGCTGCCTTTTAATGTTGGTAAATGGCATATCCCAAAGCCACCTTACCTCAAAGTAGCTTAAGTGAAAACCATAAAAAAATCTATTTTTTATTTGCTTGCTTCATAATAGGGACCATGATTGTATATTGAGCAGATGTGTAACTGCTTTTAACTGTGGCATTAGAGCATCCAACTAGCTAAAGGGCTAGAAATATAATCATAGTCTTCAGTTATTAGGTATTTGTGAAGAAACTGGAAAGAATAATGTTAAGGCTTAAAGATGCAATTTTTGAAAGAACAACTATCAGTGTGGGCATTTGGAGATTCATATATAGCACATTCAGCAGCTATAAAGATGGATAAACTGATGTGTGACTTTGGTGTGGTTCCCATAGAGAGTTGCAGGAATACTTTCTGCTTTTATTGATAATCTGCACTGTAGAATAATAATACAAGTTTACATCAAGTCAAAGCTTGCTTCTTTGCAATGTCTCCTCATGATTCCTAGTTCAGCTCTCAGGTGAGCTGAAGAAGCCACTGGCGTCTGAAAGACATCAAGCAGAAGTTGGATAAACACTTTTGTGGTATGTTTTTGGGCAGATTACTTTGGGGGTGGCCACTGAGGTCCTTTCCAAAAGAATGTCTGTGATTCTGTAATCCTTTTGGATATGACAGGCCTTCAAATACTCAATTCTTCTCCTCCAGTTCCTTCCTCACATGGCATGAACTTAAAACACCTTACTTGGTGAGCCTTCTCTAGACACTCTAAAGCTTACTGGTATCTTTCCTAAAATGTATTGTCCAGCTTCCCAGATAAGGTCTGACCAGTGTAGATTACAGTATATCCTCACTTTCTTATTAATGGAAAAAGAAGTATAAAGAAGTATGCTTTTTCCAATACAACCTAAGATCATCTGAGATTTCTAGTCTACTATATATTATGCTTTTGTTTCACATTGAACCCAAAGACCACAAAAACCTTAAGATCTTTTTTCACCTGAATTTCTGTTTGGCTTAACTACCATAAAAACTTAAGAAGTTGATTGTTTAAACTCTAATGGAACATTGTATTTATCCCGATTAAATTTTATCTTGTTCAATTTACCTATTGCTTTAACCTGTCAAGGTTTGGGTCCTGCCTCTATGTTCTAGTACATTAACTGTTTCTCCAAATATGGGGTCATTGGCCTTCACCTTCCCTTGTACTGTGTTTATGAGTCTTAAATATTATGTTTTCGGTTTTTCAAAACATGCTAAATAATCAAAGCCTGGTTTTAGAAATAATTAGAAATAGTAAACAGTATTCTCATTATTTCCCTTTCTGAAGTCTTAGAAATAACATTGTCACAGGTGCAAATCAACTGGTACCTGAATCAAAGTAGACATTCTGAACTGAACAGACCCAACTGAAACAAAGAGCTCGGTCCATTATGCCCGACTTTAAGAAGAAACAAAGACAAAGCAGAAGAATTTCAAGTAATGTCTCAAAGCATCCATCCCTTTATGCCCCAAGGGATGAAAGACAAAGAAGATGATGGCACAAGGGAGCAGAAAAACGCAAGTAATTAGTGCCTGATCAGCAGGGATAAAGGAGAAAAGAAGTAGCAATACCTACTTGGAAGCATGATTTCCTCCAAAGACTTCACAGATAACAGCTCAAGGCACCTAGTATTTGCATTAAAACCTGGGATGAAGTCTGCTAACTTCAGATCAAATGAACTTGGCAAGGAATATTGGCTAATGGGAGGAAAGGCTGAAAAGTCCAAGAACAAAAGGCAAGAATGCAATTTTTTTTAAAGTTTTTTTTTTAATAGGACAGCCAGATGACGGAGTCCCCAGTGCAAGGAACAGGCTATTTGTCACATCAGTGAACAATGAGCATTAACAAGAGCTATGACGCATGGAGGACATCAGTCGCAGCAAACATGGAAAGCAAAGGGAAATTTCGAGGGCTTACAGATACTATGCTTTTGTTTCTTCTCGAAATAAGTAAGGATTATATTTATATACTGCTTTGTTATATATCCTCTGTCATAGGAGAAATTAAAGGACTAAAGGAATGCTTCTTTATTATGCAAAATATCAGGGAGAATTAAGCTTTCATGAAAGAATGGAAATGATGGGAAAAGAGGCAGAAAGAGAATCCAAAAAGACAAAAGGAAGTCCATACTTGTTGAAGGACAAAACAATGTACTACATAAAGGGGAAAATAAGGGGGGATATCCCCCTGAGAGTTTAAATAACAATAATCCTATAAATAGCAGCCATAGAGTCTTCATTCCGTTTATATTAATATTTACAACTCAATACCCTCACCTGAGAAGGCTACTAGGAGGGTTTTAGGAGAAGATCCTTACTGACATCACCATCTCATAAGTATAGAACACAGGCATGTTGAAATCTTTTTATTTTTTTTCAATTTTTATTATTTGAACTTCACCAAAAAAAGGGAATAAAGTTACTTTTTTGAACTTTACAGAATACCAACAGATATATCTCTGTAGCTAAATTCCATCTATAATGTCTCCACATTTTCTCCTCTTACTCTCTCTTTACCTCTTAGCTTCCAATTTTACGACCCTTCCCCAAATCCTTTCTCAAAATTAATCCAATGGCTTTTTTTCAATCTGCATTCTCCTTGACTTCTTTCAATATCTGACACGAATGATCACCCTCAGAGTTTCCTTGATACTTTTCCCTCTTCCAGGTGACTGCAACAGCACTTTGTCCTAGTTCTTTTCCTACTTATCTGATGGCTCCTTCACAGTCTCCTTCTCCAGATCATGCCCTCTCTCATAATAGATGTCCCACAGGGTTCTCTCCTGGCCCCTTTTCTCTTTTTCCTCTATACTACCTCACCTTGGCAGTTTTATAATCTACCATGGATTTAATGACCATTTCTGTGCTGATGATTCTCAAATATACCAATCCTGCCCCAACCCCAGTGTTTACTATCAATCTTGCATCTCCAATTGCCTTTCAGACATCTAAAATTGGATGTCCAATAGATATCTCAAACTCAGCATGTTCAAAACCATGCATATTATCTTTCCCCCTACATACAAACCTTTTCCTAATTTCCTCATTGTTGTAGAGGATGACATCTTCCTTGACGCTCAGGCTCCCAATCTAAGCGTCATTCTCTGCTTGCTTTCTTTTGCCCCCCTACCCCAATATCCAGTCTGCTGCCAAGGCCTCTTGATTTCTTTGTGAATATTCCCCTTCACTCTGACATTGTTACCTTTCTTGAGCAGTCTCTCATTGCTTCACTTCTGGACTGTTGGCAATAGCTAGATGGTGGGTCTTTCTACCTCAAGTTCCTCCCCACTACAATCTATCCACTATTCAGCCACCAAAATGCCTTTCCTAAAGCTCAGGTCCAATCATGTCACCCTCTTCCCCACAAAACCTTCCTTTTCTCATGGGAGAACAGCTTTATTCTTTTTTATGTATCTTGGATATCAGACTTTTATTAAAGAAATTTGCTACAAAATTTTTCAAGCTCTTAACTTTCTAATGCTAACTATAAAGATTTTGTTTGTCCATAAACTTCTCATTTTTATGCAATCAAAATTATCCCCTTTATTTCTCCTAATCATTTCCCTTGTTTCGTCAGAAACTTCACCCTTTTTTTTTCCATGGATAGATTTTTCTTTTCTCTTTTTTTAAACAACACCAAAAGGTTGTGAAGACAATTGCTTTTGCATTGTTGTCTGAGATCTGGTACCAGTAGACCTCCTTCTTTCTTACTTTTTTCATTGTTCTTTGATTCAATATTTCTTTAAAATTAAATTGCTTATTCTTTAAATCCTTTCTTCAAAGGACCTTTATTGATTATAATTTAAATTGCACTGAGGTCAGTAAAGAATATGTTTACTACTTCTGCTTTTCTGCATTTCTTTATAAGGTTTTTATATCTTGCCTAGAATATGCTAGATTTCTATAGAAGTACCATTTAAAGATGAGATACATGTATACTCCTTTAAATTCCTATTCGGTAGAAGAAGCACATCTAATTTTTCACAAATTTTATTAAGTTTCTTAACTTCTCTTTGTTATCATTTTGATAAATGTTTCTATATCTCAGAGAGGGCACATGAGGTCTCCTGTTGTCTACATTTCCTTGATATTTAA